>JAHRHZ010000076.1:2282437-2359801 GCA_024137785.1 Ginglymostoma cirratum
CCTAGACCCTTCATCAGAAATGCATTTCTGATGAAGGGTCTAGGCCCGAAACGTCAAGCTTTCCTGCTCCTATGATGCTGCTTGGCCTGTTGTGTTCATCCACCTCCACACCTTGTTATCTCGGATTCTCCAGCATCTGCAGTACCGTTTATCTCTGCTACCAGGGACCTGGGTTTGATTCCACCCTCGGGCGACTGTCTGCGTGGAGTTTGCACGTGTCTGCGTGGGTTTCCTCCGAGTGCTCTGGTTTCCTCCCACTGTCCAAAGACATGCAGGTTAGGTGGATTGGCCATGCTAAATTACCTTGTAGTGTTCAGGGATGTGTAGATGAGGTGGGTTACAGGGGGATGGGTCTGGGAGGGATACCTTGTGGGTTCGTGAGGACTTTTTGGGCCAAAGGGCCTGTTTCCACACTGTAGGGATTCTATGAACTAGTATTATGGCTGTTATAATTGCTGAACATCCCTGAAGCCGTTTATTTTTTGTCGTGAGAGTTAAACGGAGTGACCCTACTGCAGATTGTGTGCTGGTTGCGGTTTTGTTTGTGGATCAATGGATCAATAACATCCCTTTCTGAGCAAGCCAAATATCCAAATTAATTAAAGTCAGCATTTGAGGTTGCATGCTCTGGAGATAAAAACCCTAAACATTTTTCACCTTCACTTTTATTTCAGCAGCTGAATAAACACTTCTCAGAAATTTGATTGGATGGAAACCAGTAACTTATGTAAACAATTAGGATTGTATTAAGATGAAAGACTGTTGATATTGCATCAATAAGAAGTGCAAACCTTCACAAGATGGAGGAGCAGCATCCATTTGTAAACGTTCTCCTAGCCGACAAGTGAGAATTTCCTTCCCAATCAGAGTGAATCCTGGTAAACAATGGAATCTTATGAGGTCTCCTGTGAGGCAATGAGAACAACATATAAGATACGATGTTCACTCTAAAACTGCCATTGCAAGTTCTTCTTAATTTATTTTGAATTATCCAAAACACTTGAATTTAAATATTTCTAATCAAGTGAAATAAAGATTTCTTATATTATTTGCTGTAATCAAATAGACTTCAGATAAAGCCAGACTGAAGATACCTGAATCCAAATCATTGAAAAATGAAACAAAATTAAATAATTCTGTAGAACTGAGACTTTTTTCGGAGTAGTCAGTAATTTTTGATTAAGCAAGAGAGAAATTAAATTATGTACTGTCTGAGTGTTTTTTTTTTGTCGAAAACTATTTCTGGAAGGAAGAAAGCCAAGTGACACGGATCAAAAATAAAGTCACGTGATTATGGTTTTATGCAGGTTTTCATAGTTGGAGCTACTGTTAACTGTAAAAGCAATTTGAGGTAAAAGTTCTTTTACTCAAGCCTGACACACATTTAGTTACATCTTAAATTGTTTTATTTTTAACTTAAAGAATGTAACAGGTCTATGTATATGAGATAATTGATTAATTTGACGTTTAATTTATTTTAGGTATTTACAGTTTTTTTGTAGAATTCCATGTGGTTTTTGAAGTTAAAGAACATTGATATCAATTTTCCAGAGTGGTTGGCTGTATTAATTGGGACCTTTTGGAGATTTTAAAAAAAACTGAGAAGTGACTCTATCTTCATGGAGAAGTGACTCTATATTGAATAGGTGCTTAGTAGAACAGAACAGAAATTTATTGTCACATGTGTTTTTACTTGACAGATACAGTGTAAAGTTTTATAAATAGCCCCACCACACGCCTACATCAATGACAGAAGTCATACATAATAACAAAAAAAGTGTAAAATAAAGACAAAGTTCATCACAGTTCAGCTAATGGAACCTGGGCTTCGGAAAAGCTGATTTAGGAATGATGGAATACCCGAATGATGCAGTTGGGATGCGAGTTAGTAGGCCGGAAGCGTCTGTCGAAGGAGATCACCATGCCAGGCCAAGACTGCCATCCCTGGGCAAGACTGCCTGCTCGGCTGCTGGAATACCTGGATGCTGAAGATGAAGAATTCCTCCACGTGGGGACGATACCTACACGCTGGGACAGGACTGCCACACCAGGGGACCGCCACGCTGGGCCAAGATCACATTTCTCCTCCTTCAGGTACCCGGGCCTAACCGCGGACCTGGACCCTTACTAAACGACCTGACTAGACACCAAAAAATATCAATCTAAAATGGATAAGGTGTTGCAAAATATAATTTCATAAAGTGATTGGCATGTCAAAAAAGGAATCAGGAGAATGTAAGAAGTTATGTCACAAAGCTCACCATTAATTTTAAGGGAACCATACAGTAATTGGGTCAATACCATCTAGCAAAACTGAATTTGATCCTGAATTGTTCATGCCAATACTACTAAGCTAATTAGAGTTCAGGATGTCCCTGATTACACAGAAGCTCGTGAACAGCAGGGATAATAATTGGTCATTAAAAGTTCCATACATAAATAGGGAGAACAAAGATAGAAGAACTTCAGTTAATGAAAGAGAACTAAAAAGCTGTACACAGCTGTACACAGACAAAATGAATGGCTCTTTAATTGAATGCATGTCGTAGTCAAATGAAATCAATGAATATGTACCACAAATACAGGTTAATGGGTATGATCTTGCAGCATGGCTAAACATGGAGGAACTTCTTCACCCAAAGGGTTGTGAATTTGCGGAATTCCCTGCCCAGTGAAGCGGTTGAAGCTACCTTGCTGAATGTTTTTAAGGCAAGGCTAGATACATTTTTGTACAGTAAAGAAATTAAGAGTTCTGGTGAGTGGGCGGGTAAGTGGAGCTGAGTCTCAAAAAGATCAGCCATGATCTTATTAAATGGCGGGGCAGGCTCGAGGAGCCGGATGGCCTACTCCTGCTCCTAGTTCTTACGTTCTTATGTTCTCAGTAGATCAAAGCTGGAAACAAAATATTCAGGGATATTTGACTGTTCGAAAGCACAAGCAGGAAGGAAAAGGTGGTGAAGTAGCATTTTTAATACAGGATGGAATAAGTATGTTTCCAATAAATTATCTTGGATTAGAAGATGTAGAATCCATATTTGAGGAACTGAGAAACATAAAGGGAAGGTGACACTGGCTGGAGTAGCTTATAGGCTTGCAAACAGTTGTGTAAAGAGAAAGAACCTAAAGGTTGACTTTAATCTTGATATTGGCTGGGAGTGCCAGCTTTGGAACAGGAAGCCACAAGGAAGAATTCATAGATTGTATTTGGGAAGTTTTCCTCAAACAGTATGTTGCAGATCCAATCAGGGATGAGGCTATTTTGGATTTGTTGATGTGTAATGAAGCAGGTTTAATAAATGTTGTCAGAGTAAAAAATCATCAAGGAAACAACTGTACTAAACTTAAATAATGGTAATTTCGAAGGAAAGAGGGCAGAGTGGGCAGGAATGGACTGGAAAAAGAGTTCAGCAGAAAAGTGATGAAAAATGGCAGATATTTAAGAAAATATTCATGGCTGACAGCAAAGATATATCCCAGTTAGAAAGAAGGATTCTGGGAGGGGGATAAGCCAATGTTAACTTGGAAAGTTAAGGATAGCATCAAATTGAAAGAATAAACATGCAAAATAACAAAGATTCGTAGTAGAGATAAACGGTACTGCAGATGCTGGAGAATCCGCGATAACAAGGTGTGGGGCTGGATGAACACAGCAGGCCAAGCAGCATCATAGGAGCAGGAAAACTTGACGTTTCGGGCCTAGACCCTTCGTCAGAAATGGGGGAGGGGAAGAGGGTTCTGAAATAAATAGGGAGGCGGATAGAAGATGGATAGAGGAGAGGATAGGTGGAGAGGAGACAGACAAGTCAAAGAGGCGGGGATGGAGCCAGTAAAGGTGAGTGTAGGTGGGGAGGTAGGGAGGAGATAGGTCAGTCCAGGGAGGACGGACAGGTCAAGGGGGCGGGATGAGGTTAGTAGATAGGAGATGGGGGTGGGGCTTGAGGTGGGAGGAGGGGATAAGTGAGAGGAAGAACAGGTTAGGGAGGCAGGGACGAGCTTGGCTGGTTTTGGGATGCGGTTGCGGGAGGGGAGATTTTGAAGCTGATAGGATATACCTTAGGATATTAAAAGAAGCAGCTCCAGAGATAGTGAATGAACTGGTTGTAACATTCCAAGAATCCTTAGAATTTAGAAAAGTCCTAGAGAATTGGAAAACTGCTAATGCAAAACGTTTATCTAAAAAGGATGGAAAAATAAGAAAGGAAAATAAGATGTTATTGGTAGAATATCAGGCAATAAGTGGAATACTGCAAATAGTTTTGTGTCCCTTAATGGAAGTCATATTGGATTGGAGCAGTCCAAAGTAGGTCTACTCAGCTGATCCTGAGTTTGTGTTATCAGGAGAGATTGACTAAGTTAGGCCTGTACTTACTGGAGTTTAAAAGAATGAGAGATGCAACTTGAAAAACTCTGAGTGGACTTGACAGGATAGATGTGGAAAGGTTTCTTCCCCTTCTGGGAGCCTTATGGTAGAGCAGGCAGCATAATCTCAGAATAAGGAGTCTCTCATTTAATACAGAGTTATACAGTCATACAGCACGGAAACAAACCTTCCGGTCCAACTCGTCCATGCTGGCCAAGTTTCCAAAACTAAAATAGTCCCTCTTGCCTGTGTTTAGCCCATATCCTGCAAAACCTTTCCTATTCATGTATCTATCCAAATGTCTTTAAAATGGCCTCAGCAACATCGTACACAACCTCAACATGACATCCCAACTCCGATACTCAATGGTCTGAGCAATGAAGGCAAGCATGCTAAGTGTCTTCTTAACTGACCTGTGCACCTGTGATGCAACATTCAAAGAACTATGTTCATGAACCCTTCAGCCTCTGTTGACAACACTACCCAGGGCCTGACCGTTAACTGTATATCTCATAACCTTGTTTGTGTTACCAAAATGCAATATCTCTCATTCATCCAAATTAGACTCCATCTGTCACTCCTCAGCCCATTTGACCCACTTTATCAACATCTCTTTGTAAACTTAGATAACATTCCTCACGTCAACTATATTGTCAATTTTGGTATCATCCGCAAACCTATTAACCGTGCTTCCTAAGTTCTCATCCAAATCGTTTATATAAATGACAAACAAAGTGGACCCAGCACCAATCACTGCGTCACAAGCCTCTAGTCTGAAAAACAACCTTCTACCCACCCCCTCCACCCCACTGCTCCCTCCTCCGCAACTGTCTCCGACCATCAAGCCAACTTTGTATCCAATTGGCAAGCTCTCCCTGAATCCCACATAATCTGACTTTATAAGTTAATCTACCATGTGGAACCTTGTCAAAAGCTTTACTATAGTCCATATCCACCCCTCTGCCCTCATCAATTTTTTGGTCACATCCTCAAAAACGTTATCAAGTTTGTGAGACACAATATCCCAAGGACAAAGCCATGCTGACTATCCCTAATCAGTCTTTGCCTTTCCAAACGTATGTAAATCCTCAGAATCCCCTCCAACAACTTACCCAGCACTGATGTTAGAGGAATTTCTTCAATCAGAGGGTAATGAATTTGTGGAATCCTTTACGGCAAAGGGCTGCAGAGGCTGGGTCATTAAGTATATTTAAGGCTGAGATAGACAGATTTTTAATCAGTAAGGTAATAAAGGGTTCTGGGGAGAAGGTTGGAAAGTGAAATTGAAGATAACCAAGATCATATTAAATGATGGAACAGGCTTGATAGACCGAAGGGCCTCCATCTGCTCCTACATTTTTGGTCTTATGGTCAGTCAACCAATGTTGCAAACTCATGCCTTAGGGTGAAATGACTGAAAAAGCCACTGCTTTTATTCAGTCAGATACAGTAGGAACTGCCAATGCTGAAGAATCTGAGGTAACAAGGTATAGAGCTGGATGAACACAGCAGGCCAGGCAGCATCAGAGGAGCAGGAAAGCTGACGTTTCAGGCCTAGACTCTTCTTCAGAAATTTCTGAAGAAGGGTCCAGACCCAAAACGTCAGCTTTCCTGCTCCTCTGATGCTGCCTGGCCTGCTGTGTTCATCCAGCTCTATACCTTGTTATCTCTGCTTTTATTCAGTACTTTTTCTTTTGTAATCATTGTGATCGATATAATGAATTCTGCAAATTTGTTATAATATATTTTGTAATGAATTAGAAATAGTAAACCTTTCGAATGGCTTGTTCAACTCAGCCTATAATTGTCATTAATTTAGGTTTTTCGATTAAAGTTGAAGTGACCTCCGAAATTTTATATATCTGTTGGATGAGCAAAGTCTGAAATAAATAGGATGATTTAAACTGACTTAAGCCAATTCTCCATAATGTGCATCTCAATAAATGATTTCAGAGAGTTAGATATTTAGCAATGGTCATATTTTGAAGAGACTGAAACAAAATCTTTCTGCAGCACAAATATTCACATTCATAGACTCTTTACAGCACAAAAAGAAGCCCTTTGGTCCCATTATATCCACAAGGTCATCAAACATCCATCTATACTGATCCATTTCTCCAGCCCTGTATGCTATCCTTTTCAAGTGTTCATCTAAATACTTCTTAAATGTCTTGAGAGGTCATGCCTCTGCCATCCTTTTACCCCAGATACCCACAACTGGATGAAATCGATGTGTGATACTTTGAAGTTCTCAAACATTCATGATGTTATGATCACAACTGATGGTACTGTTGGACAAGTCAGATGCCAGAGTAAAATCCGGATTGATAGGTCTCGGTTTTAACTTTCTTCTTGTTTATTATGGTGGTCGTTCACTGAACATATTTGCAACAGGTTGCTGAAGTACCATGAATGAAAATAAACACAAAAGGGAAAAGCAAAATGATGTTACAGTGTACAAGAACTATTTAAAAACGGTCTTGTTACAGGTACCATAAAGAAAGAAAGATTTAATCATTTTACCTCAAAAATAACCTTGCAGACATTCAAACTTCAGTGAGGGATCACTGTTAAATTTCTTTGTATGGTTGAATTTTCTTTTGTCAACTTTCTGCATTCATGTGATGTTACGTTATTTATGTAATTTCACTTCCTGAGACCTCTAAACAAACTGTGAACACTACTCACTTGATTATTTAACAGGAATCTAGCTCCTCTGATGCTGCCTGGCCTGCTGTGTTCCTCCAGCTCCACACTACGTTAGCATTGAGTTAACAGCACCTTTTTCTCTTTAATAGAACCTGCACACTGCTTTTCACCTGGATAGTTCTGAATTTCTGTGTTACTGGATTCTTGTCATTATGCAAAAAGTGTTTTTCCCTTGTACCCTTTCTTTGAATGTACTGAAGTGTTCACTCTGAGGGTTGAATTTCCTCAGTATGGTGTAAGTAAAGAAAATCCTTCCAGCCAGCTCAGCAGTATGCACAGAATTCAAAAGCGAAGCTAAAACCAAGGGTGGAATCTTACTAGACTTGCGGCAATGGAGGCTTTCAGACGTATGTGACAGAACTGGGAGATATGTCTGCTCAGTCCCATCTTGATGTCGAGATCATCTACTGCATCTTTACTCAAGTGGAGTGTTGGGATTCTTGAGAGAAAGTGTCAAGTTGCCAGTTGATAAAGACCATTGCTCATTAAATGCCTTGTTAACAGCCCAACTTGCCACTTGTTGTGATCTTACCAAACTTGCCATACTTGCCGGAAATCTTGAAATGAAAACCAGAGTGGGTTTTTGGCATAGGCAACTTTCTGACAGCTCCAAAACACCTCTATGTGAGATAACAGCATGGGCACCAATAACTCAGGTATGCTGAATGGGCATTGGCCATGTGCACCCTATGTTCATCAAAAATGGCATCTGTCATGTGCCAGTCTCTCTGAACCCTCATCACACATGTCCGATCCACTTACAGGATGCTTCTACATTCCAATGATACACCTAAGGCTGTATTGGCAATGCAAGGAACATGCACCCAGCTCAGAGACAGGACCAGGCTGAAACTCAGCGCTCTTTGCTTGCTCTCATAGTGCTCAATTTCTCTCAGCCTTCCTGGATGCTTGCTTTTACTGTCTTGCCTTGCTATCTTAGATTTTGTCACCTCAACCAGAGATAGGAGCCACAAATTGGGGCTAGCCACAGTTGTCAGCAGGCTGTTGTTGTCCAATTAAAGGTGATAATGTACACGCAGGGGATCCAGACATACTAAGTCAAGGGTGGCCTGTGTAATGCCAGTCCAGATCCTGCTTGGGGCAGTCAGAATCAGGATCCTCTTTTGATAAGGGAGGAGGAGCCAAATAACAGGTAGCACCCATTTTGACTCTTTCTAAACAATTGTGGGTGTTCTCCTTTTGGAATGAGAGAGAAGAAAAAGGTAGTATGGGAGATGAAAATGGATGGCACAGCTATTACTATTGTTTTACGTGGGGAACTGACCTGACCAAACAAATAGGCTGCTCAAAGGGCATTCAGAGTTAGTGATGCTGGGGTTTGTGTGGATGAGGGTAAGTGGAGAAAATGTTGCATGCATTTCTAGACAGGTAGACCATGAAACTCGGTGACAGCTTCAGTAGTATAAACAGTGATTGTGAGCTGTCAGACAGAAGATGTTGACTTTTACATTGACAGAGTGGAGAAGGACATTGACCTTCTCCCTCCAGTGCTACACATTTCTCCTGATGTCTCAGTTTGCTCAAAACTGGATGGCAACATCAGATAAGGTTGATATGATCTGATTTGATGGCCGCCACTGCTAGTCCTGGGCAGTGAGGAAGTCCCACTCGTGCACAAAGCAGGAGGTCCAGGACCATGACAGGAAAGCAAGGTGCTGATTCCCCACTTGCCATTTCCGGGATAATTGTCAGGAAGCACACAGGACAGGTGCGGTCTGAGAGTGTTTGTTCGGGTGCACAATGCCTGTTTGAAGATAGTGAAAGCACAAGGGATGCTGGTGAATTCCAGGATATCTGGTGAATGGCGGGAAAGGAGCATTGTAAAATTGGGGAGGGGGGGGATGTTGGATGAGAAACTCACCACAAAGGCTCAAACACCAACTAATATGGTGAGTTTGGGAAGATTTGACAAGGACACTCACTTGGCCTTGAAGTGAGAATCTTTCCACAAAAATCAATGTGACTTCATAGCCAAAAATCCATAAGATTCAGCCCAAGGACTTCCCCCTTCTTAACAGTCACAATATAGAAATACATATCAAAGTTATGTAAGGTCTTCCACTGTAGAACCCAGGTTTCCAGAAATAAAAATAAAATGTAATGAATCCTCAATCATCTGTTTCTGTATCCATCTTTATAACCGTGGACCTACTTCTAATCACATGTCAACTGACCTGTAACCAACTGGATGTCTCCAGTTAGCGAAGGTCAAACAAATATTATTCTCAGCATGTTTGTAATGAATTAAATATTCATGTTGTATGTTTTGAAACACTGTAACAATACATACCAGTATCACGAGGAGTTAAAACGCATTTCACATTTCAACATATTTTGAGGCAGGAAACTAAGATGGCAGTTTTTGTATCCTCTGGAAAATGTAAATTAAATCATTCTGGCTTTTAGCCTAGGATCTAAGGTGACAGCCAAGGTACGCTAAACAGATGTTGAACTGTTTTGCTGCTGTAATGGGCTAGACAATTGGATCAGTAATGCAGTGCATAGAGGCCATGGAAGCATCTGCCCAATGTCATTTCTTCTTCAACTAATGTGGGCATTAGAGTTTGTAATCTATTGAAGGCATCCAGAATAATAGCTGCTGACATTAATAGTTATGTGCCCATAATGATACCACCTGGACATTCATTGAGTGTAGATCCGTACTCTTCATGAAGGTCAGTGGGTTGAAATAAAGAACCAAACTATCCAGACACATACCAGGTATGATTCTGTACTTAAGAGAGTATAAAACTGCATCTTTTATCCAGTTGATGCCTCCTACCATGATGATGTTGCAAGAATGATGTTGCAAACATGTTGTTTGTCATTCCCTTGCTGTGTCTCTCCACCACAAATTAATGCAGCAAATATCCTTTCAGCTGAATAGAAAGAACGTGATTGCATTAAAATTTCAAGCTGTGTCAACTTTAACTTAAAGAGTTGATCCTGATGTAGAGAATATCTGGAGGTGACTGCACAATAGACTGGACAACATGGTGGAGACATTGATGAAAGATCTCCTGCAATATTTCCAGACGCAATTTACAGGGTCAAGATAAGTAAGATCAATGTTTGTTGACTCCTCATTAACACATATTGGTCACTACTTTTATGCAACATTTCTGAACCACCAATGGATTCTTCATTCTCACTTCTTTGTAAGTTCAGAAGTCACACAAACCAGCTTACAGTCCAACAGATTTATTTGAAATCACAAGTTTTCGGACCGCTGTTCCTTCATCAGTTGAAATGTCACCTGACAAAGGAGCAGCGGTCCAAAAGCTTATTATTTCAATAAACCTGTTGGACTATAACGTGGTGTCGTGTGACCTCTGACCTTGTCCACCCCAGTCCAACACTGCCACCTCCACATCATGGCATTGTAAGTTGTAACACCAAATCCAGTAAATGAAAAATAAGGAAATAATGCACAGGATTTTATGCTGCTATATCTTATGCATTAAGTTGAAAACATTACTTGGTTCTAAACCTGCTTCGGTAGCTAACTGGGAGATCTTCCCAGAAACAGCCAAGTATAAAGCCATCTCCAGTCAAGTGTCCAATTAAGGAAAGGGTTTGATCCAATTAGATGGTCTGCAGCTTTGGATGGGTGGTAGCCCCATTAGAAGGGGTGGACACTGGCACTGTTGAAGAGGAAATACAAAGGCATTTCCATTTTGAGGTGCCCTCTGAAGGGGTATTAATAGGGATAAAACAACTGATGTCAACAGTTGCCAGGATGAGCAATAGCTGTAGCTATGGCTGTGACTGGAAGAGAGCAGCTGCCAGGAAACCCACCCTAGACATTCACAGTGCTTAGACCTCAGTGAGTGCCTGAACATCTCCAGAAAAATCCCATGTCTCTGATCAGCCCAGAAATGTGCACTTAATTATGTGACTTAATGCTGAAAGGAGTGCAGCATACGCTGATGACAAAGATCAGGGAGATCTTCTGAATGTAGAAATGCTTTGACCCACTGACCCAATGTTTCCATCTCCGAAATTCTCCTTGGTCTCACCTCCAAGCTCACCCCACAGGACCTGGAAGATTTTGCCCAAAGTAGTGGGAGAAGATATGCAAATGTAAAGCTAAAAAATGTATGAAGGGAAATAAAGTCATAGGTTAAGGAAAACTCAAGAATAGAATTTTTTTTTAAAATTCTTCCTGTCCTTTAAGTAGGGATTTGAATGCAAATTTGTAGAAGTTGGAAACTTTAAGGCCAACCAAGGAAAATAGGGCGGCATGGTGGCTCAGTGGTTAGCACTGCTGCCTCAGAGCGCCAGAGACCCGGGTTTGATTCCACCCTCCGGCGACTGTCCGTGTGGAGTTTGCACATTCTCCCTATGACTGTGTGAGTTTCCTCGGGGTGCTCCAGTTTCCTCCCACAGTCCAAAAATGTGCATATTAGGTGGATTGGCCATGTTAAATTGCCCATAGTGTTCAGGAATGTGTAGATTTGGCTGTTTATAAGGGGATGGGTCTGGGTGGCATGCTTTGAGGCTCCATGTGGACATGTTGGGCTGAAGGGCCTATTTCCACACTGTAGGGATTCTATAATGAATTAGTCGAGTCTTAAGGCTAAAGATGATTGTCAGGTGACTATCAGCTCAGGCAAGGGTAAAAAAAAAAATCACAACAGTAAATCTTCTGAATGCTGGCAATAGGAGTGAAGAACCTGGAATTGGGTTACACTTTCCATTTTTAAAATTTTCCCACTTCAGTTCTAACATGAATGGACGCATAACATTGTATTTTGTGATGTCAATTACAAGCAGAAGGAAATGCCTCATTTCCCAAGACTTTTTGAAAGCTACAAAATTGAAACATAACATTGAAAAATTGACAGGAATCTCCTACCATGTCTCTTCCAGTCATACTATGTCTTCAATTTCAAACAAATGTTGTCGATACAAGAAAGGTGAAAGAGATGGCCATTCAAATTCACCTGGCTTATCTTGTGGATTAGAAACCACCTCCCTACCTCTAGATGGAACTAAAGAATAATCCAGACTGATGTAAAAGTCATGGATTCTCTCCCTAAAACCGATGAAAAGGGTATTATCAGATTTGAACGTGTCACATCTTTTTTGCTGGGGCTCAACGAAAGCTATCAGAGCTATCCATTCAGCCAGTCTGCAAACCAGGCTCAGAGATAGGCTGAAAGACATCAAGTAGCTGGTGTATTCAACCTATTCCAGTTTAAAGTTCACCTGAGAACAAGCCTCCTTACTATTCAACAAGAAACTCCATTACTTGCTGGAAACTCTTCACTTTGCAAGACCCTCACTTCAACTTTAAAATCACTGAATCCATTCATAGACCACAGATCCACGATGAGGGAAACTAGAGACTGTAAATCAGAGACTGAGACTGGGGCAACTATAATCCGTAAAAATGCAGCATCTCTATTTGTATTTAGTCTTGGTGTGTGTGTGGGTGGCTGAGATTGAGTGCATGTGACACTGCATTTTATTTAGAATGAGTGAAAATAAATAGCTCCTATTTTTATACTCAAGAATGTTTTCTGCTGATGAATTAATTGGTGTACATACTTAAAGAGGGGAAGGGAAGGTAACAGCACTTCCTGTATAAAAAAGGTACTGATCATGAGAATTAAGAAAACACCATATATTCTATTACACTTAAATCAAATTTAAAAAGCCATCTTGGTTCATTTCCTCTTATTAATTTTTGCCACAATCTTGTAATATTGACAAATACATTTATATATTTTTGTGGTATATTAGTCATTAAGAAACCCTTTTAAAATGTTATCCTTGTCATCACACAAAGATTCTTTCCAAATGTATTCCAATATAAAACTTGAATATAACGGTTTCGAAAATAAATTCTCTATTATGAACACAGCAGCTCTAGAAACTGACATCAATCAGTGTCTGGACTTGCCAGAAAATAGGATGATTGAAAGCTAGTTTGAAAATAATATTTGTTGAGGTAAGCATTCCAGCACTTCTTTTAAAGTTTCTGTTTATTTGAGAGTCAGCTATGATTCTTCTGTTAGCTGATTTCAACAAAATCAAAGGATAGGTAGTAGAACACTTGTAAGTTAATAGTTTCAAAGTTCACTAAAATGACAGAAAAATTTCTTAAATTCATATTAAAAGCATCTCTTTCACAAATTTTGACCAGGTAGTTTAGGGACATTATGAAATCCTGTAACGTTATAAATGATGAAGACATACAAACATATGAATTAGGAGCAAGAGCTGATCACTCAGATGCTTAGGCCTGCTCTGCCATTCAATAAAGTCATGACTGATCTGATGACTCCACGTTTTTGCCTAGTCCAATTATTTTTCAACACTTTCTTTTCAAGTATTTGTCTACTTCTGCTTCAAAGATATTCAAAGGACTACTTCCGGTGCCTTTTCGGAAGATACTTCCAAAGACTCATGATATTCTATGAGAGAGAAAAGAAATCTCAGTCTTAAATGGGTGATTCCTTATTCTTAACCAGTGACCCCCGACTTCTAAGCTCTCCCACAAGAGGAAACATCCTTTCCATAACTACCCTGTCGAGACCTCTCAGGATGTATATATATTTCAATCAATCACCTCTTCCCAAATTCAAGAGGCTACAGGCTTAGCTTGTCCAACCTTCCCTCAAAAGACACCAGCCCTTTCCAGGTATTTGTCTAATCTGAATCACTTCTAATACAATTGCATCTTTCGACAACTAAGAATACCAATAACGTATACTGGTCTCACTGATGCTCTGCATAACTGAAGCATAGGAAAAATAGGCACCAGTAGATTATTCAGTCCCTTGAGTTTCTACTAGCAATCCAGATCATGGCCAATCATCCAGTTCAACATCATATTCCAAAACTCTTTCCATATCCGTTCATGCCATTAGTAACTCGAAATCTATCATTCTCTATCTTGAACTTACTTAATGAATGAGCGTCCACAATCCTATGGGACACAGAATGCCAAAGATTTACCATTCTCATCTCAATCCTAAATGGCTTGCTTTTCATTCCGAGAATTTCCTTTGGTTCAAGAAAGCATTCTCTCTGCAACTACTCTGCCTGTCCCTCTAAGAATTTTGTAAAGTTGTATAAAATCGTCCCTCATTCCTCCAAACTGCAGAAAATACATGCTCAGTTTGCTCAATCTTTCCTCAAAGGACAGTCCCACCAACCCAGGAATCAGTGTTGGGAGTTCACTGCACTCCACCGATGGCAAGTATGTAATTCCTTTGACAAAGGGACCAGAGCTGCACAGGTTACTCCAGGTGCAGTCTCACCAGTCCTCTATACAATTGTAGCAAGACTTTTTTTGCTCCTGTACTCAAATCCTCTTGAGATAAAGACTAATACGCCATCTGCCTTCCAAATTGATTGCTGAATCTACTTGCTGGGTTTCAGTGATCTATGAACAAGAATAATCAGGTCCCTTAAGGCATCCACAATTTACAATTCCTCAACAAAAAAATAAATAATCTGCAAATTTGTTCCTTCTTCAAAGTAAACTATATTGCACTTATCAACATTATATTTAATTAGAATCCCTACAGTGTGGAAACAGGCCCTTCGGCCCAACAAGTCCACACCGAACCTCAGATATTGCATCTGCCGTGCTTTTGCCTGCTCACTCATCTTGTCTTAATTCCTTGGAGTCTCTTTGCTTTCTAATCACAACTTATTCCCACTAAGTTTACAAAGATAGAAATATTACACTTGATCCCCACCTCCAAATTATTGACATAAATTGTGAGCACTTATGACCAAAGCAGTGATGCTTGCAGTACCACACTGGTCACGGCCTGTCAACCTCAGAATGATCCATTTATTCTTACTGTTTGCTTTTTACCCATTAAACAATCCTTATTCTATACTAGGATATTAACCCTAATCAGATGCACTTCAATAATATTTACTAACAGCCTGTATGGGACTTTATCAAAAGCCTTCTGAAAATACAAATTCACCACATCCACGGTCCTCCCTTATTGATTCTTCTCAAAACATCCTCAAAAACAACTGTCAGGTTTATCAAAAATTATTTCCCTTTCATAATTCCACTTTGACCCTGGCCAATCAGACAATTGTATTTTAAAATTTTAGGTTTAGATTTTACTGTCGTGTGTACTCAGGTACAGAAGTACAGGAGTATAGCGAAAAGTGTATAATGTCGCCACACATGACACCATCTTAGGTACAAAGGTACCTTGGTACAAAATGCCTAGGTACAAAGTAATAAGAGAAACAGAGTTAAAATTTAATCATTACTTTCATAGAATAAGTAGAAAACTAAAGAAATTAAGTTAAAAGTTTAGCGGTCTTTGATGAGTTGTCTGCTTATCTCTTCTGCAATAAAGACGTAAATCACATTCTTCATCGTATCCTTTTTTTTGCATACTACTAATGTCAGAATAACAGGTCTGTTGCTACATTCCTTCCAGTTCTTTTTTCTTCTACTCAGGCGTCTGAGGTCCGTGCGCACCATGACTTCTAAGACCAGAAGTCCGTGTGTTGGAGTGCCCCTTGGCATGGACAGACTCTTGGAATGGCTGTGCAGCTCACAGCTCAGAGGGAATGTCTGTCTCTAGGTTCGTGTCTTCTCTCTCCCTTCTTTCTTAACAGAAAGGTGACATTTACAACCTTCCAATCTGCAGGCACCATTGCAGAATTTACAGAATTTTGAAAGCTGATCGCTAATGGTGTAATTGTCTCTTTTAATACTCTTGGTGCAGCTCATCAAGTCCTGGGGACTTGGCAAATTTCATCTATAATAACGTCTACATTATTGCACTTTAATAACACCAATTTCTTTCAATTCCATATTCACGCTAGACACTTTGGTCTTAATTATTTTAGGGGGACTTTCTGTGAAAACAAACATCAAGTGCTTATTTAACTCTTCCGCCAATTTTTGAATTCCTCTTGTAAATTCTACTTGTAATGAGCCTATACTTATCTTTGCAAGTCTTTTCCTTTGTAAATACTTTTAGAAGTTTTTGCAATGCAGCTTTCGGTTTCTTTCTATTTTATATTCATTTTCTTTTTTTTTCAATTTCTTGGTTGCCCTTTGTTGAATTCTTAAATTTTCCTAATCCTCAGCCTTACAACATCTTTGTCAACTGTCTACATTTGCTTCTCTTATCTAACACTACCTTTAGCTTCCTTTATTTGTCATGGCTATCTTGCTTTTACTTTTGAGTTTTTTTTTGCCTTGAAGGAGTGTTGCTTTCAGAAAACCAAACATTATTTCTTGAAATACTAGCAATTGCCTGTCTAGCTTTACAATTTTTAACGTATGTTTCCAATCCATCAAAGCTAACTTTCTTGACATACTTTTATAATTGTCCAGTTTCAGATTTAATATCCCAGTTTCAGATTGAATGGCATATTTTTCAAAATTAATGAAAACTTCTATCTAAAAGTGGTTACAATTCCCTAAATGCTTGCTTTGCCAGTGACGTGTTTCATCTTGCGAATTAATTTTAAAAATAAAATAACTGCAGACAATTCAGTCTTTTCCTATTTTACATAGTTAAGCTTTTGTCTCCTAAGTCCTCCCCAGTCTGTAAAGCAGAATAACTTATCATCAGCACGCTATTAAGACTATCATTCATATCTTGGAACTCTATCAGGTGACCTCTTATGGCCCTGAAAGTGGAAGGAATTGATAGGAATGCTTCAAGTCTTCATGCACTATTAAGATTGTAATATATGGTACAGTACTGTTCCAAATTCACCCTGACTTAGTCATCCTATGATATGCATGGAATTGAATTTAGAGGAAAGTCACAGAATAAAGACAAAATATGAAAGTACGGACCCAGAGGATAACAAATATTAAACAGTATACCTATCTCAAACTCCTCATCCTCTGTCAGATTTTGCCCAGTCAGCATTGGTGGAGGAGGTTGGCAGACCCGTAATGGATAGGCTGCAAAAATAAGAATTTCATTTTTCACATGTACTGCTAATATAAGATCCAACTTGTATTTGCTTAAATAGATCCTATGTTAATTACAAGTAATGTTGAGAGCAAAGTCAGAGGATTTGTGTTCAATGAAAGGAAGCCACACTGCACGCATTTTAGAGGAATCAATCATTTTGCAACTCAATTTCAAATACATTTCATGCAGGCTTTTTTTTTGTCAATATTTCCTAGTCCATCTGGCCAAATTTTCATTCTTAATACTTAACCTGCTTGATTTGGTTATGGGCAGATCTTTCTTGGCCATCAAATCCTGAGGTGGGTCTTTATCCTTAAGCTTCCAGCTCAGAGGCAAGGATGCTACTGATGTGCCACAAGTCCTCCTTATATATAATCTAATGCAAATTAAGGCTAAATGATGCATTACTCAGTGACAAAATCTATTTCTATTGAAGAGATATGAATACAGAGCAAGAACCAACCATGATAACTGAGGATGAAGGAGCCTCCAGTTGTGAAATCACTGTGGAATTTGATTAAGATCTGGTTTGAAGTACTATAGACAGATTCCAGTGCTGTATTTCCACTAAACTGCCCAATCTGAGGAGCAGTCTGCTCTGGTCCATCCCTAAGTAAAACAGTGACATTGTTAGAATCCATACAGACTTTTAACTGATTAACAGGCTCAAAAGCAACTCTAAAAAAGGAGCACCATTTCATTGCATGGAGTGGACTTTTCTCTGTGCAGATTCAACATTTAAAGCTTTTGGGAAGGTTTGTAGCTCGGGTTGTGGATTAGGTTGTAGACTTGCTCACCGAGCCGGTGTGTTTGATTGCAGATATTTTGTCACCCTGCTGGGTAACATCTTCAGTGCACCTCCGGTGAAGCGTTGGTGTTCTGTCCCACTTGTTATTTATGTAAATAAATATTCACATGATATAAATAAATAAATATTTATACAAATAACAAGCGGGAAGAATACCAATGCTTCACCAGAAGTGCACTGACAATGTTACCTCGCAGGATGATGAAACATCTGTAATCAAACACACTGGCTCGGCGAGCAAGTCTACAACCTCACATTTGACATGCACGTTGTGCATGATAACAGGGCAAATTTTTACCCCTAAATCATCAGTGAACAATTGAATTAAAGATATTACTTAATATTCAGATACAGAACATTTCTGATACTAATCTTTAGGGTTTCATGGGTAGAAGAGGCATCTGTCCACAATTTTCTTTGAACATTTGTAGAAACTAAGATATCCAATAATGCCCATAGGACAGCAAAGCAATTTGATATCTTTCCCAATAGATAGAAGCTGGTCTGCAGGTCAGTATGAAGACAGATCAGACCTTCAAGTAAGTCTATAATTTTGCTGGTGTGGGACTGTTGATTATTTTCTCCTAAGACAATTCATGATGCCCTTGCCCCAGACTCTCACTCATATATGTACTCTCCTGTCAAATTCTCCCAAATCCCCCTCCATATAACCTCCATGTACGCTGGGGAGTAGCCAAGTCCTACTCAATTTAGCCCGTCAGCATCCACTGTGTACTCTTCCCAAAAAATCCCAGATGTGGTATGCCAATTCAAATCGCATTGCCTCTTGTTTTCCATGCTGTTTGGAAGACCAACCCAGCAGAGTCTTTCTTGTTGAAAGCACATCCTGCATTAAAGTTCAAATGATGTTTCATGTTCACAACTCTATCCTTTGACAACACTTATGTCAAGTATTAATTCATTATGTATTCGTTAGACATATATGTTCATAAATAAATAGTTATTACTGCTGTTTAGTGCAACAATATCCAGATGTATTTTTATCTCTGCATTCTAACATCTGTAATTGTCAGAATCTCATAGCATGCCATTTGACTTGTAAGATAAATGGTATAGCTTCTTGCCCTGGAAGACCTGACAGTTTTTGGTCCAGCATTTTCTTTTTTTTTTTTTTAAACTGCTTATTTCTATCCCCATCATATTGACAGATTCTGACCAAGCTCAACCCATCTTCTGCTGAAACCATCATCCATGCACTTGTTATCTCTAGACTTTATTTGAGTAATACACTGCTGGTTGGTCTCCCAAAACTTACAAGCAAAAACAACACTGCAGCAATTTTATAGTTTTATAAAATGGGACATTAAGTTCCTAGGTTCCAATTCATAAATCAAAAGAAAGTAGTAGATAACCTTATCAAACATGAATATACATATAATATATATAGAATCTTGACTATTTTGTTCACAAGTTATTGTGAAATATTTGCAACTAACTCCAATTCATCGGAGGCACTATTCCTTACTCCATATTAATCAGTGGCACTTAAATGCTTGACCTTTCACAGAAAACTCTTGGCTTGAAATCATACTACGTAATGTTAATGAATATGTTAAGCTATGTTGTAAAGGAAATTATTAATTCAGAATTTTAAGTACCTTTGTTAAAATCAAAGAGAGCAATTTTTTATCACAGTGTTAATGCATTTGGTATTTCTATCACAAAACTTTCACCTTACATCGCATTTCATTGCTCAAAAGCTTTGATCTATAGTTCCCTTCGATGACCTTAATTTGTCTTCTCTGATGTTTTTGAACTTCAGCTTTGACAATTGAGAACCATTTGTCCAATTCCATATATTCGAAGTACACAAGTTTTGTTTTAGCACTCCTTTCTCTTTTCAGACCCAGTTTTCATTAACAGATCCAATTAGCCTTAAGTCAGTTCAAGACCTCTTTTCATTGAGTTGCAGCAAAATATATCAGCAACTTTTCATCTAATGGACCATTCCATTTTCTTCAAAGTCAAACAGTCAGGTCCAGTCAACTGAGATAATGAACTAACACCTTTATAAGACTCCACATGGATGTCAATGACAGTTTGATCTTCCCAAAAAGCTATCAGTTGCATTAATCCTCATCAATTCATTTATTTTCTTTACTTTGCACTTTTTTAATCATTTTCCAATTTGTTTGATCTACATTAGTAAATTACGTCAAGGGATCAATTTCAGCCTCTCTGACTGTGATTTGATGTTTTGATGTTAGCGCATTAATGTTTTCATCATGATTTAGATTGTAGTTTGTAGTTACTACTTCTTTCCCTTTGGTGAACAGTTATGGAACTTAAAGAATATCATGAGAAGTTCCACAGATCCCAATAGATCAAATGGTTCCATGTTATAAATAAGCAATAAGAATATTTCTCATTGATCATATTTGTCTTTTTAATCAGTGCTCACAGACAAGCAGCAATTTCATTTCCTGCCTTGTCTTAATTATTCTTGCTGCAGAATGAATTCTTAACTGGCTTTCTTTCTCCTCACATTAACTATTGTTTTACTTATATGACTAATCAAGATGCTTCTACAATAACTATTGTATAGATTGCAGTGGTTCATGAAGGCACCTTCTCAAGACCAATTAAGATGGGCAACAAATGTTGGCCTAGTTAGTAATGTCCACATCCTGACAAAAAAAACTGACTTAACTGACTGCAACAAGATTATATACATATTGATTTACTCCAAGCACAACTTTTCTCATGTTTTCAACATCTGAGATCTGAACACAATCAACATAAATCCAGATGCCATCTTGCGGCTGTACAGGACATTGGTTTGGCCACTTTTCGAAACCTGCATTCAGTTCTGGTCTCCCTGCGAAAGAAATGATGTTGCTAAACTTGAAGGGTTCAGAAAAGATTTACAAGAATGTTACCAGGATTGGAGGGTTTGAGCTATGGGGGGAGGTTGGATAGGTTTGGGGTATTTTCCCTGGAGCATTCAAGGCTGAGGTGTGACCTTTTGGAGGTTTATAAAATCATGAGTGGCATGGTTAGGGTAAATAGTCAAGGTCTTTTCCCTGGGTTGGGGGAAATCCAAAACTAGAGGCCATAGGTTTAAGGTAAGAGGGGAAAGATTTCAAAGGGACCTAAGGGGCAACTTTTTCACACAGAGAGTGGAGTGTCTATGGAATGAACAGCTCGTGGAAGTGGTGGAGGCTGGTACAATTACAACATTTAGAAGGCATCTGGATAGGTATATGAATGGTAAGGCTTTGGAAGGGTATGGGCCAAATGCTGGTAAATGGGACTAGATCAATTTAGGATATCTGGTCTGTACAGATGAGTTGGACCAAAGGGTCTGCTTCCATGCTGGACAACATTATGACGCTATAACTCTATGACAGAAGTTTTCTGTGTAATGCTTTTTACTCTTCTCTCAGGCAAAGCATGTCATATTCCATGGTTTTCAGTTTTCTATGCGTCAGGCAATGTTGAAAGCATTCCACTCTTAGCTTCTTTTTCACAGTCAAATAACCAAATTTACTCTAGTTCTAATGGACAATCACTCTTCTTAGGCTTTTTTTCTTTCAGTATTACCTTTAGATTAATCATTTTGAGTTCATTCCTAACAATGATAGTAATTAAAAAATACTCAAGTCACATTAGAGGAGATGATTATAAGTGACCACTGAAATGAAAGCAAGATATGGCAGATGCTCGAGATCTGAAATAAAAACAGGAAGTGCTAAAGAAATTCAGTAGGTTTGGCAGCATCTCTGGAGAAAGAAACATAGTTCGTGTTTCAAATCCAATGTGACCTCCTTTAGAATGCTGCGCTTCAGAACAAAGCCATTGTCATTTTGGACTTGAACTCTCAACTCCGCTTCTCTCTTCACAGATGCTGGCAGACCTATTGAGTTTCCCTATACAAATGGCTATTTTGGTTAACAGATAGTTATCAGCTGATATGAAATTGTGGGATTGTGGTGAGTGTTGGTGAAACAATGTTCAGCTTGCATTATTCAGACAGTCATAACATCTCATTGTCATTGTTAACAACAGACTGAAATTTTAATCATAAAAGCAAAACAGGGCAATAGCTGGAAATCTGAAACAAAAACAGAGAATATCACTTGATCAGGCAACACCTGTGGAAAGAATCAAGGTTTCAGGGCATAATTCCCTCCTTCCTGCTGTGGCAAGATTAATGGTGGTTCTGATATGTAAGAAAGTCAGGGCAAGAATGGGGAAAAAAAAAACTCATTCTCAACAGCAAGGAAAGTTTTCCTCATTTTTCTCTCGAGTCTTAAGTGGCAAATTCAGAGTGACATGCTATTCCCTTCCCATTCATGTATTCGTCCAGGTGCTTCTCGAATGCTGCTTTTGTGTCTGCTTTCACCACCTCATCTGGCAGCACATTCCACGTACTCACTGCCCTTTGTGTGAAAAACCTGCCTGGCACATCTCTTTTAAACATCCCCCCTCATACCTAGAATCTGTGTCCCCTCCACCCTGGGAAAAAGCCTAATACTTTCCACTCTATCCATGACATTTACAATCTTATAAACTTCTATCAGGTCGTCCCTCAATCTCCTGTGTTCCAGTAAAAACAAACCCAGTCTATCCAACCTTTCTGCATAGCTAAAATCCTCTATAATAGGCAATATCCTGGTAAACCTTTTCCGTACCCTCTCCATAGCATCCACATTCTTCTGGTAGTGTGACGACCAGAACAGTATGCAATATTCCACGTGCGGCCTAACTAAAGTTCTATAAAGCTGTAGCATAACTTGTCTATCCTTATACTCAATGCCCCTTCCAATGAAGGCAAGTATGCCATAGGCCTTTTTTTACTGCCATATCTACCTGCGCTGCCATCTTCAGTGGTCCGTGGACCTACACACCCAGGTCCCTCTGCATATCAAAACTTAGGTCTATTTCTGTTCTGTATATCTCTATGACTCTAAATTAGATGGGCAAATTCCCAATAGGTAAAACAGTATGGATACCTGGCAGTTGCATCTAGACCAAATGCCTGACCCTGATCATATCATCACTTATTCTGCACAATATTCCTATACATTCCTTGTCCATCATCCTCCCTCACTCTTCCTTCACATAACTCAATACTAAAAAATCACCAGCCTCACCACATCACCCAACTTAGTTATCATTTCAGGCCTCCAACAACTTCTGTTTTAGCTGATGGACAGTTATAACTTGTATGGTGCTGCCAAGTTGCTTTATCCACAGGCACAGCTACGCACCAACACAGGAAATCTTTGTGCTGAAATGAAGAAAATACCTGATGGCAGTTAGCTTGCTTTCTTTATGCTCACTGATTTTCGTACTGAATTACACACGGCAAAGTTAGGTTTGCTCGCTTTTTAACACAGTGAAGAGTTTTTGTTACATTTTCTTTTTACTCAGGGTAAAAACTCAGAATGATGTGGGCTTATGTACCTTTTTTATTCACAAAAGAACAATTCTGGTAATTTGAAAAAGGACAGGTTCACTGTGTTTTAAGTGCGCAATAGCAGATTCCTATTCGGCCCAGTCGAGATGCAATAATGGCACCCTGATACAAATGTTCAGGTGCCAAGTTCAAGGCTAACTCAAATGTCTACCTCTGTGTGGTTCAAGAGGTAGGGTTATTGGAAAGAATCTCTTTCTTTTGTTGGCACAGATGTTACTGGCTTTCTGCCTTGTTAGAAATCAGAAATATTGCCTCTCTCATTTGACCAGAGCATCTCATTCCATTGTCCTCATGCAGAGTTTCTGGTGGTTGGGTCATTAGACAATGGAATTCAGATGTACCACACATCTTGATAAAATAAAGTTTTCACACCCATTGTTTCTGCATTTCATGTTTGGTGCTGCAGAAACTGCAAAAGTAATGTGAATCCTGCCTTTTTAAAGTTCAGTTGGGAATCGCAGCCATTTTAACAGGAAGAATTGTTTGCATTGTAACTTTTTCATCAAAACTAGTTCAGACATAGAAATGAGCTTACTGTTCTTACAGCTCTACAGAAGAAAGGTCACTTAAGCTCTGAAATCCATTTCCTGTGATAGTAGCAATTTCGTGTTTATACTTTGCAAGTTCATATTTATCCATTGTGTTGCTTGATTGTGACAAGGTGCAAATCTCTGCTCACCCATTACAAGGCTTGCGATGCAGACAGGATGGAGTAAGAGATGGAAATTCTGGATACTGTAAATTCCCATCTCAAAGGCCTTTCATTGATCTAAAAGTTCCTGGTTATCCAACACAACAAGTTATGCTTGCTTGTTAGATTGGTCTTTGCCTGGAGATCACTCCTGAATAAGGGCTTTCAGCCTAAACACAGGCTGGAAACTCTTAACTTTAAAAAAAAACCAAACCATTCAGCGTAAGCAATCTGTATTACTTATCTTCCACAGGAGTCTTTAGCCTATGTGCGTAGCTAGTTCTCAAATTCCTATCCCGAAACCTCTCTAATTTGTTCTGAACTGTTGACATGATCATTGTTTGATTGAGATTAACCCTATGTATATGTATAGCGTTTCTGTAATTCTCTGCGAAACAACTGTCTCTTGATCTTTGTCCTCAGTCAC
This sequence comes from Ginglymostoma cirratum, assembly GCA_024137785.1. Lineage (NCBI taxonomy): Eukaryota > Metazoa > Chordata > Chondrichthyes > Orectolobiformes > Ginglymostomatidae > Ginglymostoma > Ginglymostoma cirratum. The sequence continues at coordinate 2,306,829 of JAHRHZ010000076.1, forward strand.
ATTTAATTTTGTATCATTCAATATTGTTAAAATAGAGGCAGATGGATTACCTTGCCTAACAACAATCTCATTTTATCTGTGAAAGGCAGTACACAAACAGATAGCATGGCAGGTTTGAAGGGCTGAATGGCCCACATATGCTACTAAATAATTTTGCTGTCTGACTAATAATATCTATATTTCTTCATTATCGACCCTTTGATCACTGCAAGCATTTTTTGGTATCACTTTCGACGTAATTAAAAAGGTAAGAGACAAAGGTATAGAGGCAGGAGGTTTAGACGAGATGTGATGAAAGTCATTTCCACTCAGAGTGATGGGAATTTGGAACTCACTACCTGTAATGGTGGTTGAAGCAGAAACCCTTGTAATGTTTAAGAAGCATCTAGATGTGCACTTGTGATGCCAAAACAGACAATGGGACAAGTGCTTGAAAGTAGGATTCAAACAGTTAGAAGGGTGTTTTCTGGTGGCATGGATACAACAGGCCAAATGGCATTTTTCTGCACTGTAGACCCGTATGATTTATCAAATCACTCCATAACCTTATCTATTATATCAAAAACTCTCACATTACAGGACACTGCCTGAAATTTTCATACATCAGGAAGCATCCTAATGAATCCATCATTGACTTCTCTAATGACTCAACATTTTCCTCATGCCTTGAACCTAAAACAGCAATCCACTGTGATATATGCTGCTATACAGTTCCAATGTGAAAGTGCTGAAGCAGAAAATCTTTTGTTCAGTTTAACATAATTTCTAAGGTACATTCTCCTGACTGATTTATAATTAAACAGAAGGAACCGAAGAATCATTTACTTAGACTAGAAAGACTTGCATAATTTCAAATAACTGTGTATGCCTGGAGAATGATTCCCCAACAGCCATGCAAATAGCACTGACCTAATCCCTTTTGAAACTGGCATGTAGGCACAATCTAACAAAGGCAAGCCAGGAAGACTAATTACAAGATTAGCATCTGATTTAATTTTGTCACAGTCAGCACAAAGCTTACTCTTGCATTTATGTCACATCTTTCCCAAAGGTCTATATAAGTAATTCTTCTTTTGTTCAACTACCACTGTTGTCCACCTAATGATAGACTTTTCTTTTCATCTACTTTTTGCATCTACTATTGGGAAAAGAATTATTACTTCCCCGAGGTCTGACAAAAGGCCATTGTCCCATGGCTTTAACATTGTATTCTGCACTTTGTTCTGCACTTTGTACCATACAAAGTGCATCTTTGCAATCTGTCGGTCCTGCACACAAACCCAACACTTTTTACTGTATCCCAGTTCATGTGACGACAACAAATTAAACTCAAACTCAACAATGTCTCCTCAATCTCACCACAGGTGCTAACATGTCTGTCCAGCAGATCCAGCATTTTGTGTTTTTTAATTTAGATTCCCAGAATCTGCAGTAATTTGCTTTTCGATCGTTGAGGGAAGCCTGTACATTGGTTATCTACCCTCCACTTTATCCAGAGAATGATTTGTCCCGAAATGTTAATAAGGAGCATCATTTCCAACCTCACCACCTGAATGGTTATCCATAGGAGCCACTCTTCTGTCTGTTATGCAATTCTGAAAACCAGGAGCACACTGTAAATTTTTCAATGTTGGCGGTGAGGAGCAGACAGTTTGGATGAACAATTTGCTCCAATAGATTATCTCCCAGGAAGAGAAACTGAATATAAGCTAATTAGATCTTATGCGTGGAAATCCAGCTTTAAATGAATAGTCAATCTAAGCTGGACATGAGGACCTATGAGTAGTATAAATGACAGGTTGCTGTTTCTGGACAAAATACGTCACAGTAATTACTGATCCAATTGGTCCCCAAATAAATTTACATTGAACGCTGCATGAATCTCACTTTTTTTAATATATATTGCTTCATGTGATAATTAAGAGCATTGGCAAGATGTATTTTAAATATAAGATTATAGTTGGTGCTTATCGATGATATAGATTTGTTCAGAGACTATTCTTATTCTTGTTTATAGCTAACAAGCTAAGGTTAATCTAAAGAGCTAAAGTGATAAAGCCACAGTATTCTAACTCATTAGAGCTCCATTTAGTTCATGACTGCTCCAGTACATCAATAAAAAGTTTATTTATTGTCCTACCATACAGTAATGAAGTCATATATAGGTTCTGTCTGCAAGACAGTAAAGTTGATGTAGATTCCATTGCCTGGAGGTACTTTTACAATCCAAAGACAATCTTGAAAGTTAGGGTACTCATCGGGGTACCCAGGAGAGTAGATAGTGCCATTCAATGCAGTAATATTACCTCCACAGAGAGCTATACAAAAAAAAAGAAATCAGTTAGAAAACACAATCTATTTTTTCACATTCCTTCCTGTTTGCATTTCAGTTAATACATATGCAAACTACTAAAGAGTTGACAGCTGCAAAAGTAATGGAAGTTCAAACGTATTAAAATGAAATATTTGCTTGAATTCTGTTTGCTCTTAAAAATTGTCTTCAAGTATGCTTTAAATGAATTATTACCTTTGCATAAAAGTAAGTGTGTGCGTGTGTTGCGTGGAGAGAAGTTTGTGGGGGGAGGTGGGTGTGGGGAGACATGGGGTGTTCAGGTGTGTGGAGGGTGTCAAATACAGGCACACTAGTTCTAAGTGGTGGTTAATTCGCCATTTCAAAATTCCAATATGCCATATTTTGATTTTTTCTTTGAACATTAAAATTGTGGGATGTCCTAGAACAGATGCAAGAACATAAAAGTCTGCAATTCAGTCTTTTAATGCAGCTTCAACACACATGACCATTAATCAACATTAGCCTAACCCTTCTGCACTATTCTCACATTAATCCATCAATTCCCAAATTGTGACAGACTAATAATTGAAGTAACTCAATAACTGGGTGTCTTTGGGCTCTGTGGCAGAAAATTCCAAGGGGTTGCAATACTTTAAGTGAAGAAATTACTCCTCATTTTATCTTTAAATGGCCAAATAGAATGGTAGAATTGTTACACTACAGAAGGAGGCTATTCAGTTCATCATGTCCACATTGCCTCTTCAATTGTGTGTTCTGATTTGCTAAGATTCTCCAGCTTTCTCCCCATAGTCTTCCATATTATTCGGATTCAAATAATTGTCCAATGTCTGCTTAAATGTCCCAAATGAATCTGTTTCAGTCACAGTTCCATGCAGTGCATTCCAGGCTGTGACCACACCATGGGAAATAACACAGTGTGGAGCTGGAGGAGCACAGCGGGCCAGGCAGCATCAGAGGACCAGGAAAGTTGACGTTTCGGGTCAGGACCTTATTCAGAAATGGCCCCATTTTTGAAGAAGGGTTCCAACCCAAAATGTCAGCTTTCCTGCTCCTCTGATGCTGCCTGGCCTGCTGTGCTCCTCCAGCTCTACACTATGTTATCTCAGACTCCAGCATCTGCAGTTCTTACTATCTCTGAGTGAGCCCAGACTGTGGGAAAATGTATTTACTCAGATCATTTTTTTTTCTTTCAGTCAGTGCCCTTTCATTCACAGTCATAGAAAATAGAACATACATCAGCACAGCACAAGAAGAGGCCTTTTGGCCCACCATGTCTGTACTGACCATGATGCCATTCTAAATTAATATCATCTGTCGGCACATGGTCTGTATCCCGCCATTTCCTGCTTGTTCATGTATCTGTCCAAATGTTTCTTAAACTTTACTACATATCTGCTTCTATCACCACCCCTGGCAGAGTGCGCCAGTCACCTACCACCCTCTGTGTATAAAATATTCCTCACATACCTCCATTAATCCTCTCTCCTCTGACCTTAAACCTATGTCCCCCAGTATTTGACATTTTCACTATGAGAAAAAGTCTCCAACTACTCACCGTATCTTCGCCTCTCATAATTTTACATTTACTCACTCCACAGGCTCCAACACTGGAGTGAAAACTCTTTGTGGATGGAACAACTTTTTTAACTATCTACTCTGTTCCGATCGCTCATGATTTTGTAAACTTCTAAAAATCTCCACTTAGCTTCTTCAATCTGGGAAAAAATTTGTTCAATGTCCTTTCATAACTGAAGTTTCTACTCCGTGGAGCTTTTCTTGTAAACCTCTTCTGGACTATCCCTGAAGTGTGACACTCAAACATACACGATACTGCAAATGAGGTCTAACTGGTGTTTTTGAGCCATTAGTTAGCTTAGTTGCCGAGACGGCTATTTTGCAATTCAGAGCGATGCTAACAGTGTGGGCTCAATTTGTGCACTGGTTGAGGTTGCCACGAAGCACTGTCCTTCTCAACTTTTCCCCTCACCTGAGGCATGACAACCCTCAGTCATAGAGTCATACAGCATGGGAACCGATCCTTTAGTCCGACCAGCCCATGCTGAACATAATCCCAAACTATAAACCACTACCAATTGTCTTTCTCTCTGTCTCTCTGTCTTTCTCTGTCTCTCTCTAATGAGAAAGCAGACCTGTGTTCCAGCAGGTCTATGGTCACTTTATCTTTTAAGCAGTGCATTGTGTATGCTCAGCATAGCCTCCTTGCTCTTGTATTCTTTGGACCTATTAAAGCCTAACTGACTGCTTTGATAACTGCTATCTCCACCTGCCTGACCACTTTTAATGACTTATGTACATACATACCCAGGAATCCTTGCTCCTGCACAGTCCTTAGGTTCGTATCCTTTGTTTTGTATTATTTATACATGTTATATCTACAAACTATATCATCTGACACTTCACCTCATTAAATTTCATCTGCCACCTGTTTGCTCACTGCACCAATTTGTCATTCTTAAGTTTTACAGCACCTCCTCACAGTTTGATTTCCCACTTCCCTTCATAGTCTCCTATTTCAGCTTGGCTCATAACCACATCTTTTATTTGTCAAATTTTCAATTTCTATCTTCTTTTGAATCCAAGGCCTCGAGATTTGGTTTGATTATTTTTTTCTCTTTTGAAGAAACATACCTTGACTATTCCTAAACCATCTATTTTTTGAACATAGTCCATTGTTCAGTTCCAGTTTTTCCCTCCAACTTTTGGCTCCAGTCTATCTAGCCCAACTCTGTTCCTGTCCCATTAAAGTCAGGTTTCCCCTACTTAATTACTCTGACTATGGATTGCTCTTTTACATTGCCACTTTAACAGTTATGATATAGTTCCAACTGCCTCCTAGATATTCCCCGATTGACATTTGATCTGCTCGGTCACAGTTCATCATCAAGAATCAGGTCTCCATGGACTAGACACATATTATTGCAGAAAATTCTCCTGAATATAGTGTAAGAACTCTTGCTTATTTCTGTTCTTTCCACCACCACTATCCCATTTTACTTTTGGATAATTAAAATCTCCTACTAAAATTACCCTATTGCGCTTGTAATCTGTAAATTCCTTGCAGATTTATTCCTCTACATCTTTTCTTTATAAATTCTTATAAATTCTTTATAAATTTTAGTAATTTATAGATAACACTGAATAATGTGATTACACATTTAACTCTAGCCAAATTGATTATGTCCTTGAACTGTCTGGGACATTTTCTTTCCCCAACGCTGCAACACTCAATAACCAACGGTCTCACCTCTCCTGTTTTCCTTCCTTTCCTATCTTTCCTGAACACCTTGTCTCCAGGAATGTTGAATGCACCTGTTCATTCTTCAAACAGGTCTTTACCATCACTACAACATCATAATTCCACCGATCAATCTCCTGTTCAACTCACCAATTTTATTTACTCTGTTACATGCAAGCAGTGTAAACCTGCTTTAGAATTTTTTTAATTTCTCCCTTATTCCAATCCAACCTATTAATTTATTATTCTCCTGCTACCTCTCCCAGTATTTTGCACACCCTCTCTGATGTTCTCTTGTCATCCCCAAACACCTCCCAGTTGGTTTAGACCCTCACAACAGCATGAGCAAAACATCCTTTAAGAAATTTATTGTTGCTCTGTTCAGGTGTAACACATCCAGCTTATAAAGATACCAGAGTTAACAAGGTGTGGAGCTGGATGAACACTGTAGGCCAAGCAGCATCAGAGGAGCAGGAAAGCTGATGCTTCGGGCCTAGACCCTTCTTCACCTGGACCCAGTTCCAGTGTTCCAGGAATCTAAAGTCCTCTTTTCTGCACCCACACTTTAAACTGCCTTCTCTTCCTGCTTTTGCACTTTCTTGCATGTATCACTTGGAGCAATCCATCGATTCCTAGTTTTGAGCGTCTGCTTGCTCATTTTCTACAGAGTACCCTACATTCTGACTGCAGGACTACATCCCCCTTTGACCTATTTCATTGCTACTAATGTGGACTATGACCTCTGGCTGATTACCATCCCCCTGAAGAATGCTCTGCAGCCTGTGACATTCTTGATCCTGGACATATAATTATGAAACTCTGACGCTTGTTTCAGTTTCTCCAGTCAGTTTCCCCATGTACTCAGCATCTTCCCTTAAAGCTCCTTAAGACTTTTACACACTTCATTAAACCACTTCTCTTTTGGTTTCAAATTGCTAGGAATATTGGAATCGACAACTCAATCTCTCTTCATTCCAGGGGCCAGTCCAATGAATACTTATTGCACTTCCGTGAAGACACAGGTGTCTTTCTTTCAGTAAATAAATTAAAACTACACACAGTACTCTAGATACAGCGTCAGTTGTGCCCAGTACAATTGTTGTAAGAGGTAATTCTGTATTCTCAAAAGTCAAATCCTTTGGAAGAAAAACCAACGTTAACATTTGCCTTCCTACTTAAACCCTTAGGGGCAGCACAGTGGCTCAGTGGTTAGCACTACTGCCTCACAGCAGTAGGGACCCAGGTTCAATTCCAGCCTCAGGCATCTGTCTGTGTGGAGTTTGCACATTCTCCCCATGTCTGCATGGGTTTCCTCCAGGTGCTCCAGTTTCCTCCCACAGTCCAAAGATGTGCAGGTTAGGTGGATTGGCCATGCTAAATTGCCCATAGTGTTCAGGGAGGTGTGGGTCTCAGTGGGATGCTCTGAGGTTCAGTGTGGACTTGTTGGGCCAAAGGGCCTGTTTCCACACTGTAGGGATTCTATTTTTTTTTCTACTTGCATTTTGTACCTGCATTTAATTTCCAATGATTCATATTGAAGGACATTCAGGTCTCTCTGAGTAAAGTCACTTTCAAGTATTTTGCCATTAATTTTTTTGACCAAAGTTGACAACTTCATGCTTAAAATAGACATAAATTGGGATTCCTTTTTTTGGTGTTGGGGGTCTCAGCCACTGATGACAAAACCTTCAGGGAACTCCAATCAGGTCGATGGGTGAGTCACGTAAGTGACGGTTATCAGGCTTTCTCCATGATTGAGGTCCCTAGTAGCAGAAGCTTTGCTTGCCCTAAACTGCTAGCCATTCATAGTGTGGAGCTGGAGGAACACAGCAAGCCAGGCAGCATCAGAAGAGCAGGAAAGCTGACTTTTTGGGTTGGAACCCTTCTTCAGAAATTTCTTTTCTGAAGATTCTTCATTTCTGAAGAAGGGTCCCGACCCAAAATGTCAGCTTTCCTGCTCCTCTGATGCTGCCTGGCCTCCTGTCCTCCAGCTCAACACTATGTTATCTCTGACTCTATCATCAGCAGTTCTTATTATCTCTGCTTGCTATTCAGTAGATTTGGGTGTGCAGTTGCTGGATGTCTCAATTGGGTACAGAGTGATTGATCAATAGAGACACCCCCAGCCCTCCCCCTCACTCGCAGTAGTTGTTGGGTGCCTTTCATTAGGGCCCAGGAAAGCCATGCAGCTGTGACTTAATCCCTAAGCCACCACAAAATTCTGGTTTGCTCCGAGAGAATGGGTGTCATTTATAGAGCTGACCTTGGCAGCTGGGAATCTAAAGTCAGCTCCTTCTCCCCTTTGACTTATTCAGGATGGTTCTGTTGCTGTGGGGCCAGATGTTGTGCATCTCCTGTTCTTAAGTAGGACAAGCGACTGCAACACAGAGCTTTAAATCTAGCCCATAATGGAATAGTAAAATTAGAAAAATGATAAAATAGCAGAAGTGGAACCAGGCAGTTTCCAGGGGTTGAGGAACTTAGAATAAGGGGCTTTAGATATAAGATTAAAGATAATCAATTTGAAACATAGAACAAGATAAATTTAATTCCATAGGGATTTAATGAGGCTGTGGAAATCACTTCCAGTATTAGCGATTAAGGTAGAAACTATGTCATCATTGAAGATTAGTTTAAAAGGGATTAAGATGTTGTTGATATGGGAACAGGGATATGGGAACAGAGTGGTAAATGTGCTTAGAATTATTTACCTTCCTTTATGACAACTTAGTTTGATAGATACAAATCATTTGTATCTTTCTTGCAAGTCTGCTGCATCATTAAAGATTGACAAAAATATCTGCCCATCAAATTTTGTCTTCTTGATCTTGTCAGAATAGTTTTCAGTTCACGCAGAAAATATTATTCACTATAAAATACTCAATTGTCTGCTTTAAATTAATCCACCAAGACCCTCTTAATGTCTCTATCAAATGAGTTTCTGCAACCTTTTTGATACCTATCATTTTAAATCTGATGGACTATTTGAGCATTGTTCAGCTAATGTCTGCGATAAGTTCTATCAGCGAGCAACTCAGAGTTAGTGAATGATACTAATAATAGTCAACTGGAGCAACCGATGTCTTCACAGATCAACGAATGGATTATAAACTCTCTGGACAATGGACCTAGTTTTAGCTGCAAAAATATACATTTTAATCATTTTTAAATAAGCTTTATTCTAGGTAAGGCCACATGACAGGTCAAAAAGCTTTATGTAATAAGGTTGCAGGAAATTACCTGAATTCTAAGTTTCTTTCCTGATCCATGAATGTAGCTCCTATTGCAAACTACTTATCAAACCACTAACTGATCAGTGTACTGTTTTCCAGACAACATCCTACTTTGTTTTCCCAGATATTTGGGTTCTTCATGAAAATTTTTGCAGCTACTGAAATCATGTGCCTTTTTTGTGCCAAAGACTTGGCTTTCACTTTTAGCAGATTGTCACATTTTTGTTACAATTTCTGATCAATCCAACGGAAAATTTCAAACAAGTTGCATCTTATGGGAGTCAGAGAGATATACAGCACGGAAACAGACCCTTCGGTCCAACTCATCCATGTTGACCAGATATTCTAGATTAATCTAGTCCCATTTGCCAGCATTTGGCCCATATCCTTCTAAATCCTCCCTCTTCATATACCCACCCAGATTCCTTTTAAATGTTGTAATTGTAGCAACCTCCACCACTACCTCTGGCAGCTCATTCCATATACTCACCACCCTCTGCATGAAAATGTTGCCCCTTCAATCCCGTCTAAATCATTCTCCTCTCATCTTAAACCTATGCCCTCTAGTCTTGGACTTCCCTACCCAAGGGAAAACACTTTGACTATTCACTCTATCCATGCCTCTCATGATTTTATAAAATTCTGTAGGGTCACCCCTCATCCCCAGATGGTCCAGGCAAAATAGCCCCAGCCTATTCAGCCTCTCACTATATCTCGAACCCTCCAACCCTGGCAACTCCTTTGTTTATCTTTTCTGAACCCTTTCAAGTTTCACAACAGCTTTCCAATAGCAAGGAGCCCAAAATTGAATGCAGTATCCGAAAGGTGGCCTGACCAATGTCCTGTACAGCTGCAACATGAACTCCCAACTCCTATACTCAACGCACTGACCAATTAAGGCACATGTAGCAAACACCTTCTTCACTATCCTGTTTACTTATGACTCCACTTTCAGAGAACTATGAACCTGCATTCAAAGGTCTTTTTGTTCAGCAACACTCCCCAGGACCTTACCATTAAGCATATAAGTCCTGCAGTGTTTTGCCCCACCAAAATGTAGCACCTCACATTTATCCAAATTAAACTCCTTCTGCCACTCCTGGGCCTATCTGATCAAGCTCCCATTGTACTCTGAGGTAACCTTCACTGTCCACTATACTGCCAATTTTGATGCCACCTGCAAACTTACTAACCATATCTTCTATATTCACATCCGAATAATTTATGTGAAAGACAAAAAGCAGTGCACCCGGCATTATTACAGAGATAGTAGGAACTGCCGATGCTAGAGAATCTGAGATAACAAGGTGTACAGCTGGATGAACACAGCAGGCCAAGCAGCATCAGAGGAGCAGGAAAGCTTGACGTTTCGGACCTAGACGCTTCATCAGAAATGGGGGAGGGTAAGGGGATTCTAAAATAAATACGGAAAGAGGGGAGGCGGATAGAAGATGGATAAAGGAGAAGATAGGTGGAGAGGAGACAGACAAGTCAAAGAAGCGGGGTTGGAGCCAGTAAAGGTGAATGTAGGTGGGGAGTTAGGGAGGGGATAGGTCGGTCCAGGGAGGGCGGACAGGTCAAGGAGGCGAGATGAGGTTAGTGGGTAGGAGATGGGGGTGGGGCTTGAGGTGGGAGGAATGGTTAGGGAGGCGGGGACGAGCTGGGCTGGTTTTGGGATGCGGTCAGGGAGGGGAGATTTTGAAGCTTGTGAAGTCCACATTGATACCCTTGGGCTGCAGGGTTCCCAAGCGAAATATGAGATGCTGTTCCTGCAGCTTTTGGGTGGCTGAAATGGTTCACGACTGGGAGGTCTTGTTGTTTGTTGCAAACCGAGCGTAGGTGTTCCGCAAAGCGGTCCCCATCAGCGAAACCAAGCGGAGGCTTGGGGAACCACTTTGCGGAACACCTACACTCGGTTCCCACTAAACAACTAGACCTCCCATTCGTGAACCATTTCAACTCCCCCTCCCACTCCTTGGACGACATGTCCATCCGGGGCCTCCTGCAGTGCCACAATGATGCCCCCCGAAAGCTGCAGAAACAGCATCTCATATTTCGCTTGGGAACCCTGCAGCACAAGGGTATCAATATGGACTTTGCAAGCTTCAAAATCTCCCCTCCCCCAACCACATCCCAAAACCAGCCCAGCTCGTGCCTGCCTCCCTAACCATTCCTCCCACCTCAAGCCCCACCCCCATCTCCTACCCACTAACCTCATCTCGCCTCCTTGACCTGTCTGTCCTCCCTGGACCGACCTATCCCCTCCCTAACTCCCCACCTACATTCACCTTTACTGGCTCCAACCCCGCCTCTTTGACTTGTCTGTCTCCTCTCCACCTTTCTTCTCCTCTATCCATCTTCTAGCCGCTTGTCCCTCTCTCCCCATTTATTTCAGAACCCCCTTCCCCGCCCCCATTTCTGAAGAAGGGTCTCAACCCAAAACGTCAGCTTTCCTGTTTCTCTGATGCACCTAGCATTATTGTTGATTTTAAAAAAATGTTAGGACGGTACAAATTAGGGATGAGAAGCAATTTTAACAAAAGTAAAATATACAAACATTGTCTGCAATGAGAAAAAGCTTCTGCATTTTTCACTTCACAATGCACATTTGTAATAATGGTGCGGAAGTCGTGATGGCGAGATAGCCATTGGAGAAGTGTAGATTGTAGTCGCACATTAGGACACTGTAGAATCACAGATGGAGTTGACTCCTTGGGAATTTCCCAACAATTTGAAGATGCTACTTGGTGATTCCACCACATCTGGAACTCTCTGAAAGAATTCATCAAAGCTGGAGAATTCAAAGGCATAACCATCGCTAAATTCCCTGCTATCAACATCCTGGGAGTTACCAATGACCAAAAAGTATATTGGATGTGTCATATAAGTACTAAGACTACTGCCTGTAGACACCACATTCAGTTTCTCTGTCACTGGCCCTCAGTAGCAGCGGTATGTACCATCCAAAACATGTACTTCAGAAATTCACCAAGGCTCCTCAGATAGCACCTTCTACAACCATGGCCACTACCATCTGGACAGACAAGGCCAACAGAAACATGGGAACATCTCCACCTGCAAGTTCCTCTTGAAGCCACTTACAATCCTGACTTGGAAATATATTGCCCATTCCTTCAGTGTTGCTGGGTCAAAATTCTGAAACTTACCAATCCTTTCTTGGGGGTAATTAGGGAAAGGTAATAAATGCTGGCCCAGCCAGCATCAACAACATCCCGCGAGTGAATAAAATAGAAACTATTCCTCCCTCACACCACTTCTCAATCATTACCGGACCCTGGACAACTGTAACACAAAACTGACCAGGCATTCCAATCTAATACGATTCTACACCGCACCCCCCCCACCACACCCCAATCTCTCTACCATCATTCCAATCGCCACCGGCCCTGAAATAAAAACTTACTCAGGCTTCCACCAGTCCCAGTACAATCACTATACAAATGCACAGTCCCACTAACTCCACTAATCCTGCTGTCCCAGACTTACCCAAAGCATTTAATTGCTTATTTGACATCCGACCCACATGCCGCTCTCACCCCACACTTAGCTTCCATACTTGCCATTTCACAGCAGCTGTCAAAGTGTCTATGTGGCATGAAATTTAAATCTAAGAATGCGGTACACTGAGTGCTGCAGATAGCAGCAAGATTTGACATTGATCGACTATTATGCACTGCAGGGAAACTGTATTGAATACATGTATGCCTCACATTTCTGAAGGTGATGGGATTCCTGTCGATAAATATGGAACTCAATACAATCGTAAGAAATCAGAGTGGAATGGCAGTCTAGCTGCTCCTCAGAATATCTGGGTCAATATTTATTTTAAAAATCTCCTGTTGAAAATCATGATTCCAGCTATAGCAGTAAATTTATAAAAGGGCCAATTTTCCTGAGTAATATGGATACAGTGCAGCAGAACAGGTGTGCAAACAGTTTATTTCAGAATTTATCAGTTATTTTTATTACTAATGTTAAAGAAAAAGCATTATCACAATTTTATTAATCTTGGCCCAACATGTAAAGATGATGGGTTTTGATATTTGCGGTCATATGCTTTTACCTGCTGCTTACAAAGGTCATTAACAATTCTCATAATGAATATGCATCAAATCTTCCTCGCTTAGGAAGATTCTTTCTCTTTCCAAATGGTTAAATACAATGGGTTGTCACTGTTCAATTTAGTTTGTTAACGGTTCATGTAATTTTAGTTAGTTCACAAATGCAACCCACAAAAACTGTGGAAATTTTGTGTGAAGTAAATGTTATCTTAATGACAGAAAAGTTCTACTTTAACGATTATCTCTCTTACAAAGGTTAATTTGTAAATATATAAAACAGTTTAAGATCAGTTATTACTTTCCATTAGCTATACTTGAAATCAGGATTTCCCTTTTTCTTGTTTCCTTTTGTGTGAGTTGATTGCTAATTGACTACATTGTCAGTGCTCAGCCAAGCAAACTAATTGCAGGATAAACTGAGTATATTCAGACTGTCTTACATAGTATGAATCCTAAATACTGTGCTCAACCTAGATTTGCTTTAAGGTTTTCCATTGTGGTGATTCACAATGGTGGAGCAATGAATTAAGGCATAGATATCAAATACACATGAAGAAAGCAAGGTAAGCATTTGCTCATTACATACCTTCACATCTAGGTATAGGGTGGTTCCAATTACGGCTTACACCATGCAAACAAGTGAGTGCCCCTTCCCCAATTAAAGTGTAACCAGGGAGACACTCGAATGAGATGGTTCGTCCCACCGATAAATCATATCCAATAACAAAGCCATTTCGAAATGGGCGTGGGTCAGGACAACTTTGTAGTTGGTATGCTGCAAAAATACAATGTCATTAATGAGATGATCAGACTGAACAATCAACTAAATAACTAGCTTTTAATAAGAAACAATGAAAGCATCACACGTGGTATATATAGATAGTAAGAACTGCTGATGCTGGAGTCAGAGCCAACACAGTGTGGAGCTGGAGTAACGCAGCAGGCCAGATAGCATGAGAGGAGAAGGAAAGTTGGCAATTCAGGTTGGGACCCTTCTTCAGATGGGGGAGGGGGAAGGGAGCTCAGAAATAAATAGAGAGAGGGGGTGGGGCTGGGGAAGGTAGGCGGGATGGTGATAGTGAGTGCAGGTAGGGAGTGGTGGAGATTGGTCAGTGAGGTGGGAGAGAAGATGGGCTTGTTGTGTCAGTTCAATGAGGTGGGGATGAAAGGGAGGTTTGGTCATGGGATGAGGCTGGAGGTGGGGAAATTTTGAAACCGGTAAAATCCACATTTAGGCCATTGGGCTGTTGGCTCCCAAGGCGGAATATGAGGTGCTGCTCCTCCAGTTTCTGGGTGGTGTCATTGCGACACTAGAGGAGGCCCAGGATGGACATGTCGTCCAGGGAGTGGGAGCAAGAGTTGAAATGGTTCGCGACGGGAAGGTGTTGTCATTTGTCGCAGAGCCCAGGTGCTCTACAAAGTGGTCTCTGAGCCTCCGCTTTTTCTCACTGATGTAGAGGAGGCCACATTGGGAGCAGTGGATGCAATAGACCACATCGACAGATGTGCAGGTGAACCTCAGTCTGATGTGAAAGGTTTGTTTGGTGCCTTGAATGGAGGTGAGGGAGGAGATGTAGGGACAGGTGTAGCACTTCCTATGGTTGCAGAGAAAGGTGCCGGGGGTGGTGGGGATAGTGGAGAGTGTGGAGCAGATGATGGAGTCATGGAGAGAGCGATCCCTACGAAAGGAAGATAGGGGTGGGGACGGAAATATATCTTTGGTTGTGGGGTCGGATTGTAGGTGGCGGAGAATGATACATTGGATATGAAGGTTAGTGGGGTGATATGTGAGGACAAGGGGGATTCTGTCTTTGTTTTTGTTGGGGGGAGAGGAAGTGAGGGCAGAGGTGCAGGAAAAGCAAGAGACATGGTCGAGAGCATTTTCGACCACCGAAGTGGGGATGTTGCGGTCCATGAAATAGAAAACATCTGAAATAGAACATCTGGGATGTTTGGGAGTGGAACGGCCCATCTTGGGAACATATGCGGCAGAGGCGGAGGAATTGGGAGGAGGGGATCGCATTCTTGCAGGAAGGTGGATGAGAGGAGGTGTAGTCTAGGTAGTCAGTAGCTTGAAATAGATGTCGGCTCCGAGGCGGTCACCAGAGATGGAGACAGAGAGGTCCAGGAAGGACAAAGTGGTATCAGAGATGGTCCAGGTGATCTTCAGGTTGGGGTGAAAGATGTTAGCAAGGTCGATGAACTGTTCAAGCTCCTTGTGGGAACACAAGGCAGTGCTGATAGTTCTCAGGGTATGCAGTTCTCAGGGTTCAGTAACAGCATTCTGGTGTTTTGTCCCATCACCTTCAAGGAACAAAAGGAATGAAAGAATAGTTCCTTTTTTACTTCAATTCTGATATTAAGTTCATGAAGATGATGAGCTCATGCTCAAATTTGTCAATTGGGCCAAGTTTAAACTGCATTAAAGTTCAATTTCCATTTGAAAGCTGCTCTCTTTGAAATAGGTTTGGAATCCTGGGAGGATAATTGTTTGGAAGCAGTGAGTCTGATAGGGCATGCTGATGCTATATTAAAGACCTGAACTTTCAAATTCAAATGGAAGGGACCCAACATTTGGTGCCCTATGCCTCATGTCTCAGCAAACAGAGGAGGAATCCTCAGATGGTGAAAGGATTTTCTAAGTCTGTCCTTGAAATGCTCATATAAACTATGAGGTCTTTGGGGGTCATTTACAGAGTAGATCAGAGAAAAAAAATTGAGAAATGTTGTATGGAAAGTTGGTAAAATTCAGCCAGAGCTTTTCCAGTTCGGAACTCAACGTAAGCTGTGACACCATTACCAAGTTAGCAAAAGTGATGTGCTGCAATAGAAAGTCAATTATCTAGATGGCAGATGGAGCTGTAATAGTTTACATAGATCACACATTGATCCATGCTACTATTCCAGCAAATACTGAAAACCATGATATTATTCCATGTGAGAAGGATGGTTATTTTCATTCACACACGGCAAAATGTTTTCTCATTGCTGTGCTGAGTCTTAATTTAAGGAAAGAGCTGTCAGGAAAGTGGACTCTGATGCTGAAAATCAATTGAAACATTTCTATGGCTAACTTTCTTTAATTTGGCTTTCCAGTGGAGTTTTACCACATCTGACAGAAAAATCAACTAATGGTTGAAGGCACTTGGAAGTCAGCTGCACATTTCTGTAATATTGTGTAACTTAGTAACAGTGTGCATTTGTAATCATTTTATATCATGGCAAAATGGGCAAAGGCAGGCTGATGTTCAGTGAATACAGCATATTTCTTCACTTTTTATTTCCCATTCCATGTAATTTTTTAATCTCTGTTATATGAACCTATGTGTTAATGATATGTTGAGAAACTACATTGTTATTTCACACAACAAACAGGAAGGACAGATTTTACAAGGGTGTCATCCTGCTGCAGAGCCCCACTTGATGTGATTGTGAATAGGAGAATCAGGAACAGAGGTCAGTGCCCATTCTTTTTCAATCATTAAAATTAATCGCCAAAAGATTGAATGTGACATGAATCACCTGCACTGACCTTGGCACCCAAGAATGATCGTGATATGTGCTCTCATTGGGGTAAGCTTCATACTGAGAGCAGAGGCTCCAGAATCATTATAGTTGTAAATTGAACATTGAAAGCAAGAAAACAGTTTTCAAACACACCCACACAAATGTCAGAACGAACAAGTCTTCTTTTCCAGGTTCTATTAGTTTTAGTTCATGTGGAAACTGTTTCTTAAATAACTTTCTGTACTTCCTTTCTGTACTCCCAAAGCAGAAATGTAAAGACAAGATTGCAAGTTTCATAAAATTTCTAGGTTCAAAATTGCAAGACACATAATACATTGTAAAATAGAATTTTCAAGTCTCTAAGCTAAATCTGGTGAGGAAAATCTTGCAGAGTTTGAATATTTAGAGCTACGTCTTTGCACAAAGCAGTAGGAAACGTTACTGAAATAAAAGTCCTATTTCAGTTTTTCGTAAAACACAGGGGTTGGCTTTGTTTCCAGTTGGGAACAGTAAGTCATGGCAACAATCCTATTCAATGTGGCTTGCTATGCCATCTCCCATCTTTAATGGCTCCAACCAAAAGTTTTCAATCAGCTATTCATATTTTTAGCTTCCTGATTTCCTCAGATCTCAAGTGGAACTATTGCTAGAACTTCACAAATCCTTAGGCTGTGAACCCCTTCAGGATTACCTTGTGGCCCGAGGTGTGTTGTTTTACTTCCAGAACAATGTTCACCACATGCATGCAGCTTGTGGTGCAAATGGCATTGGATGCCATTTGAGAGCACATCATCACAAACTCTGGCTACATCTGATGGAATCATGCAGAGAAGGCAGAGCATGACCTCATTTGACACCAGGACAGCACGTTGGACATCAGAGTTCCAGTTTTTCATCTCTGTTATCCTCACACAGCTGAACTGAACATGTTTCCTGTTCAGTGGCAGGAAATACCAATCCCACTCTCCTTTGCCATACTCCCACCAGTGCCCTTTAAAGGGGTTATCCTTCAAGGTAGTTGCTGATTAATTTTACCATCACAGCAATAGTCAGTAGAAGCATTTGGCGGTTTCGAGAATTTAAATGATATAAGTCTGCAGGAAATGGTATGGTGTGTGTTGAAGTATTTCATTCTGGCTTCAAGGAAGGAGGCTGAACAAACACAATCCCTTCCAGTCGCAATCGACTTCCTTTCACCTGCAGCATGTCAGAGAATGAAGAGGGGTGACAGAGACCAGAAGAAGCTGCTGGAAGAAGGTGAACGAGGCAGAGAAAGGCTACCAGCAAGGGACAATATCTGTCCAAGATGTTCAGAGGCCACATCTTGTAAAGTACCTGAGTGTCAGTTAATCCAATTTAATTTAATCAGCTCTGAAATCTGCCACTTGTTGAAGCCTCAAGCACAGTCTTGGGGCAAGACAAGGATGGCATGGCTTATCATTGGGAAGGTGACCATGATAATAAAGGGAGGGTGATGACAGCAGCTCTGAATGTAAGCTGGAATAATGTTTCAGTTATTAGTAAGGAGGCCAGTATAAGAAACTGGTCACGGGTTAAGTCATTCTGTAGTCCCAATATCAGTATTTGGGAATGGTGATCACCACCTCGGTTCGCCAGCAACCATGACCCCCACCCACCACATGGAGGAGCCAACCAGGGTGATTAGAGGGGGAAATGAATTTGTTAGGACACATCTCTAATTGACCCAGGGGAGGGGCAAAGAAGATTCCTCCCCCCACCCACCCTGTTGGACTGACAGCAGCCCATGCAATTAAAGTGGTCACTTCATGGGCTCAATAGGCCAAAGGATGGATAACGAATCCGATGTGTACTCCAAGCTGATAAAATGTCTGAAATGTTGTGGGTTAGCAGGTGCCAGGAAGGCCAGCTGCTAGACATTATAAGTATCTGGCCTTCAAATCCACCACTGAGGGAGCATAAAATGCAGGCCATGGAAAAGATGAGGTGAGGCACAATGTTTGGCTTTTGGGAAACCAAGGCAGAGGTTCTAACTGAGGCTCAAAAATTGTCTGGACAAGGTTATTACCTACTTAAGTGAGTGTGAAATTGATGTGCATAAAACTGCCGATGCTGGAAATCTGAAACAAACACAGAGCATGCTGAAGAAACACAGCAGGTCTGGCAGCATCTGTGAAGTGAGAAAAACAGAGTCATACCAGACCTGAAACATTAACTTTGTTTTTCTCTCCACAAATGCTGGAAGACCTGCTGAGTTTCACCAGCAGTCTCTGTGATTGTACAAAACTTCAAAATAGATAACAAGTTGACAAAATGGCAAGTGATTAAAAAAAACACAAAAATTTGGATTAAATGATTTTGAAGGTCTTGAAACACTGATGTTATTTCCAAGTGTGAATAGTGGGTGACTCAGAAGCAAAGCTCTCATGCATTAGCTTTAGCAAAATCTTGTGTATAAGGAGCTGAGCTTCCAACAAATTTCAAGTTCAATTGTGACATTGCAAACCTTACATTAATCATTATCAATTTCAGAGAGGGCAAGCTTCATTCGGCCCGGATACAACTGTTATAGGCACTGTCAACAGTAATCCGAACACAATCTTTCTTTATAAACACAATCAACCACATCAAGTGGTGTGAAGAACAGTTAAAGGTCATTGTGTAGCTAACAATAGAGACACTGTGTTTGTTCAAGACACAGCGTAAGCAGAGTTGGATTTTTTTGACGTTAGTGCATTTTTGACCATATTTTCTCAATTATTAACCTCTGAAAATAACATATTTTTGGTGAAAAGTTAATTTTCTGAGAACCTTTATAAGTTTGATCTGAAATAACACCTTAATGTACCTTAAAAATTATTTTTAAAACAGTTTGAATTTCCTGTTAAATCAAGATCGTCATAGTCTGAGACCAGAAATAACTGCCAATAAAAGCTCCTGAAAGTTAATTATGAGAGAAGTTCGAAAAAAAATTCCTTTACTAGAGCGTGAGTTTACTCCTAAAAATGAATCATATTCATTTACTTGTGCTTTGTTTTACTCTGTATTCTAGTGGACTTCTCTCTTCACAAAATTGTATGATAGTTTTCAATACACCTTCTAAAGTTTTATGTATCATTTTATAATAGGGCAATATTATTACTAATTTATAAAAATTCAATGGTTCAGATCTGTCAGCAGGCATTTGTTAAAATATGGTCAGATGTGCTCTGCATTTTAATCACAAATATCCTCTAGCCCAGACAATCTATTCACAATTTGGTGTAGAAGGTTGACTATACCATTACTCTAACAATAGCTATTCAGCATGGTGTGGAAGGAACTTTGTTATAAAAACATGGAAGTAGGACCTGAGTCTGTTGGGTACCAGAGATGTTCTCCCTTACAAAGCCCTGTACAATGCAATGATTGATAAGGCAAGCTGTAGTTCACTCACCTGAGGATAAAGCTGATATCATTACAATATCTGTCATTATAAAGTTTGCTACTTGTATATTCCTTTCATTTTAAAGTGCAGTTCAGACTACACTGCAGTGAATTCCATTACCATGAAACAAAGTACATCACATTTTCTTTTAAAAATGTTTACCATCTCATTGTGTGACATAAGTCAAAGTATGTGTTGAATTCTATTCCCTAAACTTATCTGTTCTGAGCAATAGAGCACCACTGAGGAGGAGGCCTTGCCATATTTATTTTTGATTTCATTTTTATATACTAGGGTACATAAAAATAATATATCTAGTTATCTTTCTCACTTTCTACTTCTAAGCATCTGTTAGTTTTGTTTTAGCATCCAAAAAGTAATACGTCTGATTTTCTCCAATGTGCTGGTCAAAGGTACTATGGTTAATAAATGGAGAAAATCTGAAAAAAACTGGAAATTGGATATTTGAAAGTTAAAAGTTTTAAAGTTGGAAATTTGAAGTGTATTTGTGACGAACTTAGGGGACAGTACTTTTGCACTGCTGCCTGCAGAAAGTCACAGGCCAGATGTGGGTAGTATTGACAGAGATATAAATAAATAGTCAAAGATGGCTTTGAGAGTGTGAGCAGGCCTATCAGAATAGAACAGCTCAATGAGATAGCAAGACAAAGAGTAAGTGGTCATGGAAGTAGGTAAGACACTTAATATGGGGGTGTATGATGAGGGAAAGAAAATTAGGGGAGAGGGAGCAACATGAGATTAAATCTCAGGATGAATTGCTTCACACACACTGATCCTGCTTAAAAATCAGTCTCACCATATTTCTCATATTTGATGACAGTTGCAGTCATCTGTCACCTCATCAATCAGATTGCCACTAAGTAACAAAGTAACTGATATGACAGTTTTTTGCTGATTAATCCACAGATTGACAGACCCTAACAGAAACAATCTGGTACCAAGTTGCTTGATATGAACATCAGCTTTTTGTACTTACACAATACTTTACTAATTTTAATAAGTCAGGTTTTCTTTGGTAGCTAGTTCAAGGTAACATATTTCCTCTGGTTACTATCATAAGCAATTTTTAAAATTCATGTCAATTTTAAAACGCCTGCAAAGTGATATTGCATTCCGATTTAAGTTAAGTAATTAATTTCTACTTTTCTTTGAAGAGAGAGGGGAAGGAAATGTAATTCTGAAATGCTAGTGTAAAACAAAATGCAATGTTCCTTTTGTTTTGCTTCAAAGATTATGCTGCCAGAGCATATCATCAAGCAGCCAACTACATGCCACCTGCTTTCTGTCCCAGAGAATGTAATTTATTCACTATTTTTGTAATAAGCACTTTTGGAACATAAAGCATATCACTTGAACAGGTAAGTTACTGCTATGTGTGACACCCCTTTCACTACTTTTTTACATTACTAGTGCTAAGGGACTAAGTCACTCAATACACGTTGAACAAATGCATCTGCATGTTTGTTTAAAGAGCAAAAACATTTAGACAGAGCATTTCCATGATTTCCCTCAAAAGGGTTTTCTGTAAAATATTCATTTCAGTTTTAATCTAACAGCAAGATTAGAGTTTATAAATTTGCATTGGATATTGTTCTCCACAGCACTCTGCTTCTATTAGTTCTAAATGTTCTTGATCTATTTTTCTAATCAACCCATTCAGAGATGTTGTTACACAATTCTGGAGCAGATGGGACCGAAACCCAGGCCTCCCAGTCTTTGTGCTCCACGAGAGGGCCAGTATATATTCTTAATACCATTTTAGTTTCCACAATTCGGATGAGTTGGATTAAAACAAGAATAAGTGTCTTGATTTAATTAACTCAATGTCAGTTTATAAATCCGGAACTGTTACCCAAATTACTATCTAACAGACATGATAGGTAATCATTGATTCAACATCATTTTGGCTTTTTGTGTTTTTTAATTAAAGAATACTGAAAGGAAAATAAAAAATACTACTGATAACTTAATCAGAACAGCCAATTCAAAGACTTAATGAACCAAACAAAGGGATGCTTCAATGGATGAATTACTTGAGTAAATTAATTTCCCTCAAACCACCTCAATAAATTTTTCTCTATATGAGTTTAATCATACTTGCATCAAGTAAAATATGTTATACACATTTAACTTAAGTTTCTTATGGTTTGGTTTTCGATAGAAAACTTTTATTGAAAAGAATATAAACGACAGCTGTAAGATTTGATATTCGGTGCAGATTGGGCAATTTTAAAATAACAACTCAATACTAATCAGATACGGATGCTGTGATGAATGTGTGGAGTAACAAGAAGGGACAAGGTCAGGAACGAGTGTTTCAGGAGGTGAGTGAAAACTGTGGAGGTATCAAAGAACGTCACTGTTAAGGGATTGAAATAGTATAGTTATATGCTGTGGAGAAAGAGAGAGAAAATGTGACATGGAGCTGGGATTGATAGGAGGGAGGACAGGAGAAATGGTCAGGACCAGATGGAAAGTTGCAGTCATGACAGACTCAAGTGTAGGGAAATTGGAAGAGAAGTGGTGACTGACAGGAACAGATGGAGAATGGTAATCAGCAAGGATAGTGGCAGCTCAGTGTTAAACGGGTAAAGACAATACTTTTGGCTTGAAAACTTTTTGATAGTTCTCAACGATACTATCATCAAAATTAATCAATCTAAATTGTAAAAAAACCTTCAGCAATGACTCGTATAATTTGATTTGACAGTAGGATGTTTAATGACATTGCAGGATAAGTTCAAAAGTATTTAAAAAGCACATGACTGTGTATATTCGGGAAGAATTTCAACTATTGTACACTTTGCCTACTGTGGTTCATGTGTATTTTAGAATCACCATGATGAGCTTTTGATGATTTGACACATTCAAACTGCTGCAAACAAATTGGCATCATTGCACAAATTAATTTAAAACAATAATATTTCCCTTTTAATCATTCATGACTGTGTTTAAAAAAAGCTGCTTTAACTGTAGTCTCAAGGAATGTAGGTTTGGCTGTGTAATTCCCACACCATCATGAAGGTTTTGTGTTTTTGCCAGATGGAAGTTCTCTGACCTCAACTCCACCCTTTACTTCACTGTCCCACCCTATGTCACATTTCAGACCCTCTGCAAGTGCATCTCCAGCAGTGTTCCCAGTCTTTATCTTTCGTCCTGCACTCGCTATGCAACAAACAAACATACACCTCAAATAAAAGAAAACTTGCCTGATTTGCATGTACCACGACAACCAAACCCACCCCCACTCCCACCAAATATACACCAACCATAGGTACTTAATGTATTGAAACAAAAACAGAAATTGCTGGCCAAACTCAGCAGGTCTGGCAGCATCTGTGGGGAGAAAGCAGAGTTAATGTTTCGAGTCCGATGACTCTTTATCAGAATTTTAATGCTTGAAGTGTTGTTCAGTTAATTCTAAAAGAACGGGTATGTTTGTTTCCCAACAGAAATTAAGCAAAAGGCATCTTAAAGTGTACAGTGCCATCTTTCCAACATAGAATGACATCTTACCACTTTTATTTTTCAACATTTACCTTGATATATGCTGCGGAAGCCTTGTTTGTTTTGGGAGTAATCACTGTGGAAGTATAGGGTGGTTTCGTGAGTTGTACTGAACAGAGGTGCTGGTACCTGAGGACCACTAAATCTACCAATTACTGTCCCAGTTGTTGCAGATCCACTTCGAACCTCAATGTAATCATGGATTGTTTCCGTGGAAAAATTGACAAACTGCAAGTGTACACCTGAAGGTTCCAAATGAAATCGAAAGAAAATTGAATTAATCAGATTCTAAAAGATTCTGAAAGACTGCATCCTCATATATTTAGCAGTACAGAATTGTCAGAAAATGGATTACTGAACATGATACAGTCAGAAAACTGAATACTATACTGCGACGTAAATTGAGTATCAGTTCATTCCAGGTGATAGGATCTGCAGAGGTTGTACTAAGACAATGTGACATGCAAACTGTTCCATTTCTCTTGACATACCAAAGCCAATGGGTAGTGTTATTGTCCAAGTGCAGTCCAAACTACTAGGGTAGTTCCCAGGAAAACCAGGACTGAGAATGACCCCACTGAAGTCAGTCAGAGAACCACCACACTGGGCTGTAAAAGAACAAGTTCACACATGAAGTAAAATCAGCTGAGGCAAAATGAGTTCAGCAAACCAATAAAAACAAAACTCCAAATAATATGATAAGTTTACAGGTTGAGAACAATTTAAAGAAAAAACTCTTTTTGCTAAACATTACAAATAATATCATCTCCACGTAAATTTCCTGACCCTATGTCCTAACATCTGCCTCGAGCCAACTTGGGGCAAGAAGTGTGATTCTTCCTGAAATCCAATCTGGTACAACAGTGTATATATGTGTAATAATGGGGAACAATATAGCATACACTGACAGCAACTGTTCCCCTAAAATCCGAATCCCAATGAATTGAAGTGAGAGTAGAGATTATGGTAGCACTGGTCATCATTTTTCAGTCTCTGATGGACTCAAGGGTTGTTCCAGAGGATTGGAGGATTGCCACAAGTACAAGCCCAGATCCCTGAGCTTATATCCAATCATGTGGAAACTTTTAGCATTGATAGTCCAATGGAAAAGTGTGCATTATTCAAGGAGGGTCAGCATGGATTTCTTAAGGGAAAATCATGTTTAATTATCCTCCTGTAGAAGTAACGGGGATGGATATTGAAGGTAATGTTATTGATGAGGTGTAAATGGACTTCCAAAAGACATTTGATAAATTGCCTTACAATAGGCCTGTGAGCAAAATTTGACCTCATGGAATGAAAGGGACAATAGCAGTGTGGATATAATATTGACTGAAAGATAAGCACAGGGTATTGATTAATGGATACTTTTTCAGTCGGGAGAAAGCTTTGTAGTGGAGTTCCTCATTGGTCAGAGTTGGGGCCCTTGCTTTTCCTGATATATATTAATGATCTAGACCTTGCTGAACAGGGAAAAAAAACTTCAAAGTTTGCGAGTGAGCAGAACTTGGGAGCATTGGAAACTGTGAGGAAGACAGCGTAGAATTTCAAGAGGACATTGACAAATCGGTAGAGTGGATAGACTGGATTTAGAAGAAGTTTAATGTGGAGATTTGTAAGGTGGCAAAAAGAACATGCAATGACAGCATAAAATAAAGAGTATTACCCAAGCAAAAGGTGTACAGGAGCAGAGTCATGGATGAACTTGCACATCAGTCATTAAAGATGCAACAAAGGTCGAAAGACCAGTTACGAAATATACTCCCAGTGCACTGTAATTGGTTTATGTATTCATCTCTAGGGTATGCATCTTATTCCCTGGGTTTGGGATGGGATCAAATTAAATTTTACTCCATTGTAATAAAACATCAAAATTTCCAGTGTACAGACTTCAGTTTAAACGATTTGTGTTATCTAATTTTTAGAAATGCAATATTTTTCTTTTATTTTATTAATTACTCATATTACCCCTTGGGACATGATGCATTTTTTTCTTATGAATCAGAAGTCAAGGGATAATAGGATAGTGTGAAAAATGGCATTGAGATAGATAATCATTCATGATGTAGCAGCAAAGACCGGGCTCAGAGGGCCAAATGGCCTGCTCCAGCTTCTGTGTCCCTAATACTGCTCTGAAGATATGTTCAGCACAAGACTGAGATTCCAGCACAGAGTAACAATGCATTTGATTGAGGTATATATTTTCATCTATTCAAAAGCCAGGAAAAATGATCTTTTCCTTGCGATTTATGATGTGCTCACTAAATGCCATTAATGAGTTATTTTGAAATATGATTCCCGAGAATGAAATTGTATTTCCTGGAATAAAAATAGTAACCAATCATAATGCACTCATAACAATAAGCTGTTTACACTTTTCAAATGACTTATGTGTCACCAAGCCTAAATATCAAACAGCTCACTGTTACAAAAATTTATCATAGATACATTCAGGAGGAAGAGCTTGCAAGGAGTCTCAGGATTGAAGCATAGTGATGTATGTTTTCAGGTATCTTAATATCATGTATGCTTTCTCAGAAATTGATGTGAAGATGCTGGTGTTGGATTGGGGTGGACAAGGTCAAAAGTCACAAGACACCAGGTTATAGTCCAACAGGTTTATTTGAAATCACAAACTTTTGGAGTGCTGCCCCTTTGTCACCTGATGAAGGGGCAGCGCTACAAAAGCTTGTGATTTCAAATAAACCAGTTGGACTATAACCTGATGTCGTGTGACTTTTGACCTTCTTCGACATTGGTCAAGTCTCAGAAAAGCTGACAAAATCCCAAAAATTATGACAATCATAAACAGTTTTGAAGATACGTTTATTTCATGTTTAGGGATCACAGTTTTATGCTCCCGATTACAATGAAACAAAGGCACAAACAAAATAAAATGGCTATGCTGTGGAATGTTTGGAGGCACTGTTTACACCACCAGCCTTTTTCACAGGAGGCAGGGAGGGAATGGACCTGAAACTTTCCTGCACATATGAAAGGTGAAACTGTCAGTGTTGTAGGCTCTTTAATAGCCCACCTCAGGTCAGTCCATCAATTTTTGTGGAGGTAGCTGGACTTCTGCAGCTGACAGATTTTTCAACCAACTGCTTGACAGTGTGAACCATGGACTGGAGGCAGCAAGACTTTGAAGAGTATGTGCAATAGTTTAATCTCCTTTCTTGCTCATCATGACATGCCGTAGCATGAATTGCATCTGTGCAACAAGTGGAGCTATCACAGTGATGTGACTGAAAGATGGAACCAGCCCTTTAAGGATGTATTTGTCAGATCGCTATTTCTGCCAAATGAGAAGCTATGAAGTTAATATTCAATATTATACATGTTAACATGTCTTTGCATGAAAATTAATAAAATAGTGAGTCTAATGGTTGAATAAATAGATTATTTTTCACAGTACTAACAGGATGGCCTAGTACGTTCACCAAATATAAGAGTTTCACCCATTTCCATTTCTTTTTACATTTTGGCATCTTTTGAGATGGCAGTTATGAAGCCTAGCTTGCTGCGTTCTTCCAGCCTCCTGTTTGTCTTCCTTAGATTCAGCATCTGGATTTTTTTTTGTCTCTTTTTAATTATCCAAGCACAATTATGGGCTTAGACAACAATCCAACTGTAAGATCCTTTTATGGTGTGTTTCACATATTTTGTCCCACTTCATCATTGGTGAGAGGATGTGGGGATTGAGGGTGAGGATAGTGAGGATAAAAAGATGGTGTTGAGGGCAGAACAGTTCAATGGCATACAGGTAAGCCACTGTTTGCCTTTGGAAGCACCAGGCTGAAGACAAGGTCTCTTGGAAATGGAAGCAGGCTTTCTGACCCAGAGATAAAGGTACTACAGATGCTGGAGAATCCGAGATAACAAGCATGGGGCTGGATGAACACAGCAGGTCAAGCAGCATCATAGGAGCAGGAAAACTTGACGTTTCGGGCCTAAACCCTTCATCAGAAATGGGGGAGGGGAAGAGGGTTCTGAAATAAATAGGGAGAGAGGGGGAGGCAGATAGAGGATGGATAGAGGAGAGGATAGATGGAGAGGAGGCAGACAATTCGAAGAGGCAGGGATGGAGCCAGTAAAGATGAGGGTAGGTGGGGGGGTAGGGAGGAGATAGGTCAGTCCAGGGAGGATGGACAGGTCAAGGGGGCGGGATGATGACTGACTCCCATAGCTACCTGAAATACACCTCCTCCCACCCACCCTCCTGCAAAAATGCCATCCCCTATTTCCAATTCCTTCGCCTCCGCCGCATCTGCTCCCAGGATGAGACATTCCACTCCCGCACATCTCAAATGTCCTCATTCTTCAAGGACCGCAACTTCCCCCCCACAGTGGTCGAGAACGCCCTCGACCGTGTCTCCCGCATTTCCCGGAACACATCCCTCACGCCCCGTCCCCGCAACAATAACCAAAAAAGAATCCCCCTCGTCCTCACATACCACCCCACCAACCTCCGGATCCAACGCATCATCCTCTGACACTTCCGCCATCTGCAATCAGACCCCACCACCAAAGACATTTTTCCCTCCCCACCCTTATCTGCCTTCCGGAGGGACCACTCCCTCCGCGACTCCCTTGTCCGCTCCACACTCCCCTCCAGGCCCACCACACCCGGCACTTTTCCTGTAACCGCAGGAAGTGCTACACCTGCCCCCACACCTCCTCCCTTACCCCAATCCCAGGCCCCGAGAAGACTTTCCACATCAGGCAGATGTTCACCTGCACATCTGCCAATGTGGTATACTGCATCCGCTGTACCCGTCGTGGCTTCCTCTACATCGGGGAAACCAAGCAGAGGCTTGGGGACCGCTTTGCAGAACACCTGCGCTCAGTTCGCAACAAACAACTGCACCTCCCAGTCGCGAACCATTTCAACTCCCCCTCCCATTCCTCAGATGACATGTCCATCCTGGGCCTCCTGCAATGCCACAGTGATGCCACCCGAAGGCTGCAGGAACAGCAAATCATATTCAGCCTGGGAACCCTGCAGCCCAATGGCATCAATGTGGATTTCACAAGCTTCAAAATCTCCCCTCCCCCAACCGCATCCCAAAACCAGCCCAGCTCATCTCCACCTCCCTAACCTGTTTTTCCTCTCGCCTCAAGCCACACCCCCATCTCCTATCTACTAACATCATCCCGCCCCCTTGACCTGTCCGTCCTCCCTGGACTGACCTATCTCCTCCCTACCCCCCGCTACCTACACTCACCTTTACTGGCTCCATCCCTGCCTCTTCGACTTGTCTGCCTCCTCTCCACCTATCCTCTCCTCTATCCATCCTCTATCCGCCTCCCCCTCTCTCCCTATTTATTTCAGAACCCTCTTCCCCTCCCCCATTTCTGATGAAGGGTTTCGGCCGAAACGTCAAGTTTTCCTGCTCCTATGATGCTGCTTGACCTGCTGTGTTCATCCAGCCCCATGCTTGTTATCCCAGGCTTTCTGACCCATCTGCTTTGGTCTCAGGGTGCAGTCACTTGCCCATAGCTGACTCATCTCCAGGCTATTTCGCTCCTGAAGCCTCAGAAGTCCCTTGTTGTCAGCATTCTCAAGGGACATGGGATCACAACCATGGGATTAGTCCCATCTCCTTTACAAATATCTGGCCGATGGAGTTCAGTTAAAAGTGTAGCAGAACTCAGACTTTTAATTGCAGTTATCTTCAGAAAATCAATACTTTTATGCAGAATAGGTCAGTGTAATTTTAAAATTATATCATCAATAATGGGGGGAAAAAGATCTGATTCTGCTGATCCTTTTTAAATGATTTGTGTGGTTGGTTGACAATCTCATTGTCAGTAGAAAAAGACAATTCTGGTTCCACATCAATACTTGGGTTGATAAGGCGAAGCTGCCTTGTAAAGTTGAATTTATTACATATGTACTGCACCGACATTAATCTCTCTGCACTTCCTCATTGGGTACTAGAGTATGTAATTCCAAAACAGACAATAACGGCATTTCTTTTCACAAACCTGTCATGGTCAAGTAACACCCTGTAATCTCTGAGAATACACTTTATAAAGAAGCAAGATTAAACTAGGTCAGAAGATGGACGATGGGAGGGAGTTTATTTGGAGCATGGTCACTATTATGAACTTGTTGGACTGGCTGAGCCATTTATGAGGTGTATAAACTTTGAAAAATTTTGCTGAGCAAGCAACTCAGATATAATATAAAATAAGCCATTCCTACATTTAACAAGGAAGGATAGGCGTCTCTCTGAGCTCTTAGAGGTATTCTAAGTTCCCTTCCATTCTGATCAATTGTAATAACTGGTGTACTTAGGGGCACATTGCGTAGGCTATAGCCAAGAAGGTCAGGAAACAGGAACACATTACAATTGATCACAGATTTTTAAATATACATACCTACACACATGGGAATAGGATAATTCCATCTCCGTACTGGTCCTGGCATACATGTTATGTAGGGATGCCCCTGAAGACAATAACACATTTTAATGAAAAAATGTCTATTACAAAAGAAAATTAATTCAGCGGCATTTTCAAGATGTTGCAAGTATAGAATTGAGTCCAACTGAGATATCCAGAGAAGAATTAATTAATTAAGTTTATTTTATTAAAGGAGGACATTACTCTGAGTAACTTCAGTGAACTTAGCATTAGAGTTAAGGCGTAAATACACTTGAAAAAAAGCAGTTTTAGCAACCAAAATTAAGTATCAATGTACGTTTATATTGTTGATACAACAATTTTGGCTGTAAACATAAATACAATGCTAAGTGCCAGCCCACAACACAGCTGTACTGGTTCTTTATTTAGGTCTAATTATAATTTTTATCTGCAGAAGCTTTGAATCTGAACTCCATGATCTGATGTAAAGATTTATCCTGTTCAACATCAATTCCTGGAAGTATAAATGTGAAGGGGGAAAGCACATGGCAGTGATTTTGAGGGGTGGGGGGGTGGAATATGAGTTATGTAGTCATCAGTGTCACTTATGAGAGGCAAAGAATTTGCATGCTTTCTTCAAAACAGACATTGACGACATCCATCTAATGTGGTAGCAATTGCAGAACATGAAACATTAGTCTTAAGTCACACACCAGCCATTTCCTTCCCATTGAATATTTTCAAATTTCAACCTATTTCTTCTCATTCAGCTTACGCTCGACAAGAAGCAGTTCCCTATGTCTGCACATTTTTTACAAAAGCTACTCCTGAACTCTTTCCTGGATAAATTGACTCTCAGCACTAGATAGAGAAGTAAGAGCAGGAACGTCCACCTAATATTCAGTCCCTGTTCAAGAGGTAAAACATGTTGGCAAAGCATTATTACTAAATCAGTTGTACTGAGGTTTACAGCATCATTAGGTAAAGTGCTTTCCTGTTACTTGAACATTTCACTAACTTCAAACAGCAGCACACCGTTTTTACTAAAGTCTGGAACTGTTATTGTTTAGCCTGCTAGTTATCCTTTTCTCATTTCTCTATGGTCTCAGCATTTGGATCTTGTCAAGGAAGATTTTTTTTTAATTCATTCATTCAACAAATGTTGCCATCGTGGGCTGGGCCAGCATTTCTTCCCCATCCTGAGTTGTCCTTGAGAAGGTAGAGGTGAGTTGTCTTTTTGAATTGCAGCAGTCAATTTGATGTAGATTCATAATGCTGATAGGGAGGATTTTGATTCGATGACAGTGAAGGCATGGTGATATATTTCCAAGTCTGGATGGTGAGTGGTTTGGATGGGAATTTGTAGGTGGTGATGTTCTTAAAAAAACATCGATCCTGGAATATGTATTAGTAAGTGATCCATTCACCTAAAGCTCTAGATTGGGACCCCCATAGGTTAGATAACATCAGAAGACCTGTAAATATAAAACTACACAGAAGCAGGGTAGTGAGAAGGGAGAGTGATGAAGCAGGAAAGAGCAGAGAAGAGCTCAGGGAAAGTGGAAGAGAGCAGGAGGGTTTTAGAGGGGGAAAACCATGTTGTGTATATTCTGTGTCATCACTGATACATGCACTGACACTGGATATGTGGGGAGTGTGCCTTCAGCCATTGTAGCACACGCTAATACAGTCTTTAAGGAAATACCTGCTGTCCCTTAGCTGCCAGATATACACATGATTTCAGGCTCACAAATAATGTGGTTGATTTTTAAGTGAAATCTACTCATTTGTATCAAAATTGCTGACAATTTATAATTTAGACTGCAGCATTCTAGCTCATCACTTGCTTTGATAAAGAGTTGGGAGTACGTGGGGAGATATTGCATAGAAACAGGCCATTCCATCCTACTAATCAATGCCAGCATCCTCCCACCCATCTGCATCCAAATCTATTAATGTTACTAAGTTATCCCTGAAATGCATCCATACTATTTGTTTCATGTGCTCCATTTGGTGGCGAGTCCCACATTCTTATCTGTCATTGGGTAAAAAGGAAAAAAAAAAACTTCCAAATTCCTCATTGGATTCCTTCTTAGCTGTTTTCTTCTGGCAGCATCTAGTTATGCTCTTCCCCAAGAGTGGAGATAGTTTTTCTATCAATACGGTTCTAAAAATTGAAGCTCCTTATTGTCTCGGAATTGACAATGAATGTAGATCTTGTCAATTAAGCCTACGTCCCATGTATAAAATATTTTTTAAAAATGAAGACAGGCACTTGAATGATGTAGGATTTCAAGGGTATTAGTGCTTTATCTGTTAAAGAATTACACTTTTCACATTCAATAGTTTTGTTTGCAAAGTTGTTTCCTAGTAACGTATGAGTTATATTGGCAGGATATAAAGTTCGTTGAATGGTTCAAAAGTGTTCTTAATTTAGGAAGTGATTATGAATATGACAAGAACAGTTAATGCAGAAGCAAATGGCATAAAATTTCTGATGAATTTACAGAACAACTCAAGTGGTGAACAAAGAATTTATCCCTATCTCCAGCTGAAAGATGCTTCAATTGTTTTGTTTTTTTCTGTCTGTCTTTATCCTCACCAAGTCTTCCACATGAAGAAGCAGAGTGCCTTTTGATGTCCCTCCTCCAGGTGCAAATTGTTTTGGTTGTGCAACACAGAAAGATCCACAGCTCAGAAGGAAACAATTTAGCTCAAAGCAGGGATGTGGCATTGAAATAGTAGATCAACTATGATCATATTGAGTGGCAGTGGCAGGGCAGGCTCAAAGGTCCGAACGGCCTACTCCTGCTTCTAGTTCCTAAGTTTCATTATATCTGTGTCACTCAAAAAATAGCTATCCTGCCTGATCCCACCATTCAACAGTTGATCCAAAGCAGTTATGGTAGCTCAGCTTCATGTGTAGTGTTTTTTTGCAAATGTGGTGAATATTTGTGCATTTACCAACCATTCAGACAATGAGTCCAAGACTCCCACTATCCTCTAGATAAAAAAGAGATTCTCAACTCCTCCCAATTATCCCACTATGTATGTGTAGAGATTATATGTATTTCCTATGGTTTTGACTTCTCTGTAGCCAATTGAAATTCCTATCCACCTTATCTATACCTCTCAATTTATTACAATTCAACTGAATTTCCTCATAACTTCATCCACGTTAAAGCAAACAAACACAACATGTGAAATCCTTACTCATGGGTAAAAATCCCAACATCTTCATAAGGCCCTTTGCAAAGTCTCTATTGTGATCAAATCTGTCCTGTAATGCGGTGACCAGAACTGTGTACAATCAATGGCAGATAGCAAGAAAAGATAGACCATCATTGGTTAAACTTTGCTCTTGAGGAAGTAGTGGTAGGACATTTAGAAAGTCATAATACAATCGTACCGACTCAGCACGGCTTTGTAACACCGAAATCATGTTTGTAAAATTTACCACAGTTTTTTGGAATCAAGTAAACAGGTGGATAAAGAGGAACCTATGGATGTAGTGCATTGCAATTTCCAGAATACATTTGATAAGCTGCCACATAAAAAGGTTACTTCACAAGATAAGAGTTCATAGTGTTGAGGGTTGTATATTAATATGGTTGGAAGATTGATCAACAAACAGGAAACAAAGAGTCAGGATAAATAGGTCATTTTCAACTTGGTAACTGGTGGAGTGCCACAGGGTTCTGTAGTGAATCCTTAAACTCTTTAAGCTCAATATTAATGGCTTGGATGAAGGGGCATACAGTATTGTAGCTAAATGTGTTTATGACACAAAAATATGTCATAAAGCAAGTTTTAATGATATCCCATAAGGGCTACAGATAAAGTGAGAGAGAAACAGAAATGTAAATGGAATAGTGTGGTAAGAAATAGAGGGGTCAGATAAAGATTATTTAAATGGAGAGTGCCTGTAGAATGCAACAAAATAGCGGGATCTGAATATGCCTGTAAATGAATCACAAAGGGTCAGTGTGGAAGTAGAACAAGTAATGAGGAAGGCAACTAGATTTATTGCCACGGAGATGGAGTACAAAGGTAGGGAAGTCTTGCAATAATTGCACAGGTCTTCAGCATCTTATGCACTGTATATTTACATAGCAAGTCATCAGCTCTCTGCAGTGTAATTGTTAAGACCTCTCTCTTCACATTCTCATTCTAGACTGGTGTCTTCTTTCTTACTGATGTCAGAGTAATGTGATCAGTTACATCATCATTATTTACATGTTTCTCAATGCACTATCTCTCTCCCAAAATTTCTCTCGCTTTCGTCTACACTATTCCAGTAATTTGTTTTTATTCACTAAATAGTTTTTCTAGTTATGAGCATTATCATTAAATTCATGGTGAAAACAACAGTAATGGTGATACTACCATCTACTCTCCACAAACCTACTCACGTCTGAATTTCTCAGCTCAAGACAATCTGAAACACTGATGAAACTGCCAATCTGGTTCACTTGAGTTCAAATGAGAGTAATGGTGTTGTACCATGTCCAGATCAGTCATACCATTCTGTACACTATCTGATGTATTATAGATATGACATCCTATATTAATATATATATATTAATATATATATATGTTAATCATTACACTTCCTGGCGTAAGTAAGATGAATGTCCTCCTGTGCTTCTTGAATGTCTCTTCAAGTGTTCTGACAATATAAGATCTTGTTTGATATTTTTGCATTTAATGCCATGACTTCTAATGTGTTGTCCATTAACTGGACTTTCTGTCTTGCCTTTAAGGTTGACAGAGATTTTTGGCCTGTGTCACAGCTGACCTGTACCACGTCTGAAGCTTTCTGCTGTGACTTTTCTCTCTTATCTTCTTGTGCTCCTGACAGGTTATGTTTGGCTTAAGGTTGTATTATCAAACTGATGTAACTATGTAACTTTCTACCCATGAAGAATTCCACTTCTGAGTACTCAACTGTGCTCTGTAACTGAGTTGACCTAATTTCCTGTCAGGATTTTTATGCATCAGTGACAAAATAGCATTGGCTTTCTATTTGAATGAGGATGGGTTGGAGAACTCATCACCGGATTGATCCCTGGTTCACAAATGGATTTCCCAATATTATGGTTCACAAATTGAAGTCCATTAGCTAATACTAATTCTTTAAAGAAACTGTTTTCAGTGCTGTGATCATTGAATTTGCTATGGTTGAATGATGCCTTGCCACTTCAACAAGGATTAAATAAATCCTTGTTCTAAAATTGATGAGAGTCAATGCCATCCTTTCCCATTGCCTTAATGAAAATCTTGACGAAGTAATTGGTTCTGTTGACACTTGCCCGTCCATGACATACATTTGACATAATGAAATGTATAATCTTGTCTTTTGAAATATCTAGCCATCACATTGATTGTTGTGATCTTGCTCTGCACTTGTGATACCAAGACATCTCCCATGGATTTTGTGTCGGATTTTTCTCCTCTTTGCTTTGGTGTAGCCATTTTCTGTCGCACACCAATGTGTATTCCATTATTATTAATTGGTTTCTGCTTATGATAAAGGTTCGTCACATGCGCTGTTGAACTACGTTTTGATAACCACTGCAAACAGAGTTGTCTGACTTTGGTGAACTCCATGTCAAATTTTTGAGTTGCACAAATTTGTCTGAGCTTGCCTCAGTTGATATTAAACCATTGGTTATCGTCATAGAGTAAGACTCCATTAAAGGTGAAATTTCTCTTTTTTTCTCTTTGATCCACTGTTTTCCTTGAGAGTGTCTTTTCCTTATCTGTACCATCTCCAGAACAGAGATCATTTCACATTTGCATCTCACCAACCTAAGCCTGAACATTTGTACAGATAGAGGCATTTTGAGAATCATTTCAATTTTAATAATGTATCAAAGGCTTGTTCTCAACTTTCCATTTTATTGCCAATAGGTAGACTGCATGCCTTTTACATCCCCATATGACTAATAAGTCTTCCTTCCCTATGATTGTTCAGTCTCTCTTAAAATGTTAACATAAAATAGACCAGTTTTACATTCTGTTATTTTGTATTTGAATAGAGACAACTCATAATTGTGTAAATGATGCAACTGTTGCCACAATAGTAGATAAGCCTATCTTGTAATGTGCTTGACATCATTAGAAAGAAACTTCTCTTTAATTTTTTCAAAAGCTGCAGTTTGTTCCTGACTCAAATACCATTGCTAACGTTTTATGCACAGATTTCTCATGGGTTCAGTACGACTGCATACGTTGAGGATAAATTTTCCTTTTGTTTCACCATGCCTAGGAATGGTATATTTACTCTGAATGCCACAATAACCAATAATTAGTCACCGCTCAGGTGCATGCATAAATGGGGCTTGCTGGGCCCTTAATACAGCGTTGATGTCACCACATACGGTGAGAGCAGAGATGTCAGCGTCTGAGCATGTGCAGACTGCCTACCTCTATTTCATGCAAATTTGGTGCAGTTCGATTCATTGTGGGGCATGATGGCAGTGGTGGTTGATCTTTTGTGCCAGTTACTTTGTTCCTTTTTGGCTTTTGTCATTGATTCTTGCAATCCTTTGCAACCTGGAGAGTCTCAGAAAATTGGGACTCAGGAGGTGCTGGATAAAATGGTTCACAAATGAGGATCTAAAACACGACTTAAATTGCAGCTTTTATTTAATTTCTCAGCGTCTTGCATTTTCTTGATCTCCTGATTGATCAACCAAGCAGATTAAACTTTCTCTGGCCGCAGTCAATATAAAAACTTCTATTGCTTTGAATGAAATTGCTGTCCTCCTTGTCCTCATTTTCTGCTACCATCATTTGCAGCCATCTAAGAAATAATGTGCAAAATTGGTACATTTCTTTGCTAGGAATGCACTGATGGTTCTGGTCTTCCATAGCTCACCTTGATGCCTTGTTCTTGGGTCAATTAGAACATCATTCTCGAGAACTGACATTTCCAACTTAGTAGAAGGTGTGCTTCAGAAAGCAGTGCTGCCTTTACCATGTTCCTGGCCCTCATGTCATATACCTTCTTCATTTTACAATCACTAGGATGTCATCCATATGACAGTTATCTCCCTGTTTCCTTTCCAGAATTCTAGACATAGCCGTTAGGAAAATCTCAGGTGCACAGGTGATCCCAAATGATAGGTGGTTGAAGAAATACTGCTCGAATGATGCAGTAAGGGTCACTAGCAATCTTGGCATTTGGTTTAAGGGTAGGTGATAGAGCCCACTGCTGGCAACCAGTTTTGTGGAAAACTTGCTTCTTGACAATTTTGCCAAACGACCATTGACAGATGAAATGAGATGGATCTCCCCTCTAACTCCTTTCTTTAACTGAGTAAGATCCACTTGCAATCTTTTTTATTCATCTTGGGAATAGTTACTCACCCATTGTGTCACTGGCGATATGATCCCACTTTTAACCTTGCTGTTGGAGATTTTATTTTTCACACCAAAGGATGAGAAATTTCACTGAGTGTGTCCAAGCAGATTGGTTTTGCATCTTTTTGCAGGGTAATGTGGAATGCCTGCTTCAATTTGCCTGAACATTTTAATAGCTTCCGAAATTCTTGACACTGTTATTTCCTGTCTTAATTCTGAAATACTGCACCCACTCTCAATAAGAGATCGGGATGAATATAAGCTTTTACGATCAACAATGAGGTCCTCAAGTTCCTCGATACATTATGGTTCACTAAAATTTGGTTCTCTGGAATTAAACGTCATGGTGATTTGTCTGTGCACGTCAAGATCTGTGCCTCTTTGACATTGGAGATATATGTGAGCTGGTCTGATTCTCACAGACTTCCACCATGGCAAGTTATCTGCTTGTATTGAAACAACTATTCCTGTAGCGAGTTTAAATTCTGTTTCAAACCACTGAAGCTTCAAGTTGATTGTCTAGATCTTGTTTTTATTCTCATTAACCAACTTAGG
This sequence comes from Ginglymostoma cirratum, assembly GCA_024137785.1. Classification (NCBI taxonomy): domain Eukaryota; kingdom Metazoa; phylum Chordata; class Chondrichthyes; order Orectolobiformes; family Ginglymostomatidae; genus Ginglymostoma; species Ginglymostoma cirratum. The sequence goes on from JAHRHZ010000076.1 coordinate 2,344,450, forward strand.
AATGTTGGTTGAAATGCTTATTCTCCATCTTTAACTTCTTTTCGATCTTCTCTTTATTTTGAGGTGATGAACGTGCAGTAGCCTTAGGATATTTACTATACATGTCCCAGTTTACTCAACTCCCTCTCCGAGACATTCATTATGCTTGAATTCTATTTGGAGTTCACATGGTCAACATTATTTCTGAAATTTTATGTTTTGACAGGCTTTTAGAAAGGTATCTCTTGGGACCCAAGAAACCGTGTCAGAGGAATCCCCAGTGTTTCCTTGCAGTACTGACTGCTTCTGGCTCCTAATTACTACCTGTGTATTGAAGTGAATTGCCTCTTCCAGTGTTAAATCTTCCTTGCATTGAAGAAAGTCTGACAATTTCTCACCTTCAGACCAATGCCTATACAGTTTAATTAATTCAATCCTTCAATTCTCCAACTCTGTTACAACCAGCTGGATGATAATAATAATTTGAAAATAATAATTCTATTGATTCTCCTCAACGCCGAGATCACTGATTATATCTCATCTATGCTCCCACTAAATTTCTTCTGGGGTTCAAGTAGATGCTGAATGTTATAGTAAATGCTTCATGTTCTTTAGCATTTTCTTCGATACTTTGCCTTACCAGAACATCATTAGTATTAGACCCACAGTATATTAATTCTTGCTGATCTTTGCATGCAACCTGAAGCTCTTCTCTAATACCTAAACTTCTAACAGCATTGAAGGTATTATCAAATGATTGAGGTCGTGGCAAGGTTTTTTTTCCCCACAGCTGCCATCCCTCCACACAATTGCACTAACTGACCTGAATGCATACTTTTACTATTCCATTTTAGTGTCAATGTGTTCTAATCCTGTGCTTTTCATCTCTAGAGCATTACCCATTTGTGGTTAGGCTTGAAATTTTTTCAAGATTCCTTCTTACGCCCTTCAGATTCTACTCCTCTTCCAGCTTTTTTTTAAGCCTCAATGACTTCTGAGATCATGGTTCCAACCGGAAACGTCAACTTTTCTGCTCCTCTGATGCTGCCTGGCCTGCTGTGTTTCTCCAGCTCCACACTGTGTTCTCCCTGACTTAAGCATCTGCAGGTCTTGCTATCTATGCCTTCAGGGTCTTCCTTTTTTGCTCAGCTGCATCGACAAAGTCTTCTAAGGTCCTGAGCCACTTTCAAAGTCTTCCCTTTAGAGCTGTATCCTTTGTGCTTTCTTTAGCTTCAGATCCTGGCTCTGGAGGTTTTTTTTTCCTTTTCCCCTTCTGCCACCATGCTTTATCTTGTATTTTAAGCCAATACTGCCACCTGCCTTTATTGGTCTGGACAAAGTCAGGTTGTGAGGCACCGTGCCTGAGACTGCTTTTTCCTTATTACTAATTTAGTTATTTAGTGCCTTATTTAATACATAAATAAATGTACATTTGTACATTCAAGGTTATGAAATACAGCTCTCTACTGTCGTGTTTAAGACCTCTTTTCTTCACATGCCTATTCTAAACTGTTGTCTTTTTTTCTGATGTCTGAATGATGTGATCATAATAAATAATCATGAAATACATTAATATCGTTTAATTGCACACATTTTAGTTAATAACTGCATCACCTTCTTACTTAGAAGCTTGCAGCAATCGTTATGTGATAAACTTGTTCAAGATTAAAGATTTGCTGCTGGTTATTTTTCAAACTGGAACATTCACAGCCCTAAAAGGGGACTCCATGAATTATTTAAATTCACAGTTTATGGGCCATTCTTCAGCTGCACCTAGTATGGTTGTGACACATTGTGTCCTTTTACATCTTATTTACCTCATAGTGAGGAAAGACCACTTTTTAAGGTCTTTCTGCCAAAGTACAACAGGAATCCATTCAGGTATCAGAGCCTCTTGATGCCTCAAATGTACGTAAATATAATCCTGTATAAGTAAGAATTACCTTAGGTTTTTTTTTGCAACTGCAGGAATTGCCAAATTCCACTGTTTGTTTACTCTTCAGGTTCAAAGACTGTACAGAACTACTTCTGTAACAGTGTGTGTTCATAAAGATTTTTCATGAATAGTTATTATTTTTGCAATAAAAAAACTTGACCTGCTCAACTATCTTCAGGGATCTGTGGACATGCACTCCATGGTGCCTCTGTTTCTTGACCATTTTCAGAACCTTGCCATTCGTTGTACATTCCCTTTTCTTACATCTTGAGTCCTGATGATTGCACTCCTCTGAATTTACTAGCTTTCTGCCCAGCAGATGGATAACTGGAATCTTCCTGCAGCCAATATGTTTCTTCTCACTCTTGCAGCCATTTGTTTTAAAAAAATCTTAATTCTCATATCTCCTACATTTAAATCCAAATCATGGATTATATATGAAGAACGGCAAATAACCGAGCTTTGAGCCCTGTTTCAAAGGAAAACAGCTTTCCAGCTGATGAGAAATACTCATCAACTGTAGCACTTTTCTCATTGTCACTGAGTCCAGGCAAGCTGCTGCAGTGAATCTTGTAGATGCCATAAGCGACTGAGGGGTGAATGCTGGAGTTCTTGGATGAAATGCTGATAAAGTTGGCTGTACTTAACCTGGCAAGTGCAGTGAGTTCAATCATCCTCCTGACTAAAAACCAAAAGAACTATGGATGCTGTAAATCAGAGACAGAAACAGAGATTGCTGCAAAAGCTCAGCAGGTCTGGCAGCGCCTGTGAAGAGAAACCAGAGTTAACATTCTGACAAAGGACCACCTGACCCGAAATGTTAACTCTGATCTGTCTTCACAGATGCTGCCAGACTTGCTGAGCTTTTCCAGCAATCTCTATTTTTGTTTCGTCTTCCTAATTAGTGTCTTGTAGTGTTGGCAGAAAGAATTCAGAGCCAATGAAGAAGACAATTACCCGAACCAGATTTTGAACGCCTCCTGGAAGCCACAGTATTTACCTGACTGGCCCAGTTAAGTTTGTGGAAAATAATGAATCCCAAGGCCGTTTATGGATTGGATGTTGACAGTAGAATTGAATGATAGAAGTAAGAATGGACAAGTTCAACCTGGCTATTCATAGCCTAATCTCAATCATCATTGTGTGATGGAATGTATCATTAATAAATAATAATAAATGCTAATAAATAGAACTTAATCACAAATAATCAGATATAAGGGAACTGAATTATCTTCAAAATTCCCTTCAACTTGGAAAAAAATTAACATGTTTTCATTGCCACGGGGAAAAATCCTTAAAATTCTTACTCATCAAAGCTCTGAGAGAGTATCTTCATAACACGGACAACAGCAGTTTAAGGAGGTGTCTCACTACCACCTTCTCAAGGGCAATGAATGCAGGCTTTGGCAGTGACTTTGACACAATAAATAAATTAAGAAAAAAATAAAAAGAGAGGTCCTAATGACATGATAGCTCTTTAATGTCCATGAGGCAACCAACCAAAAATATTTCTGCAGTTTAAATTGTGTTGGATAGGAAATAAGCAGGAACAAAGCAAATCATCTTCCCATGGATTTATAATTCTGTTCTCACTGTTTCTCTTTTGACATTGCTTCAATATACATATATATTGCTTCTGACCAGCTCTCTTTGGTGTTCAATTTATCTTCAACATCCTAGAAGTCACTATTGAGTCAAATGGTCTGTGTCAATACTAAATGGAATGATAAACTCTAAGAACCTTTTTAAAAGAAGGACAGATTTTATTTCCATTGTGATTCCAAATGTTTACCTGCAGAGAGTATCCCTGATCACACTGAAATGATATTATATCTCCAACCAAGTATCTGTCTCCATTTTTCATTCCATTGCTGGGAGTAAGTGGTTCTGTGCAGGAATCTAATCCAATAGCTGCAATATCACAAGATATGTTATGAGTTATTGATATTTTAAACGATGAAAGAGCCAAGGATTTCGGTTATTTTCTGGAACAAAGCTGAACCAGGTTTCTTGGTCTTGAGAGGTACCAAACCAAACACATTATGAAATTGTGGGGACAAATAGCAGAATTAGATTTCTTTACCAGTAAAAATGACATTTACCAGTAAAAATGAGAAACGTTCCAGTGTTTATTGCAATTGGACAGATTTTGTCATGGATCAGAGCAGTGTTGCACACTGGGATGATAAATCATTGGCATGATAAATCTCAGTGTGAGAATGTATTAACCCAGGCTGTCTGGCACAAATGTGTGACGAGCTGGTTAAAAAAGTTACAGGTGAATGGGGCTAAGTTTTTTGCCACATGCCCAATAAATACACATCTGCATTTCATGTTGCACTCCAAAATGTTCTAAAGGCTCTTATTGTGCAGTGGTAACGTCCTTACATCTCAGCCAGGAGGCCTGGGCTCAAGTCCCGTCTGCTCCAGAGGTTGATTGATGGTTGCTTTGTAAACAATCACCAGGTCCTTCTGGGGAGCAGTCCATTATGGACAGGTGGGGTCTATAGTAGATCCAAAAGTCATGGCTCAATGGTTTCATTGGTAGCCCCGTCATTTTAACTGCGACATACAATTTGGATAAGAGCTGGATTACCTGTGTATTCTAGATGAAAGCCAGCCGCCGAAATACTGATGTCCGATTGAAAGTTGAGGTACAAATTATTAGATGTGCTGTTGAGGAATGCTGGTATTGTAGTTCCTGAATTAAGAATAAAATAGGAATAGAAATAGTTACCATTTAGATTCCATAGTCGACAGCTTTATGAACATATGAAGAAACTGCAGCGTGTTAGAATCAGAAGTAAATACATAGGTAAATGCCATCAGCTGATGTAAGGAGGGCTATGAGGAGTCAAAGGGACATAGGTAGTGCACATAAAACCTGTCATCATCTTTCACATGAACAGTGTGCTCATTCATTCTGATGGGCTTTGAAACAGGCCACAGCAGAACTTGACCACCGCTGTCTCTGCATCCATATCTCTTCTGAACTACCTCCAGTGGTGGAAAACCTATTGCCAGCTCAATCCTGAAAACCCAACAGAAAATAAGTGTGGGTGGGCTCCTCTAGGATGGAGACAGAGTTGTGGGCTGGGAAAATTCTTAACTCTGATTCAGAACTCTCAGTTCTGAAGAAGAGTCTTTAAACTTGAACTGTTAACTGTTTCTCTTTCTACAGATCCTGCCAGACCTGCTGAGTTTCTGCAGCATTCTCTGTGTTTGTTTCAGATTTCCAGCATCCACAGTATTTTGCCTTTATTCTAACTCTGACACTTGTCTCAAAGACAAAAAAACTTGTATCCTTACCTTTCTCATATGCTTAAGAATGCTCCTTCCCTACCCTACACTCCCACTCAATTTTAATTGATGATGTACTGTTCTCGACAGTAAGAGAACAGGGCATTAATTCCACTCTTGATTTTCTTTGCCAGTTTCTTCATGATTATATTAAAATTTAAAGTGAAGATGAAGATTAAAGGAAACATATATGGTAACACAGTAGACAAAGTTCTCATTAATGAAATTGACCAATAGCCAACAAATGCAGCAGGTTAGGGTGGGCAAGGGACTCTGCACCTTGGTCACAACTCTCCTGCCAACACCAACGCACAAATATGAGACATTGTGAGAGTATACTGATACTTTTAAAATATAATTTTCACTTTTAAATAATTCACATTTCATGGGATTCACTTCATACATGTATATGTCATCATCAAGATTATCTTATTCAGAGACCTAAATCTACTGGCTTGCCTCATAAATGGCATATATTGATGATTACATGCAAGCGTGGGATATTTCCTTATTGTGGAAGAAACAATTATTTTTGTGTCCACTCCTCACTGAACGTCCAATGTTGTAATTACCTGTGGGCCACAAATGAACTTGCAAGCTCAGCTGGCCCTCTCTTCTATACTTTGTAAATTACATTGTTTGTTTGAGATCCTTCTGAGTGGGTATAATTGTAGGTGAATTGAAAGAAATGCAAGGACCCTGGGAGCCAATATCCTCGGATGGATCCACACCTGACACAGTCTTTTTTTAGGCCTCTGCTTTCCTTACCTTGTTTGCCTGCTCCCACCAGCACTCCCAATATTCCAGATCTTTCCCAATTCACTCCATTATGCAACTGGCCCCAACCCTGTTCCTCCTTTCATTCTCTCTTCACTCTCCCTTGTCCACAAACCAACTTAATACTCCCCCTCAGCTGTGACTTGTCCTTTCTGGTCCCAAGGTTCCATGCAGGCTTCTGTTCTCCTGCTTCCATCTCCTTTGCAATGTAGTTCAACAAAATTGCCAACCTCACACTCAAAGCAAGCTTGTGCACATTACCTATAATCAAACGTGAAGCAGGTGTCACAAGATGCCTACACCCAATGACGATATTCCTTTTATTCATGGGATTTTGGCATCACTGGCAAGGACAGCATTTGTTCCCCTTCCCAACTCTCCTAGGCTTACTAGGCCATTTCAGGGACACTTAAAGGGTTAACTACATTTGTGTGGGTCTAGACTCGCATGTAGGCCAGATGGGATTAGGATGTCAGATTGTTTTCATAAAATAATATTAATGAACCTGGTGGGTTTTCCCAAAAACTATGATAGTTTCATGGACCCCAATACTGAGTCTAGGTTTATATGTATTTAGGTACTGCTGAAAAAAAAATTGTCAAAGCTTTTCATCTTGCATTCATCAGACCATTTAGAAAGAATACAAATTCATATTGCATGAGAAAAGAGTAATTATTAGTTGCCAAGTAGACTCTGATCGAGGTGCTGCAATGAAGAACACACCCATTAATGATGGTTGACAGTTAACAGCCAGGATGTATCAAATTATAAACCAGGTCATCTGAATCTGCGGTGAGGGCATTGCCTTAAGAAATGAACCAGAACATGGCTGTCACCTATTTTGCTAAGTTGAAAACAAATGTAGCTCAGTTATAAAATCTTCCTGTCCGCAAAAAATAGGACAAATGCATTAATATACGTAGCACCCAGAAAACACAAGTGTGGCACACTGTGAGCCTGCCTGACTATCCAAAATTTGTTGTCAAGCTCACACATTCAGGAATATCCAGCAAATGCAGGTCAATTGCAAAATCACATCAAATGTTAGACACTCTGTTATGAGTTTTGCAGGTATGGGCTGTTTGGATACTTTGGATACTTCGTTTGTTGCGAACAGCTAAAGGAACATTCTGTTTGAACGTACCATGGTTACTGTGCGTATGTTTGCATCATCCTGCAACAATCCAAAATTCATCATTTCTAGGCAGGCGCTAAGCACATCCAAAAGGGAGCACCTCAGTGAAAATTGTCTCAGAAAATATTTTAATAAATGAAAAACGAATTAATGAGAAATAAACTTTAAAAAATGTTTTATCCACATGTCTTGAATAGGAAAAAAAAACTTCTTGTATCTTTGATTCCAAAATACATGAATTAACAAATGCATGGTCAGATTTCAGAATGCAGGTATGAAAAGTTGCAAGTCTATCTATTTTTAAAAGTGAAATGCATTGAATGAGAACGCTTTTTTTTTAAATAAAGGGAATGCATCACATTCATAAAGAACAAGACCTAACAGATTAGTTTAGATCAGGTACACTTCAGGTGATCAGCAAAATTACAAGATAATTTACTTGTGATAATCTTTTGGCTTATTGGTGAAGTTGCGGTTCTTTTATGAGTACTAGATTTTCAGTTCTTTACATGAAAACAAACTAACCAAAATGAAGAGGAAACATGATGAACTGAACATGACATTTCATTATTTTTTGAATCTCCTTATTTAGTATAGATTTGTATTATTTGGCTGTTTACCTGAAAAGCTTCCAAGTCTTGGAGCATTAGAGTCAACTCCATCAAAGAAATCCAATGAATCCCAGTTATGTTCTGTTGCAAAGCTTATTACTTGAACCTGAAAAATTCAAATACAGGAATTTAAGAAAAAATGCAATTCACACCAAGTATGCACTTCAAAAGTTTCTTAATAAAGTCATTCCAAATCTCAAAAAACGTAGGTTTATTTGTGCTTTGTAGAATCTCATGTTTTATTAATTTCTTTTAACTGTCAATTGATTCAATTGCTGAATACCCAAATAATACATGATAAATAATACAATGGTTTGTGCAAAACATGGCTGGTAAGTTAATAAAATTACTTGAAGATTCTTGCAACAATGTAAATAAACTTAGAAAAATATGAATTGTAATCAGCCATTCTGTCCTACATGCCTTTTTCTCCTATTCAATTGACCTGTATTCATTGCAGTCTTCATCCACGTTTTTTTCTTTCAAGTCCACATCAGATAAAATCTATTGATCTTAATTTTGTGAATGTTGTAAATTTTAATTGATTCATCTTCCACAGCTGGTGGACAGAATTCCAAATGTTCGTGACCTTTTATGTGGAAAGGTGCTTCTTGACTTCACTCTTAAATGTACTTTTATCTGTATTTTTAACATTGTTCCTCTTTCTGGGTATTATCCCACTGGACGATGTAATTTCTCTACATTTCCATATCAAATCCCTTTAACACTTTAGTACTTATAAACAACTACAAAGGACTGGATGAAACCTGTGCTTTTAAAAGCTTTTTCTGACCCTGATGACAATCTGATGACAATCTTTCAAAGTAGAATTTCTTTGACTTCTTTAAACAATCATTGCCTGTGGTAAAGAAAAGCATACTGCAGCATTCAGTTGAATACAGTTTGTAAAAGCATTGATGTTTGGACACTTGTTCTTTTACATGTCGAGCTTCTTTTTAAAAATGTACGTAGAATGTGAGTTTTGCTACTATTGCCCATCCACACATGCCGTGGGGAAGGTGATGATGAGATGCTTGAGTGAATGATAGGTGACAGAGTTCCAAGTCAGGATAGAGCGCAGCTTAGAAGTGGCGATGTTCCCATGCATTTACTATCATAGTCCTTCTAGATGGTAAGAATCATGGATTTGTAAGCTGCTGGTGAAGCCTGAGCAATGAAAGCAAGCATGCTACATGCCTCCTTAACCACCCTGTCTACCTGTAACACAAATTTCAAAGAATTATTTACCTGAAATCCTAGGTCTTTCTGTTCTACAACACTACTCAGGTCTCTACCATTAATTGGATTTGTCACCACTACATTCAAGGAAATTTACAGATTTCATTTTACTAAAGTTAAAACTTAAATTAAAAATCATGGAAAATATGACTATCATTGAAGCACCACAATATTGGAATAAAAATGTTATGTGCCAAATGAACTCTGGGTTTCAAATTGCAATTAGACAAGTTCAAATTTTTGCACAAATTTAATAAATAATTGCAGTTGGATTGTCTATTTATGCAAATGAACTCATTAATGGCATTAGGAGATGATTCTATAAATCATACTTCCTGTGCAGAATGTCCTGTGAAACTCCACAGTCCGCATTAACTCAAAATTAAACACAGAGAACATATGTACCTTTCACAAGCCATGCTTTAATTTTGCCAGAAAAAAATACAGTTGTTAACAGAATTTGAAACTGGAGACTACACAAAGGAGAGATAAATGCAGTCATGTTACATGAGATCTCATTGGTACACCAAGGCTAGATGACAGATCATGTTCAAGTGTGATCTCTGTAGTCCAGGACTCAGGCTTCCAAATACTGGTAGCAGGAGGCTTTTTTTTAGCATCTCTAAAACCAGATTATCAACTCAGACAGTATGAGTAAATATTAGCAAAACAACACCATTAAATCTGCATGAGCAAAAAAATACAGATACAAACAGAAGCATCAGTTCTACATAATCAGAATTAGATATGACTGAATAGAATAAACAATTCAGAAATAGAAGCCTTACTTGTATTCCAGCACCTTCCGGCACCATGATTTTCCAGATGCAGTTCAAATTATTGTCATATGGTTCAGGATAACTTGGAGACAGAATGCTCCCTGTGCGCTTTGTTAAAATTCCACCACAGGGCACTGAAAGAAAATGGAAATGCCAAAACTGAGAGAAAAGTCCTTACAGTTGTATTGGTGTTCATGGAACAGAAAAGGCATGCTGCTACTTGACAAGAGCTTATCGAGGATTTACTAAAGGAACCATGAATAATGGAGCAATTTACTGTCTAGAGACATTCAAGAAACATTTGGCATCTCTTATTTATTCTCTTTGAATACATGTAAGCGCATCAGGAATGGAAAAAGCAGTCTTAAGGTGCTGTCACAAATCAGCAAACTGGAAAACAACATTCTTAACAATCTCAAACATAATTTTGAACATCATCCTCAATTTAATAACTAATCTTTAGTTGGAAAGTATTTTACTAGATTTATGTACATACAATATAAAATTAAACTTTACAGCAATTTGTTGACTCACCCATTATCTTAACTGATTATCATAAAATGATATACTGATGTTTGATCAAAAAGATAAAGTAATTGTATTATAAATTGGTTGAAACTCTTACGGAAGAATTTTGAAGTGAATCAAGCCATGTTTCACTTCAGGGAAGCTTTAAATTATCGATGTTTAACATAGCCTTTTATGAGACCAGCAATATACTTCAGGTAAGCTATAGATTTTTAAAAGCATTGTGTTTCTCTCTGCCATCAAAGAAAAACAACTGATCCATAACCAAACCATGCAGAAGTCATTTGCTTCTCTCCTATGCTGCTTGGTATCAGATAACCTTCAATATTCTCGCAATTATTAGAAAACAAAAACTCCATTTCCTTGTTTGTCTTTTCAAAATCTAGCATTATTCATTAAACGGACATTTAGTAATTATCAATGCACGAGGTGATCTTTAGGAATTGCGTTTTGAAGACTGTCGACTATGTATTTAAAACTAGGTCTCTAGAGTGAAGAAACTTCAGCCACTTGGGAACTATCAACATATTCTTTGATTATACAACAGTTAAAAAGCAGACATAATTTGTACAACTGCATTTCAGCTCCACATCAGCAGGAACTGAATCAAGACCCCTACTTGCTGGTGCTGAAAGGCAGAAAAAATGTTATTTTGTTCTTCGCAATGAAACTGTGAAAACATTGCAGCAAGAGTGCTGAAGACTTGTGCTCCAAAACCAGCATCCACAGCCAAGCCACTCAGTTCCAGTAACAACTTGAGCATCTACCCGACAATGTGGAAAATTTTCTATCTATGCCCTGTGCACAAAATGCAAGACAAACCCAAATTGGCAAATGACTGCCCTAACAATCGCCTCTTCACTGGCAGCAAGGTGATGGTGGGTTTTTTTTGGACAATGCCATCAAGCAGCACTTGCTTAGCAAAAAAATACTCACTAAGTTTTAGTTTCACCAGAGCCACTCCTCTCTCCCGATCTCATTACAGTCTTTGCCCAAACAGGGACAAAAGAGCTGAACTGCAGAGAAAAAGTGAGAGCGACTGCACTAAATTTCAAGGCTCATTATGAAGCTCTGGCAAAACAGGAGTCGTTGGGAATCAGGGGGAGAAAAGTCCTCTCTGCTGGTTGGAGTTATGTCTGGGAAATCAAGATGCTTGTAGCTATTGGAGGTCAGTCATCTCAGCTCCAGGACAGCACTGAAGGAGTCCCTCAATCTAGTGCCATAGGGCCTCTCATCTTAAGATTCTTCATCAATCATTTTCCTTCCATCAGAAAGTCAAAAGTGAGGATGTTCGCAGATGATTGCACTGTGGTCAGCAGCATTCGTGACTCATCTGATACCGAAGAGTCTTTGTCCAAATGCAACAATCCCAGTCAACATCAAGGCTTGGGCTGACAAGTAACAAGTAACATGACACAATGCCAGGCAATGATCATCTCCAACAAGATAGGATGTAACCACCATCCCTTGACATTAAATGGCATTACCATTGCTGACTACACAAGTGCCAAATTCCTGGTAGTGGCTGGGGGGAGAGGTGTGGTGGAAATGGACCACTGACCATAAACTGAACTGAACAACTTTCCAAATATTGCGGCTACAAAAGCAGATCCATGGCAGGAACTCTGTGGCAAATAATTCATTACTTGTTTCCTCAAAAGCTGCTCACCATCTACAAAGCACAAATCAGGACTGTGATGGAATACTCTCCACTTGCCTGGATGACTGCTGCTTCAGCAAAACTCAAGAAGCTTGACACCATCCATCTGGAACAAAACAACTGTTTGATACATCCACCATCTCAAACATTCACTCTTTTCACCATTGACGTACAGTAGCAGCAGTGCGTTCCAACTGCAAGTTGCATTGCAGTGACTCACCCAGGCTATTTTGCCAGCACATTCCTGACCCACAAGATCTACCAACTAAAAGGGCAACAGATGCATATGAACACCGTCAACTGTAAGTTCCTTTCCAAATCGTACAGCAGCCTGACTTGGAATTGCCTTGCTGTTCCTTCACTGTTGTTTGGTTGAAGTCCTGGAGCTCACTTCAAACACCACTGTAGATGGCCCTATACCCAAAGAACTGCAGAATTTAAGATGCTGGTTAACTAGTACCTTTTCCAGGGCAATTAGGAATGGGTGATTAGTGGCAGCCTCGCCAATGATTCCCATATCTCGTGAATTACTAGAGAAATAAAACGAGGCATCAAGATTTACAAGTATATAATTCACTCCATGATTGTCAGGAATACGAAAAGACACATGCAAGCTAACAAATATTCTTACGGCTTCACAAATGCTTGTGTTAGAAGGTCTCAGTTATCTTAGATGCAGCCACATACAGCAGGAAATATTGAAATTCACCAAAAGCAGGAGATAGGACAGTGTTGCATGTACACGTTAATATTTCACACAAAGCACATCACACCCGAACTTCTCTGAACTGTGTCACCATTAGATCTTCGAAAGTAGATTTTAAAGTTGTAATTTGACACTACCAGTTCATGAATCTGTTAACTATATACTTTCAAAGACAAAGATTTGGAAAAGACCACAGAGAAATTTTAACTACTTTGCCTGGCAGAAGCTGGGTGCAACATCAGAGCTTTTTGTTCCTTTTGCTGCAGCTCAATTGTTGTTTCTCCTAATGTATTATATTAGTTACCACTGGTCTGTGTACAAAAGGGGATTACAACGGAGGTAGAAGTAACGTGGATGCGACAGGCAGTAGACTACAAGTAGACTACGGGCAATTGTATTTCCTCAAATATACCATTTTGATAAATAAAATGTAACAAAAATACATGGACTACCATTTTCAGTTACTAGTAATACAAGCTACTCAAAATACAAAGAAAATGATTATTCATTAGCAAAACTGTTAGCAATTCTACAACGATTGCCATGATAACTATTGTCATTGATCAATTCCCATTGCTGGGGAAGAATAAACTTTTGAGGCAGATTGAGCTTGCAAGGGTGAGATCATATTTTCATGATCAGCAGTGAAGACACAGTTTCTCCTATTGTACATAGGTATCTGCAGTTGAAACAATATATTTGGTTTCTCACATTCACCGCATATGATCAAGGTGACAACTATTCAAAACAGGTCCCAAGATGACACATGTACTGACTTGTTAACAGCTGTGAATATTTACACTCTAAGTGGCTCATTAATAGGTTGGCTCTGGCAATGACTTGGCAGTTTTATCAAAGTGATTTTTTGCTTCACTTCAACTTGATTTTGTCACTGAAACCTATTACTACTTGTGGATTTGGAAGTATTTAACATGATCAAAAGAGGAGCTTAGGTGCAATGCAATGTTAATCTACAGTTTAGAATACATTCACACCTTCAATCATTTATTTCTCCACTCAACGGTGTCTTGTAGAATTCTGTTCACTTTGGTGATTTTCAATGCTACCTCAGACTTAAAGTGGTATGGAGATGATATGTGGCTTTGAATTTTTCATTCATTTATAAAGCATCTAATTTATTCACTCACGAATTGAGTGCCATTGTCACTGATTACAATTGCTGGAATGTCAATAACAATGAAGCGTTCTTCAAGGTATTGTACAATCTTACTGGTAGTTGTTGATCTCAGCTGGTCTAATTTCCAATAGTCAGGATTCGAGATAATGGTGATAGATCATCAGTGCCCCTAAGTGTGTAAAGGACTGCTTCAATTTTCATCCTTGGATTGTTTGGGATGACGTGTAATAAGGGGAGCTTTATTTTCTTTAACTTGATATTTATTATAAGCACTGCACAAACTGGTATTGTCCTGAATAGTTTTAGGATATGGGGAAACAGATTCAAAACAGAGATGAGGAGATATTACTTCTTTCAAACGGTTGTGAATCTGTTGAATTCACGACCCCAGAACATGGTGGATGCCAGGACATTCAGTAAAATTTAAGGAGGAGATAGGCAGATTTTTAATCATTAATGGGTTGAAGTGAAGTGGTGAATGGGCAGGAAAGTGGAGTTGAGGCTGAAATGCAATTAGCCACGATCACATGAAATTAGTGGAGCAGGTTCGAGGGGCCTAATTGCCAGATTTTCCTCCGATTTCTAATGTTCCTATGTACATATTTGGCCACTGGAATACTTCTCTTGCCTTCCTCAGGCTGGCCACAGTTTCTTGATGGATAAAATGGATGCGTTTCAGCATCTTTTTTCACATCTACTTAGGGATAAACTGATCTATTTCTCTTGCATAAGATGTGATCTCAGCTATCAGTTCATCCCTGTATAAACAGCACTCTCTTAAGGCCACATGTGTGTCTGTGATACTTTCAGGCCATCATCTCATCAGTACTTCCTGCAATGCTCTGTAAGTTACAACTTGTTGTATAATTTGTTTCATCTGAGCAAGATACTTGTCTTTCAGGCAATGTCCATTTTAATATGATTACTTCCAGAGCATATCATTCTGTTACGTCTGATCCAAACCGGAAAATTTCATACACTGTCTTCACACCCTCCAATTTCTCCATTGGTATTGTTCGCTTCCAAGTATGTCAGTAATGTACATCTATTTGCCTTGCTTTAGATGATGTAAGTGATGTCTCTGCACATGTAGTAATATTTTTGCAGGTGCTTTGGAGCAGATAGGAAGAGGTTTGAGGGAGACACTTTGAGGGATAATGGTTAGACTTTATGTAACGCATTCCCAGGTATGCTCAATTGAGAAGATAATAGCCAGACAGTTGTAGGATTTTTGAATAAGTAGTAACATTGACTTCATTATGTTTAAACTTGATCAATTGTAAAATAGCCTCTTTTTCTCTCTCTGTAAATGAAAAGGCCATGTGGCCAAGTCAAAATTGAAGGTATTAATTTTGTCTTTATGGTTTCTGTTTCATCACCGAAGCTAATGCAAACTGACAGATATGAGAATATTTTGAGGTAAATGTTTTTACTCAAAAACATATCTATGTTTTAAGATAACAAGCATGGGGCTGGATGAACACAGCAGGTCAAGCAGCATCATAGGAGCAGGAAAACTTGACGTTTCGGGCCTATTTCTGATGAAGGGTCTAGGCCCGAAACG
>JAHRHZ010000076.1:2360201-2509542 GCA_024137785.1 Ginglymostoma cirratum
GGAGCAGGAAAACTTGACGTTTCGGGCCTAGACCCTTCATCAGAAATAGGCCCGAAACGTCAAGTTTTCCTGCTCCTATGATGCTGCTTGACCTGCTGTGTTCATCCAGCCCCATGCTTGTTATCTCGGATTCTCCAGCATCTGCAGTACCTTTTATCTATGTTTTAAACTGTTAACTTAAAGTATATGACAGGGATATTTTTATGTAGTTGTGGGATGTGGGTGTTGCTGGCTGGTCAGCATTTATTGCCATTTCCCAGTTGCCCTTGGAAAGATGGTGATGAGCTGCCTTCTTCAATTGATGCAGTCCATATGCTGTAGGTTGACTCACAATGCCCTTAGGGAGCAAATTCCAGGATTTTGACCCAGTGACAATGAAGGAGTGGCGATATATAGCCAAGTCAGAATGGAGAGGGATGAGTAGGGGAACATGCAGGTGGTGGTGTTGCCATGTATCTGCTGCCATTATCCTTCTAGATGGTAGTAGTTGTGGGCTTGAAAGATGCTGTTTAAGAATTTTTGGTGATTTTCTGCAGTGCATCTTGCAGACAGTACACACTGCTGCTACTGAGCAGTGATGAGGGAGGAAATGGATGCTTGTGAATGTGATGTCAATCAAAAGAGCTGCTTTGTCCTGAATGGTGTCAAGGTTCTTGAGTTTTTGGAGTTGCACCTATCCAGGCAAGTAGGAAGTATTCTATCACTCACATTCCTGACTTGCACATTGTAGATGGTGGACAGACTTTGGGAGTTCAGGAGGTGAGTTATTCTCCACATTATTCCTTGCCTCTGACCTCCTCTTATACCACTCTGTTTATGTAGTGAGTCCAGTTGAGTTTCTGGTCAATAGTAACCCCCAGGATTTTGATAGTGTGGGACTCATTGATGGTACCATCATTGAATGTCAAGGGGTGGTGGTTAGATTGTCTGTATTTTATTGAAGATTGTCATTGCCTGGCATTTGTGTGGCATGAATGTTAGTTGCCACTTGTGAGCCAAGCCTGGATATTGTCCAAATCATGTCTCATTTAAAATGGACTACTTCAACATCTGAGGAATTGCAAATGGTGCTGAACATTCTGCAAGAATAGGAAATGTATATTAGATTGTGTGGCTATATTAAGATTTAATTTGTTGGAGGTATCAACAGGTACTATGCAGACATGTACTGTTCATGTAGTTAAGGAGTATTGATTAATTTTGGAAATTTGGTATAATAACTAATCATGACAAGGTGACCCTGCGTAGTCTAAGCAATTGTACTAATTGTTCATTGGCTTAATCTTTGCAAAATTCTATGGAATTGGTAAGATAAGAAAATCAAAAATATTACAAGAGGGATGTTCTTGCAAGATGATTGTTGATAAAAAGAAAATCAGGAGACTACAGTAAGTCACTGAGATGATCATTACTTTTCAAGAATTTAATCGAAAATTGGGCAGATACTACCTTGTCAATCCAAGATTGACTATGAACAGTTAATGCACTAATTAGCAACTTAGAGTTCAGGATGTCCTTCAGTTTGGACAGGAGTTAACAAGGCTTGGATTTTAGTGGTTTGATGCACAAGAAAGGAAGACTGAGGACAGAAGCAGAATATAAGTTAACATTAACATAAAATGAGACTTGTACCCAGTCAACTAATATTACAAACTGGCAACTCACCATAGATAGGCTAAAAATAATACATTTTAAAAGTATTATTCCTTATGTACTTGTTTTGTCAATCTTAATAAATTCTATAAACTTTGTGAAAATACCTGGAATTGGTCTTGGAATAAATCAAGACTGGTAAAAGTTGAATTAGCTCTCTCAAATGTTGTCTATAATTGCAATTGACATAAATCTTATAACTAAAGTGCACCCAAAAATCCTGTATCCTTTTCTGAGCATAATTTCATTCAGTTTATGCTAACATCGTGGATGCAACCAGTTACTGGTTGTCCTTGCTGTATAAGCATTGGTCCAAATCTCACTGGCATCAAACTGCAATGTGACTTCATCGCAGCCATTGTCTAATGGTATAGTATGGTTTTACCACAAGTTGTTTGGTTCCAGTGAAAGCTGCTTCTTGTTCTATCCCTCAATATTGTTGCACATCTTCAAGAGTGAGTTTGCTTTGTCGTTCACAATCTAATGACAAATTACACAAAGCTTTGGGAAATAGTTCACAAATTCAATTAATGACTGCATTGCTTTCACACTTGTTTGTGGCTGCATCTCCATTGTAGCTCAGTACATTTATTGTCTGTATACTACTTATTGTATATTACTTATGTACTTGAATTCAAACATCTTCAATTGCAGTCTTTTTTTGTTCAGCTTCAAGCTCATCAGGTGTCTCTCTTGTTACACTAGGCTGTGATTTTTTTTTTTATGTGGTGGCTTCTTCCATTGTGTCTCCAGTGCTTAGACCAGCAGATCATCCTCAATGCTTTCCACTTTGGGAAGTTTACTATCTCATGCTGTCTGTATCAATATATTTCTCCAGCACTGGGAATGCTAAGTGGCATATGCAACCATCTGTATCTCCCAAATGGCATCCAGAAAACTGGTGCTTTCAAACATATTTGCAAGTAACCACTCTTTTTATGAAAGGTAGTGAAGGCCTTTGCTTTGGCAGGTTGTGCCAAAGTATCTCCAATAATTGGCATTTGGTAATGAAATCTATTCAAAGCTCTATTTGATATTCTTTGGATTTTGACATACGTTCAGTTTTTCAGGCTTCTGTCCCTGTCACCATGCCGCTAAACCCGTTTACAGGAATTATCACTTATTATTTATGATTCATTTCTTTTCCAGCTTTTCTTTAAGGCTGGCTGTGAATGCAACTGGAACTCTTTTTAGTTAATGATATTTTGGGCTCATATTGTTATCTGCTTTGAGATGATATTCACCAGGAAGTTATCCAAGACCTGTAAAAAGCAACTTTATAATCTTCCAGAACTTGTTCTGTAGATGATGGCTTAATGACTATTAAGTCTGAACATCCCAGGAGAGGTTACGGTGATGTCTGTTAGGACCTGTTAAGTCTTCAACAAATTTCCTGAAAATGTATTTTGAACAAGTATTTCTGTCCATTTACTGCAGAAATCACACCCAATATACAAAGTGTTGATCAACTCCCACTTATTGTCTTGAGAGTTAACCTGCAATCGTACGGTGTATATTTGTTTTCTGACTATTCTAAGTCCCCACCTATTCTTTTCCATTAGTGATCTCTAAATTTCACAGAACATGGATGTACTTAGGGCAATAAATTTGCTACAGAATTTTCTGGAAAATTTTACTGTAATGGTCATAGAAGAATAACATTTTTGCCATTCTTTCCTTGAGGGAATTTGCACATAACACAAATGGAATGGGTTTAAGCAAAAACATTACTACATGTGAGTTTCCTTGAATGTTTGCACCACATTCAAGATATGGATTGTCTATGCAGACAGTCTCACAATCCATTGCATCACGAATTGATTGGTGACCAAACTGCAGTCCTTCGCATTCTCAATTGCAGCACGTGTGCATGGGCCTATCTGCCCATGGCAGGCTGGCGTGCTGATGCATATTCAGCATTCTCTCTCTCAACAACAGCCTGCAAGGTTTCAGCACCTATGTCTAATTCAGCAGGGCTTGGAAAGGATTGCTGTTTATGATGCAGATTCTGTGCAGTTGTGACTGCCACAAGTATCTGCTTGTGTTCACTTTTCATGTGTGACTCACAAGGCAAAAACTCAAGCAGCTGTCTCAATGGATGCACAAAAGAGTGACACTCGACAAGGCACATCTTGTTATGATACCCCTCAAAAGGAATAATGTGCATTTGTACTTGCATTTGCCATGCCCCTGTAGAAGTCATCTTAAAAAAATGTTTTGGAATTAAGTTTAAATCAACACAACTTCAGAGTTTCACAGAATGGGAGCAGGCCAATCGGCCCATCGAGTCCATGCCAACCCTTTGAAGGGCATCCCACCCAGACCCATGCCACCCCCTATCCCTGTACACCTGCATTTCCCATGGCTAATCCTCCCAGCCCACATATCCCTGGACACTACAGGCCATTTAACATAGCCAATCCAATGAACCTACAGAACGTTGGACTGTGGGAGGAAACCAGAGCACCCAGAGGAAACCCATGCAGACGCAGGGAGAATGTGCAAACTCCACACAGACATTTGCCTGAGGGTGGAATTGAACCCAGGTCTCTGGCAGTGCTAACCACTGAGCCACCATGCTGCAAGTTTTGATCTTTGTCGTGTCATTTATGGACTTTAACTTTCACTTTCATTCTACCTCAACCTGTAATTTGTTCTGTTTTCTTGCATGCTCTTGCATGTATTTCTTGTGGGTTGGGGCAGATTGTTATTTTTTAGTAACATTCATACTTTTAAGAGTCTTTTTATACATAACAGAATATAATGGAACTCTTCGCCTGCTAACTTGGGATCTAGATGGCATTTATTTTCATAGCTTTACACACAATGAAGCACATATTTAATTGAGAAAAAAAATATATTTTAAACATTGAAATATTGCTATTTTCAAACTCAAGAAGAAAACAGCAATTTGTTCACGATCAGAACTTGGTCATAGCCACTAACCTTTAGTGATATGGTTAAATTATCAATAAGCAGTATCCTATGTTGTATCCAGTGCCTAGAAATATCTCTCACCCTGGAATTAAGAGTCTAATGATGACCATGAATCCATTATTGATTATCAAGAAAAACCTATTTGGTTTACTAATGTCCTTTAGGGAAGGAAACCACCATCCTGACCTCATCTGGCTTACTTGTGACTCTAGACCCACAGCAATGTGGTAGACACTTAACTGCCCTCTCGAATGGGCAATAAATGCTGACCTAGCCTCCAATGCCAACATCCCATGCATGAATTTTAAAAGAAAAAGCACTGTGCATCTCTCCAGCTATTCCTATGCATGCCTTGTTCATTGTAATAGTGGGATTCATCCTTCCATTGTTTGGGGGTAGGATTTTCTTTCTGCTCTTGACTGCATCCTGTGTGTGCATTGTGCCCAGCATGAGATTCCTTCGTGTGATAGCGTATCACCCATTGCTCTCAGTTTAGGAATAAGAAACCCACAAAACAAACAAAAAATAAACACTAAATTAATACCGGGGCATTGTGTTAACTTTATTTTAACCCCTTCCAGTGCAAACCATGTAGTGTGCTCTGGGCAAGGTGAAATAATCATCAATATTATCTTGCCCCTTTAGAATCATGAAAACCACAATCATATCATCTGTCAACCTTCTCTACTTCTAGTGAGAAAACGGGCAATTTACATAATCATTTTCCCTCATCTCATCTTTCCATCTATTCAATCATACTGATTGCTCTCTTTTGTATCCTTTCAATAGCTGCAAATGCCTTTTTGTATTCTGGTAGAAAGGGGAAATCATAGTACAGAATTAGTACCAGAAAAGGTCATATGAAATTCTGAACTGTATGGAAGTGAACTACAAAAGCAAGTAGACAAAGAGAATAGATAAAAAAACAACATGAGGCAAATAAAATGGAAAATATAAAAATAAATGTCAAACTAATCACTCAATGCATCCAGAGCAAGAGAAGGTGCAAAAGGGAGATTATACAATTTACCAGTGTGAATAGAAAATAGGATCTGAGGATGGGAAAATGGCGGGATTATTAAATCATTATTTTGTGACGTTGTATTATTGTGGATGCAGATCCATGAGTTAATGAAGCACGAAGTGGAGAGCAGAGTCAAAGCCTTTTTTGTTGCAGGTGTGACATTGCAAAATGATCTTGGAAGATTAAAGTTAACTAAACAAGAATCTCGAGCATTCCTATCCATAGATACTGACAGAAATGGCTGAGAAAATGCAAACATTGCTGATACTTTGCAAACCAAATTTCAGGAGATTGAAAAATTATAAATTCAACTTCTCACTCTTGAAAGAAAAGATTGTAAAGCACTGTCTTATGAGTCTTCTCTCAATTGTGACAAAAGACATTGATGATGGCTAGCAAGGGATTATATAGAAAGATAATATCTGATGAAGGATACTCAGCATCAATTCAGACGAAACTGTTTGTTTCTGCTTAATTTACTGATCTTCTTTTCTGAAGAGGTTGCAGATCTCACAATGTGTGTTGCTGTAGATATGATCTCAATGGCTTTCGTCATGTTGTTTGACATAACATTGATTGATTCCCCAGGTATTTTTCATCTAGATG
This sequence comes from Ginglymostoma cirratum, assembly GCA_024137785.1. Taxonomy (NCBI): domain Eukaryota; kingdom Metazoa; phylum Chordata; class Chondrichthyes; order Orectolobiformes; family Ginglymostomatidae; genus Ginglymostoma; species Ginglymostoma cirratum. The sequence goes on from JAHRHZ010000076.1 coordinate 2,366,422, forward strand.
TACTCCTATCTCTGTCTGATTTTGTACTGGCTGGAAGATGCTCCCTCTGCATTTCAATTTTCCTTTAAATGCTCTTTTTGAAGTAGATCTTCCCATTTCGTAAACTCAAAGTTTGTTTTCCAAAAAATTGTTTAATATCTGTTCCATTCTTCATTCAACTTCAAAATTAAGATGTTTGTGAACATTAGGGCAGGGGTGCTGAATTTCCCAGAAGGGAGTGGTCCTGATATCATGGTAATTTTTGGGTGGCCTATAGGCTCCAACAGGAAGTTGAGCTTCCCTGTGATATCATCAGGATGGTGCAACTGAAAGCTGTCAGTCAGGGACAAAAGGGGCCCAGATCCAGAAACTCTGCAGTCTTTGTGCCATTGTGATAATTGGCTATTGCTGAGACAGGGAAATGAACAAAGGAAATTTAAAGGCATCTCCACTTTGAAATGCACTTGCAAGAAAAGAAGAAGTTGCTTTATTTTGCTAGGGCTGGCTGAAGTCAATGAATCAGACTCATCAGCCACATTCAGACCCACAGAATCCCATGACCAGTGACACGGAATTTCCTCGATGGAAAATTGTACTCATTAGTGAGTCATTGCCATTGCCCATGACTCATTGAAATTGGTTCCCTAGCTCCAGTCTGTTGGAAATATAGACCAGGGTGAAGAGCAGCATGGAAGAATTTTCAACTGCAAATTAAACACCATTTCCATATTGTAAATGTGACACAACGTGTAATGAAATCAAACAGATGGAAATTGTTGCTACTGTCAGCAACAAATACCCAAATAAAAGGGGTAAACACATGTTGAAACAACCGAGGTCAACACAGGAGTCAGCTTGAACATCTTCCCAATCAGAATCTGGAAGGATGTGTATCTGTATCTTTGGAAGTCAACGATACAAACAAAGGCAGCCAAACTAGCTGCTTATAATGGGTCAACCATTCCTTGCAGCAGTACATTGACATTGAAATGCAGGTACACCAAATATTCATGGAGACCACAAATATTCTATCTGGTAAACTTGAGCAGACTAACAGTAGCAAGCTTATTGCCATTTATGGAACACAATATCTTGACCAGAAATGAAAGTCACCAACCATTTCAACACAAATGACTTGACATCCTCACAAGATTACATTGTAACCTGGGGCTAATATTGCAATGGATTTATTCATTACCCACAGTGATGATTTTATCCTTGTCAATGGCGACATTTCCAAGTTTCAAATAATCACTTGAAGGATACTTCAAGTGCATCCATGCCAGAGAAATTGAGTGCAACGTACAGTCTGTTCAGTATATTTGAAGAGATCATATGCAAGAATGGGCAACAATATATTTACAGATCTTTCAGTGACCTATGTGCTAAATAGGATATAAACTCTGTCATATCATTGCCATACTCTGTCAGATCCAACAGTCTTGTTTAGTGAACATCATGAAATTTATTCATGCTTTCAAGCTTTTAATCATGAAATTCAGGCAGATGAAATGAGGTTACCATGAAGGGCTGTCCTTCTCAAACCCTCCCTTTGCCTGAGGCATGGTGACACATGGGTAAAATCACAATTACTCATCTTGATCACACACACACACACACGAGAAAGGAGCCCAATGGTCTGATAGGACTATGCCAACTTCACCTTACACCCTTAACAGCAACAGCTGAAAATAAGACCTTACGATCACCAGCAGTAATCGTATATGGAGCATAGATTGCAACAACCTTGCCAAATCATTATTTATCTAAATTCTTAGAAATAGAGGACAAACCTCTTGAAAAACCAAAGGATAATGAGGGTAGCATATGATAAACATGCAGGTGTGGAACTTCAAGTCTTCACGTAGATCAAAAGATTCAGTTCATGTCGCCTATCCAACCTGGTCACCCACAGAAACACCTACATCATTCATTACGCTTTGATCTTATAATGCCACAACATCAGACAAGGCAAAGCTAAGGAGCCAGAATCTGACAGAAGAGAATGGTACAGTGAGCTCTCCAATTGTGCCTAACATACAACCAAATAGGAACCCAAAGAATGGGTTCTGGAAGAACATCATGAAAACAATTCCCTGTCCAATAACATGCAATATACCCACACAACTATAAGTCAGTAACACCTGAGTGCTAAGTTTCAATCTCAGTAAATTCATACCATCACATGATTGTGGAGGACTTCTAAAACACATAGACATTGTATGGACTCTTAAACTCTTAAATTGTTCAATTCCTAAACACTTATAAAGAGGCCCAATAATTTGTGGGAATAAAACTGTATGCTGATAAACACATTTTTTGCACTTAATGTATGAAATGTTTTAATGGGGGGAAAAGCGATGGGATTTTATGATATCACTTTAAGACAGAAAATGCTCATAGGCAAATGAACAGGATGTATAACATGTGACCAGCAGTCTGGCTTGCAGCGTGTAGAGTTAGTGAGTTGCAGCTGTGCTTTCCTGAAACAATAGTTCCTGAGGCTTTGTAGTGCATCTGTCGACTGAGTAATCCCACATTATGTCTTCAAATAAACAGAACCTATGTTTATTTTCCCAATCCTGGTGAGAGATTCAAAAACTTGTGTTGAGCAAACATGGAACCACAAGAATTTCCACCTTGCCCTTTCGGAGAATATCCAATCTTGCTTTCCTGCAGTTGGTCTCTCTCCTGCTGAAAATCTTGAAATATTTCAAATAAATTCATCATATAATGATTGTGAATTCTGCCTGCAGATCATTTCAATCTGTTTACATAGCAATTTATTATCATTCTCCAGCAAAGTCAGTGCAATGAGTCATTTATTTTGATTTGTTTCATAGAATCCCTGCAGTGTGGAAACAGGCCCTTTGGCCCAACAAGTCCACACTGACCCTCAGAGCATCCCACCCAGACCCATCCCCCTATAACCCACCTAATCTACACATCCCTGAATACTACAGGCAATTTAGTATGGCCAATCCACCTAACTTGCATGTCTTTAGACTGTGGGAGGAAACCGGAGCACCCAAAGGAAACCCACACAGACACAGGGAGAATATGCAAACTCCACATGGACAGTCGCCCGAGGGTGGATTTGAACCCAGGTCCCTGGCGCTGTGAGGCAGCAGTGCTAGCCACTGAGCCATCGTGCCGCCCCAAGAACTGCCCATCTAGAATCAGAAATATAAATCCTTTACATGGAGGTAACATTCAAGTAAACCAAATTTTTTTTTCATGGAAGTGAGCTTGATTGTTACATGCATGAGGGCAGGTGGTAGCATGGCGGTATTATCAATGAAAATCTGGTATTCAAAGCTAGCCTAACGGTGACCATCTAACCATTGTTATTAAGATCCATCTTATTAAGGAAGAAAATCTGTTGCCCTTACCTCATAGCAATATGGTTGCCTCTCAAACTGCTCTGTAAAATACCCTAAGCAAGCCAGTAAGCTCAACTGGCAATTATGGACAATAAATGGCAGCCCAGCCAATGACACCCTTGAGTGAATGAATAATAAAAAGAAATATAGGAACCCAGATGTACAATGAACTTGAATGGAAGGTGAGCTGAATGGTCAAAATAATCAAAAAGCTGCTCACATGACATCAATGCAGAGAATCATTTGTGCACTTTGGCTCTTGTAATGAAAAGATACTCACCTGTGAATAAGGGCACTGATATGAATTAATAAGATTTACATAGTTGCTGAATAGTGACAACATAGGTTATTCAAAGCACATAACATTTCATTCAATTTCAGCTATTATACTGAAAATCTTGTTGTATGTTCTTCGAATGTTATTTTCCAATGCCAGCAATGAATAAAATTGAACAAAGCACAAGTTTCCTCATTAGAGTATCCAATTTTATTCTTATGATGGTGCTCATACTGATAACTGTGCATTATAGGTCTGTGTTGCAAACTGTGCAAGTGCAGCTTTCAAATGAAGATCTTCAGAGTGTGTTAAGAGTTAATAAAACAATGAAGCGTAGACTTCATCATATAATACCTTCAAGTAAGAAATTGCAAAATGGAAATTGCCCAAGTTGATTGCAGTTCTGAGGTGGATGGGTGGTGAGAAAAATGGCTAAGATTTTGGGTAGGTCCTGGGCTTATCTTTTATTCCACTAACCCAGTAATAACTTTCTAGGTGTACACTACTTTCTCTGGCTTCTTCCAGTATGTTGCTGTGTCCTTTAGGATATTCCTGAGCTTAACAGGAAATTCCACCCAAATCACCACTGATAGACCCAATGGTGGCCAATTATGATACACTGCAAGTTTCATTGTTAGCGGAAAAGTAAAATGGGAGATTTAAAAACAATCCACTGCTATAGGAGCCAGAAGGAAAGTAGCCAAAATGAATTTCCCCAAACTTTTTGGCCCATGCTGGGTCTCATGATAGGGTGATGCTTCAAAATACAAAAATAATTAGAACACCAACTTGCATTCAGATAGTATACATCAGAGTGAATACCATTGACATTAAGGAGAGTTAAAAGGCATGTGTGGTTCCTGACTGAAATTGAATTGAACAGTGTAATGACTTTGGAATGATATCATTATCAGCTCATGTGCAGCCTTCAAGGGAACTTGCCAGAATGCCACACAATTGTGCAACTTAATGGAAGCTTTGATCCTTACCATTCTCTTCAAATGAAGAATTTTTTCACATTTGTTCAAACTACTATCCAATTTCCAACTTCCTTTTCCTATCTAACGTCCTCGAATCTGTTGTTGCCTCTCAAAGTCATGCCTCACTTTTTCGCAACTCATGTTTCAGGATAGCAGGTGACCTAGCATAGATTTTTGGGCGGCTGCAGTGTGGAAATACGATGAGAATCCATTCCAGCAGGTTCTTTGGCTGTGACTGAATTGGTGAGAATAAAACTGTGCTTGGTGATGAACTTCAGTGCATTACTTAAAACCAGATAGAGGGTCAAATCTCATATCCTTCTCATCACAATGGTTCCCACCACAGTCACAGACATCTGATTCTGAAATTCACATGTTCAAAGTCTAAATTGTTATTTTCAAAGTCAACCACTCCAAAGCATTCTGAAGTGGCCTTCCATCCTCAGTAAAATTATAGCTACATCAATCCCACGTCTCCACTGACTTCTGTTCCTCAAAGTTAAAATTTATCAACCAGGATTTAACCTTGTTCATTGCATTAGCTCCATTTATGTAATCGCCTTCAGATATATAAACAATCCTGATATCCCTTATCACCTTTTCTTCATTGTTTCAGACCAGCCTCTGGTTCATTCAAACCTCTTTCAATTCACCAGCAACTACCATGATTTCCACTGTTTCAGGTTGCAGTCCCTAGAATTTCTTATTTAATTTTTCTCCTCCCTGATATCTGCCTTCTGCTTTGAGGCCTTTCTCAAACCTATCACACTAACTTAGTGGTGGCCTTCATAATTTGTCTTTCATAGCTTGGCATTATTTGCAATTTCATTTTCAACAACTTAAATTAAATTACTGTTGTTACGAACTTGGGCATGTTTATTAGCTCATGCCCGACAATAAATGAGGGAAAGAATATTGTCATTAAATTATTTGATACCCTCAATTAAACAAATGCTTAATTATCTGCAATCATTTGGATCAGTTGTATAATCGAAAAATATTCAAAAAATTCTGCCCATGGATATTCATTTTCTATGCAGCCTGCTCATTTAAAATATTTTTATTTTCATTACTTACCAATACACGTGGGCAGAGAATCGTTCCACTGTGCTAAAGCATTTGGTACTGATGTACATCTAATCTCTGGTGAACCAGACAGAATATAGCCTGGATTGCATTCAAACAGAACCACAGAGCCAACTGCAAAATCATTCCCAATTCTTTTTCCAAACCTTGGCTCAGGTACAGAACTGCACTGAGTTGCACTGGTCCTTGGCACGGCTAAATAGATTTTAAGATAATAATTACATAGTCAGTGTTCTTATTTAAGAAAAAAATCTGGAACTTATAACTTTAAAGTTTTAAGATATGCACAAAAAGTTCTACAATTCAAACATACAATTCAGCAACGACAAGTTCTATGGGACATTCAGTTCATTACTTTGAATCAAAGTTAACAAATGTAATTTTCTCATGTATCAGTTGGGGTATACGAATTCCACCATTCCACAATAAAAAAACTACAGACATGGTGAAAAATTTGAGAATACTGCACAAATGTTAGCTTTCGAAGTATAGCAACACAAAATAATAGTGTATCCACGATATTAATTATGTTTAAAAAAGCTTTACTAAGAATGCTGTTATTAAAAAAAAAACACACAGGGAGAGATATAAAGGATAGCGCGGGAACAGTGAGACTGGAGAAATTCGTAAAGGTGCAGAGCCCTGGGCAAGAGACAGCAAAACCAGATAAACCTCATTGGGAATCGGACTTGTGTGTGAGAGAGAGAGAGAGAGATAGACAGAGACAGTGAGACCACATACGGCTATTAAGTATGAAGGCCTGGGAGAGGGTCAGTCTGGACAACTGCATTTTTAAAAATATTGTGTCAGAGGAAAGAAAACAAGTGATTGTTTAGTAAATAGTTTTCTCTATTTCTCTCTATGCTAGAATATTTGTTTCAAATAAGGGGTTGGGTTTAGTACATCGTTCAGTGAATAGAAAGAATATGAGCAGAATGGAATTGGTCAAACTACTCGATATTAATCGAAACACAATTTATTTAAATAGTGCAGTTAAAATACAACCAAAGACAGATGAATTTAGAATAACAATGCTATTAGAAAACTTAGCAGAATAAAAGATACAGCAACTATTACTAATTAACTGTTCCAATACAGTAACATCCCATAAGCACACCCCTTGGTAAAAAAGGAAAATTCACACACAGATTCTCACATGCAGTTCTCCAATCTAGGAGCCAACAAAAAAAAAACAGAAAATTCAGTGTGAGTCACAGCCAGGAGACATTCACTGAAAGTTTCAACTCTGTTGAGACCCCAATAACTTCTGATGCTACTGAAAATCCAAAACCAAGAAATCCTAATTTGTGACAGCTGGCACTGCCCATTTAGGCTGTTAAAAGAAAATCCAAGGCCTCCCAGGCTGCTTACTCAGCTCGGTTCCTCGGTCTGACAACCTGTAAAGTAACAGCATTGGCACATTGTTCATTCGACAGTGGCACCAATGGGCAAAGGACTGTATAGGTGAACGGCAAAGCATTGAAATGCAATTGTGATAAAAGGTTCTATAATCAGAGATGTGATGATAGCTTGGCTTTAAGAAATGTATTTTGCCCTTTATTTTAATGAAGAGATGTTGACACAAAGATGCTGAGTGGTCTATTCCAAACAAATAAAACAAACCACTGGTGAGGCCTTTTTTTTACGGTTGGAACAATAGATGCAGCATGAAGGGGTGAGGTCAAGCTCTCACAGAATCAGGATTTTAGATTTAGCTTTCAGTAGCTGTTGGGCTTTGGAAGCTGCTATACGTCTCTCCCTGCTACAGCAAAACACTTGAGTTCTCTCTCTCTTTCTAAGAGTTTTCTCTTAATGTTCTGTCCTCCTTGACTGAAGAAACATTGCATGTGAAACCATCTGTCTTACTGGTTTTGCCTTTGCCAAGGGTGTATTTGTTAGATGTTACAAACTTGGAACAGCTAATCAGTGGTAGTTAACATATACTTTATCTTGTAAAGTACCTTGATGGAATTACACATTGGTACCAATATAGCATGACAGAAGCATAGGAAGTAGCAGCAGGATAGGCCTTAGCACCACTCAGGTCTGCTTTACTTTTTGGTTGATCTCAATGCCTCAATGCCATTTTCTCACACTATTCCCACACTTCCTATGTTCACTCTCGAAGTCTATCAAACTGATTGTCACATTTTGGACATAGACCATACAATATATTTGGCCCATCAGGTCTTTATCACCATTCATTTATGGCTGATCATACTCAATGACTGAGCCTCCACTGCTCTCTCAGGATTCCAAAGGCTGACCACGTTATGAATGCAGAAGTTCTTGCTAATCTATGTTCCAAATGGCCTACCTGTTATTCTGAGACTGTGTGCCCTGATTCTAAACACCATCTGACATCTCCCTCATTGAGTCCCATAAGGAGTTTATATGCCTGAATGAGATCACCTCTCATTCTTCTAAAATCCAGAGAATATAGCCCCAGTCACCTCAATCTCTTCTCAGAGGAATGTCACCATCACGGAGATCAATTCAGTTAACTTCCGATGTGCTCCCTCTATGCTAAGTGTACCCTTCCAAAAACAAAACACAACACTCCAGGTGTGGTCTTACCAAGGCTGTAAGCAAATTCAGCAAGACTTTATTACTTCTGTACTCAAGTCTACTTGCAATGATGACCAATATGCCATTAGCCTTCCTAATTTCTAGCCGCATCTGTATGTTAGTTTTCAGTGACTTATGATCAAGGAGATGCAGCTGAATGCTCAAACTTTCTCAGGAGAGTCCTACTCTTTCCTAGTCCTACATATGTTGCTGGTACCCACGTGAACACAAAAGTGGGATTCTCCCCAAAACAGTGCAAGTTCCTCTCCAGCCCAAATACTCTGAGGGCAGCAGACAGCCTTCTAGACTATCACGCCTGGCTGCAGAGAAGTGTCTCCATCCTCATAACTATTTCCGCACCAGCTGAGGATATCATCAAAGATTCTCTTTCTCAATGTCTCCCCTTGCCTAAAGTGTGGTGACCCTCAGGTTAAACCACCATCAGTCATTTCTCTCTAAAGCGAGAGTAGCTGCATGAACTGATAAGAGAATGGTGACTTTACCTTACTTCTACTGTTTCAGGAAGTTTGTACCAAGTGTTGATTTCATTTATTGTGAAGAAACTTTTCCTAATGTCAATTTTGATTTTGTCTGGTGGAAGACCTGGACTCCTTTCCAAATAAGACTTTTCAAAATTGTTTGCTATCAGACGATAATTGAATGTTTAATCTCTGATTTTCTTTTACATTTTATTGAAAACATTTCTATGACTTATTAACCTACCTTGGTAAACAAAATGAAATCCTTTGGCAGTTACTGGGCCGACTGTGATAAACTTGATTGTGATTTGGTTACCTGAGCTTAAAGGGAGGGACTCTCCTAAAACAAAATACATTGAATGAGTTACAGAATAAATGAAATATAATTCAGTACATTTATTGCATTTCAAAAATAACATTTGGGAATCAAAATGCTTGGAATAAATGTATATATGAGGATTGTATCTAATACTTAAGTATAAGTACTATATTTAGAAAGAGTGGAAAACTAAAAGCTCATTTTAACAATATAAAAAGGTTCAACAATCTTGTTGCTTTTCATTTCATTAATTCTAACAGCAATGTGCAGTGAATGCCAATGGATAAATTTATGTTCTCAGAATATTACAGTAACGCTGGACCTGAACTGAAACTCAACACGCAAAAGTGAGACAACAGCTGCGTCTACTCCACTCCACTCAATCAGTATTTCTGAATGTAAATTTATTATGATTGGCAGTCAGTATTATTTAGCGAATAGCTACCATTCTGCATGCTTGAATTGCTGAATGTTCCAAAGCTACTTTGCTTACGATGGAGTTGGCAGTAACTGCAGTAGCATTGTAACTTTCCTATCAGTTTTCCTACATTGAAGCAGTACCTTACTGTATTCCAAAACATCTTATAGAGAGCGACTCACTTTGATATGAATTGACTTGTATATAAAACAATGAAGCAACTTATGTGCATGGGGCGAGATTCCACAAATTTAGATCAATAACCAATTAATTTTATCATGATTCTTGTTTGAAGGAAGCACATTGACCAGGTCACCTAGTGAAGTAATTTTCTTAGAATAGTGCCTTGAATCTTCAGTATTGAGCTGAACCCCCAAAAATAATCATTAATGAATGTTCGAAAGCCAAAGCAAACATTTAATCTTGCTCTGAAGATACAAAAAAACAGCAAAATATTTGTTGTTTTTTCAAATGGGTTTATTCTGATTTGCAGAACAACCTAACTCAAACTGTCTGATCTTCTCTAAGATTGAAGAGAAAGATTCGAAGGTGTAAGAGGCAGTGTTGGTGACACACTGGGATTACATTGGCTGCCGTCTTACAACCCTGTAATTAGGTAGCAGTCCAAATATTAGCCAAAAGAGAATGTCTGCTTTGTCCGTTACTGCATCTAATTATATTTTCCCTTCACTACTTGAGCAACAAACAGCTCAATGGTCAAACACCCAGAATATGATATTTAAGTTATTCTCTTCTATCCACTGAAGAAAACTTTCAGAACTGATTTAAATATTTGAGCTGCTTCTCTGCTAATAATTTGAGCCAATAATTTTGAAATATAAACTCAGATTTTATAATTAAGCCCAAAGACTTTTTGCAACCTGACCCTTTTAACAGGTACTAATACAACCAAAACAGAACAGTTGTTGTCATTTTATTTTGACAACTAAATGTTATTTTAGGTTAATACTGAATCAACATGCAACTCTAAATCTCCATGTAGTCCAGCAGAATTGGTGCTTTGAGGAGAATTTGTCGTTCAATATATACTGATGCGTATATTGATGGAAAATAACGTGTTGAAAGTATCCAAGATTACACAATAGCCCAACAGGAACTCAATTTTTGCAACATCGAATCTTGCCCACACACATATGATTTCCAAAATATTTTCTTTAACAGTGCTAAAATAGATGAAATAGTGACATGGAAATTAAATATGACTCAAAAACTTGAAATCAATAGCTGTCCAAACCTGAATGTGAACCTGACAGTGAAGTCAGCAGTGAAGCTTGTTGTGTAGGTCCATCATATATATCAACAACATCATGCAGGGCGGTCTGGAAGAACACAAACTGGCCAAAAACCACTGTCACAAAACAGATACCAGAAAGCAGAGAGAGAAAGAAAGAGAAAAGACAGAAATTAGAGGTTTGTTCTTATCAAATGCCATGCATTATTTAAAAGCAATGGTCCTATCAAGACTAATTCATCTGAAGACCATATAAAATGCATTGTCTCTGTGAAGCGACCCAGGTGAAAACAGTGGGAAGTGGGAACCAATTGGGTTGGAGGCAAACGGGACATTAACCTGGACTGAGCTTCAGAATTCCATCTTCATTCATGAACTTTCAAAATATAAATCTCATTAAATATTCGACAAAAATAATTTTGGCTGGCATCGAAAATGTTCCAGCTGGAGAATTGTGGTAGGTATGCATGAATTGTGTGACATTCTGAGCAATCACTCTCTTAAAGTCAAAGTGCTGCATGCGACTACTGGACAAATACTGTTTAAAGTTGTGCTGTGTCTGATAAATTCATGTTTGAATTCCAAATTGGTGAAAGAGAAAGTCTGAAAAATAATGTACCAAATGGCGGACCATATCAAGTTGCATTGATATTTGGGAATTCTGAATTATTATCACAATTCCATTTAATTGCTGCAGTGACCATTTGAAGATGCTGTGGCCATTTCAAGGATATTTTGTATTTTATTTTCATGATTTATTTTAGGTCATGGAAGTAGCTGGAATCTAAGTACAAAGTTACCACTGTGGGCCACAGAAAATCGAACAGCTCCACAGATTTGTATTTATGTTATGCAAGCGGCTATACGTTTGAGCAACTTTAATTGCATGGTTTATCAAAATCATACAAGAGTAAAGTATTTTTTCCGCTAAATTATACTCAATACAAAAGCATATAATGTGGACTAAAAAAACAAACTAACCAGGTCCATACAAATAATTGAGCCGACTTCTGGGCCAATGTATTTCTGATAGAAATCACCAATTTGTTCCAGTTGGTTGAAGCAGGACTTTCACCGATACAATACATATTTGAACATAATGTAACCTTGTGCTTGCATAGCCTGAAAACAGGCACAAAAATATACTGACAATTTGAAGTTGTTGACTTGCTCCGCGAACTGGCTGGTTGTAGTTCTGGTGTTTCGTCACCATGCTCGGTAACATCATCAGTCCGGCCCCTGATGAAGCGATGTAGTTCTACTTCGCTTAGTATTTATATGATCTGGATTGAACTACAACTTGAACTACAACCAGCCAGCTTGGGAAGCAAGTCAACAACCTCACCCACGACCCGAGCTACAAATCTTCGCAAGAACCTTAAACTGACAATTTAGCTGCTTTAATCATAACATATGAAACAATATGTAAGAATGCTTAAATTGTATCTGAGTTTTTAGAATAATAAAACGCAGCAATAATTTGGTAATACAGTCAATTTGTCCAAAGGAAACTTACAAATTCTGACCGTCTATATTTTAGCATTTAACATCACAGCCACTGGCCAGTTTTGTCCGAATTCTCACTTTGAATTATCAGTTGCATTGAAACATGAAAGGATAATAAGATGAAAGTTTAATTCGGATTTTTGTATGCTTCTTCCATTTACATTGAGAGCTTTTGATAGCCCATCAGTGAGAAGACATTACTCAAGGACTTCATGTGGTACAGTTCTGTGTATAGATATTAACTGTACTACTGAGTTCAGATTAGAAAAATACATTACACAAAGTAATACATTGTAATTTAGCTCATATAGCAAAACCTTTCTATATTTATTGAATCCGCATGATACTGTTATTGATTTATGGCCTATGTTGTAACTACAAGCCATGTAATATTGCAATTTGGATTGGCTTGCAGACAGATCACAGTTATGTTTATATTAGTTTATACAAGTTCGATCATGATTTAGTGCTAACATGGAAATAAAGTAAGTGACAACTTTTAAACAGGATAACTTTACAGGAAACAATTATTTATTTTGGGGACCATATATGGATAAATCTCAAATAAAGGTTTTTTTCCTTTGTTTTTGGACAGTTAAACAAAATGTAAAAGGTGGCCTTGGGTGGCTTTCACTGGACACCTGCCTTACTGATGCCAGGTCCCTTTAATCGGTCATGAAGTGCCTAACAGGAAGGATTCCCTCCTTTGGAGGCTTTTTTCAAACCCAACAGGGTTTTAATGGGCAGCTTTCAATGGTTAAAAAGATCTTTATCTCTTAGCCACGATGAAATGACGTTGGACTCGGAGATAATGGGTGTCAAAGTTGGCTCATTAATGAGTCAAATTGCCATCCCATCAATGACACCAGTAATCCTGCATTAGTGTGCCTTCTGACTTAATCGGGGTTTTCTCACTACAAGGAGACTGACATGTGCCCTCTCCACTCTCAAACTTGATAACCTGCCAGAGTTTTTCTGAAGAAGGGTCCTGACCCGAAACGTCAACTTTCCTGCTCCTCTAATGCTGCCTGGCCTGCTGTGTTCCTCCAGCTCCACACTGTATTATATCAGAGTTCCTACCATGATGGGTTGTATTAAATCCAGCCCAATGTAACCCAGGAGGTAAATACATGGTCATCAGTTTTGACATGAAAGTATTTTTAAAACAGTGAAGAGTTAGAAACAGTGCAGATCTTGGGATCTTCGTACACAGATCACTGAAATGTAATAGTCAGGTACAAAAAAGCCCAGTGTTAGCTTCTGTATTCAAGGGACTAGAATATAAAGGGATTGCGGTTTTGTTACAACCATGTAAAGCCATAGTCAGCCACAAATGGAATACAGTGGTTAGTTCAGAGGGCTACCCCCTAGAAATAGTTCATTAACCTTGAAAGGTGTGCAGTCCAGTGTATAGCAAGAACGTTACCAGGGTTACATAGGTTAAATTGGAAACTCTATAAAAGTTACATCAAGTAGTCTTAAATTCCCTGGCATACAGATGGCTACAAGATGATTCAATTGGAATTTTCGTAAATTTGAAACAATAGATAGGGAAAACTTTACTGCACTGGTTGTGGGAGTCTCAGACAAGGGAATATTACTTTGTAATCAGAGAGCGACTATTCAGTAGAGGAAGTACGAAATAGGTGCTCATGTACAGCACCTTCAAAAAGCTGAATATGCTGTTTCAGTTAATAATTTTAAATCTGGGATTAATAGATCTTTGCTAGCCAAGGTTACAGAATATGGAGCCAAGGCAAGTGGTCCGAAAATCAACCAGAATCCTTGTGAATGATATAGGCTTAAAAGGCTCATCCTATTGTGGTTCAAATATCTCAGAAAACAGTTCAAGGTTAGGTTTGACCTTCAAATCATTTTTATAAGAATAAATTGTAGATGATGAGTTGAAAGTTTTTCCTGAATTTGTAATGCATGCTTTAATATGTCAAGATATTGCTTGAAAGTGTCATAATCATACCGTTTGTATTACGACTAAAGTTGCCACGTTTCCACATGGCAAATTTGCAAGAGCTTTTATACTTTGTGGCGATTTCAGGTATGTCAGATTGAAATATCAGTATGAAACGTTTAATCTCCAGGGTTATTAAGCAATAACATATTAATCATGTAGTTTCAGTCAGTCAATAAAGAATGATTGACTGGTAGAAATTAAATGTAGAATATATCTAATGTTGCTTAATTGAAGGTTGAAATTTCTTTGGGGCCGTTTCCTCATGTGTTTCAACTAAATAACTGGAAAGAAAGGAAATTGATCTTCATTCCAAGTTTTTTTTTCCCATTTGCTGTTAAAATGTTTATCTATAAAGCAGAATGCGTTGTATGTTTAGCAAATGTCCTAAAAGGAGATACATTGATGTGCATGCTAATCATGTGATGATAATTTCACCCTCTGATGTTTAATGGTTATCAGGCAATTTTATGTCAGCGCAAGGTCATTGAAAATGATGAACCAAGCTTTGTTTACAAAAGACTGTTGCCTGATGTATCCATATATGAATCATTAATCTTTTGGGTTGAAGCCATCAGCCTGTGAAATAGTATTCCTATTATTCCTTTTAGCAGAGTAATGAACATTAAAAAGCCACAGTGCTGCTCATTTTTAACAGATAACGAGCAAGAACGAACATTCTCACTTGACTGCTTTCACATTTTTTCTTTACTAAAACCTTATTCAGACTCTTGGAGATTGCCACATGAATGTTATGTGAATCTAATAAACATCAAACAGATGATGAGTAAAAAGGTCACACATAAATCAAACTTTGGCTCATAGGCCACATTGGAGAAGTGAGCTTGTATCTAACCATCAGTGACAGAATAATACCAGGTTTTGCATGTTGAGTTTGGTAAAAAATAGACTCATCACTGAGTTTTTGTTATTTTAAAATGTGAAAAAAAGTTCATCAACATGCTCATCTTAAAATAAGAAGAAAATTGAATAAATTAAAGAAAGAATGAGGAGGTGATGCAGAAGACCATCCTCATTCTGGAAAAAGTACCACCATACTATCTGCCTAAATGTGGACTTTTCTTCTCCTCCAGACCATCATTTGAAATCAGTTTTTCTTCAGCCACTTTTTCTCACCTGATTTTACTGTCAGATGTAGACTGAGGCACAAATTATAGACCAGAATCTCTTTTCTACCACTACCAATAATGTTGCACTCATTCACACTATATTGTATTTGTTATGTTCCAGCCCATTCACTTAGTCTGTTCAAGTTCTCCAGAAACTTCCTTGCAGCACACATTGATTAGGAGTTACAGGAGTTGAAGATTATAGCAAATCTGAAGTAATTAGGGTTTTTTGTTAATGTTTCAAGCTGAGGTTTTGATATCTTATAATAGATGTAAATTGAGAATAGATGTAAATTAATTTGAGAACTAATTTATTGCATATTACTGAAAACAAAGATACATTTCATTGAATATTTCCATCTTGCAATTATCAGGACAACTTGCAAGAAATACAGTTTAAAAGGAACCAATAGTTTATACTGTTTGAGAGGAGAGTGCTGGTTGGTTGGAAAGTTGACTCTGATTGGTAGCGGTGAAGCTGTGGAGAATGTACCAGTCAGCCGATGACTGATAGTTACCTTCAAGCTTTGTTTAAATCAGGTTGGGTGACTCTGATTGAGCAAAACATAGCCTTGAAAAACGAACCAGAGAAAGTCTGTCACCTATTTCCTTGAGTTGAAACAGCTCAGTTTTTGTACATGCTGGAGAATCCGAGGTAACAAGGTGTAGAGCTGGATGAACACAGCAGGCCAAGCAGCATTATAGGAGCAGGAAAGCTTGACGTTTCAGGCCCAGACCCTTCATCATGTTCTTTTTGTCTGCAAAAATAGGGTCATGTGTATTTCATGCATATTAACCTGTAGTCACATGGGTCAATAAAGGTAAAGTCACCTTAGCCTCAGAGGGCCGCCCTCTCATTAGAGAGGAATGAATGGTTTTGGTTTAAAGTGAAGTTCACTGCAATACAGGGGAAGGGGAAGTTTGAGAAGGTGGGACCTTCAAGGTAACCTCAGCTGGGATGTGAACTGAACTTATAGTGTTGGCTTCAATCTGTGTTGCTAACCAGCTGTCCAGCCAACTGAGCTAACTGAACCCCTTATAGGTCAAAATTTGCATTTTGTTTCCTACAGATGCACCCGCTATAAGATTGGCGTGGTAGACAACCTTACAAATCAGGCCTGATTCGTTTGTTCACAGTGTAAGCTTGGTGCAGAAATTGGGCACGTCAATCTATCTAGAGGATAATCACTGCCCTGATCAGATATGCTTTTTTTGTCATATATCGTGCAAACTCATGAACAGGCCAAAGGCTATCACCTTTGCTCCTGATACATGACAACTCTATTTTGGATTACCTGAAACAATGGAGTATCTTAAATGTTTGAATAACAGATTACGGGAGCTGTTTCAAACAGCAACTATGCAGTGGCAACAAAAGTGTTTGCCAATAAGAAAATGTTGTTGTCAAGCCAAAAGGACATTCTACTTGCTGCACAAATTGATGATATGGTATGCGAATTTTAGTGTCAGTTGTATCAAACAACATGTCCTTTCCACTGTACACAACACGCAAAGTACTAACTGTGTATAACCAAACTGTGCTTTGTGAAATGCAAGCTACAACGTCCAACATTAGATCTGTTCCCGAGATTGAGCAAAATTTGTTAAATAATCCTGAGTGTGCTAAGAATTTAAGATTATCAATCAGGCTTGCAGTGTGGCATGCTCGTATGTACCAGAAGGTATGTATCTATAGTAATAAATAGGGCACTGCTCTTTTCTCACAGCAACATCATGAGCAAGCATTGTCAACCTGCCTGATTTCAACAAAACATGACAGTTAACTGTTAATCATTATCTTACTGGTAAATTTTCTGTGGAAACGCTGCTACCAATCAGAGTCCACTTGCCAACCAATCAGCACTTTTCTGTCATACAGGAAAAGTGCTGATTCCAATTTACGTGGTATTTCTTATGAGAGTGCAAGAAAGCTGGAGAGTGCAAAATGAAAAGCTTCATCAAAATGTATCTTTTTTTCAGTAATACCCAAATTCTACCCTAGCAAGCAACAATTGATTTGTAGACACATACCACAGTAATTTCCTATAACTTATACCTAAGGAAACCACTAGAGATGTAAAACATTAATGAGTTTGAAATGCACAAATGAAGACAGAGCAAAAAAGAAATAGAATATTCAACATATATGAAGCAAAATAAAAAGTGTCTCATTTTAAACATTTACTTTGATCTTTATGTACTTACATTCTTGATTATTAAGCTCATTTTAGAGAAATATAGTCACGAGCAATATTTCTTTATTTCAAAGAAAATATGGCGTACTGTTAATGTAAATTTCACGTCATTTAGCAAATAGTGAATTTCACTTACCAAACTCTCTGGAGACAGTGATAGAATAAATACAGCTGTGTCCAGTACTATAATTTCTGGGGTAATTTGGTGACAGTACAGTGCCGTCAGAACCTGTAGATCGACTTCCACATGGAGCTGAAAGAAAAATTCATATTTCAGAAATTTTAATTAACTAAACCTCTCTGGAAGAAACAAAATCCACTACACAGAAAATTGCAGACAGGTGTCATTTTCTCTACACACAAGAAAAAAAAATCAAACACTTGCTTTCCTTCCAATTTCAAGTCTCAAAAACAAAATTGTTTTGGCATCAGTCATAGCTTCTTGTTTCACTAAAATTGGTCTACTTCCATTAGTAGTGTTCAGTGGTCATGGAAGTGTGTGCTCTTCACAGTATAAGTAAATCTTGCAGTGAATTCTAAATATCTTGCAGGCTTGAAATTCCAAAGCATTCAGAACTAAACGTGATCAGCAGGAGGAAGGGCGTCCATCAGAGGGCGACTGAGAGGGAGAGCATCACTTTGGCACATACATTAGAGCCTGGAAGCAGTCACCTGTACTGCGGAGTGGATTGTCATGGGCCGGGTATCAAGGAGTAATTTGTGGATGGAGCTAAGAAATAAAAAGGGGATGGTGACATTATTCATCTTGTACCATAGGCTCCCAAATAGTCAATGGGAAAGAAAAAGAATAAATATGCAGGGAGTTTGTGGAGACGTATGGAGAAAGCAGGTTGTCATAGTGGGGAATTTTAATTTTCCTAATGTAGACTGGGAATGCCATAGTGTTAAGGGCTTAGATGGGATGGAAATTGTTAAAGGTGTTCAGAAAAGTTTCCTCAAGCAGTATCTAGAGGGTCCTACTCAGGAATGGGCAAAAATTGACTTACTCTTGAGAAATAGGGCAGGACAGGTGACTGTGGTGACAGTGGGGGAGCACTTTGGGACCAGTTGACCATAGTTCTATTAATTTTAAAATAGTTAAAGGAGAAGGACAAAACTGGTCCACAGGTTCAAGTTCTAAACTGGGGCAAGGCAAATTTTGACAGAATTAGACAGGAGCTTGCAGGGGTTGATTGGAGTAGTTTGTTGACAGGAAAAGGAACCTCTGGCAAGTGCAAAGCCTTTAAAGGTGTGATAGCTGGAATTCCAGGTCTATATGTTCCTGTGAGGGAAATGGGCAAGATTAGTAGGATTAGGGAACCCTGGATGACAAGAGATATTGAGGTGTTGACCTGAAAAAAGAAGGAGGCATGGCACAGGAACAGACAGCTGGGACCAAGGGAATCACTGGAGGTATATAGGGGATACAGGAGTTTACTGAATAAGGAAATCAGGAGGGTGAAACAGGGGCATGAGACAGCTTTGGCTGAGAAGATCAAGGTGAATCCAAAGAGATTCTTTAGTTAATTAAAAGAAAAAGAGTCTCTACAGTGAGAATAGGACCTCTCAAGAATCAAACTGGACATGTATGTGTGGAACTGCAGAAGATGGGCGACGTCCTCAATGAATATTTCTCTTCTGTGTTTAACCATGGAGTAAGACATGAAGACTTGGGAACTTGGGTAAGTCAGTGGTGATATCTTGGGGATAGTCTCCATCATGATAGAGAAGGTGTTGGAAGTTTTAGAAAGAATGAAGGTAGATAAATCTCCTGGTCCTAATCAGATATATTCAAGAATCCTGCAAGTGGCTAGAGAAGAAATTGTGGAGCCCTTGGCTGATATATTTGCATCATTGTTAGCCACAGGTGAGTTCCCAGAAGACTGGAGGGTAGAGAATTTTGTGCCCTTATTCAAGAGGGGCTGCAAAGAAAAACTTGGGAATTATAGACCAGTAAGCCTAACACCTGTGGTAGGTAAGTTACTTGAGAAGATTCTGAGGGATAAGCTATACATGCATTTGGAAATACAGGGTTTGATTAGAAGTAGTCAACGTGGCTTTGTGTGTGGGAAATCATGCCTCACAAATTTGTTAGAGTTTTTTGATGAAGCAACCAGGAAGATTGATGTGGGCAGGGCAGTAGACATAGTCCACGTGGATTTCAGTAAGGCTTTTGTTAAGGTTTCACACAGTTGGCTGTTCTGGAAGGTTAGATTGTATGGAAGCCAGGGAGAGCTGGCAAATTGGATACACAATTGGCTTGATGGTAGCACGCAGAGGGTAATACTGGAAGGATGCTTGTCGTACTGGAGACCTGTGACTAGCGGTGTCCCTCAGGTCAGTGTTGGGCCCATTGCTGTTTATTATCTATATCGATGATTTGGATGAGAATGTACAAGGCATGATTAATAACTGCGGATGACATTAAAATAGGTGGTATTGTGGACAGTGAGGAAGGTTCTGAGAAATTGCAGCAGAATCTTGATCCGCTGGGGAAGTAGGCCAAGAAATGGCAAATGGAGTTTAGTATAGATAAATGTGAGGTGCTGTAATTTGGAAAGTCAAATCAAGGTAGGAGTTTCATGGTGAATGGTAAGGCCTTAAGGAATGTAGTGGAACAGAGGGGCCTTGGAGTGCAGGTGAACAGTTCTTTGAAAGTGGAGTCACAGGTGGATAGGGCAGTGAAGAAGGCATTTAGCACATTGGCCTTCAGCAGTCAGGGCACTGAGTACAGAAGTTGGGAAGCTATGTTGCAGTTGTACAAGATGTTGGTGAGGCCTCACTTGGAGTATTGTGTTCAGTTTTGGTCACCTTGCTATAGGAAGGATGTTATTAAACCGGAAAGAGTGCAGAAGAAATTTACAAGGATGTTGCCAGGGCTCAAGGGACTGAGTTATAGGGAGAAGTTGGACAAGCTAGGCCCTTCTTCTTTCGAGCACAGGAGACTGAGGTGGGTTCTTATAGAAGTGTATAAGATCATGAGAGGCATGGACAGGGTGAATGTACACAGTCTTTTGCCCAGGGGAAAAAGGGAATTGAGGACTAGAGGGCATCAGTTTAAGGTACGGGGGAAAGAATACATGGGAACCTGCAGGGCAACTTTTTTAACACAGAGGGTGGTACGCAAATGCAATGAGCTGCCAGCGGAAGTGGCTGAGGTGGGTACATTAACAACATTTAAAAGACATTTGGACGAATACATGGATAGGAAAGGTTTAGAAGGATATGGGCCCAGTGCAGGGAAATGGGGTTGGCATGGACGGACATTTTGGTCAGCATGGAGACAGGCCCTTCAGCCTAATCAGGTAGGACTCTATGATTCTAAATCTGTTTGATGTGACAAGAAGAAGCTAAGCTTTCTTTAGGTTTAAGTCAGAGGTGATTTTGGTTATAGATTGTGCAGAAAGCCTTAAATTAGTACTGAAGTAGATCGAGGAAGGAATCAAATTTCATGCTGAGCTAGCCAGGTTAAAGTTTAATGGATTTAATAAGCTACATGGAATGGACACATTATTTTCATGTTGCTTAATCACCCCTATACGCTGACCATTCATTCAATGATACATCGATTTTCATGCTGTATTGTTAACTGCTCAATGACACTCAGTTTGGGTTCTGTCAGGACGGCTTAGCTCCTGACCTCATCACAGCCTTGGTCCAAACGCTGACAAAAAAGATGAACTCCAGAGGTGAGTTGGGAGGAACTGCCCTCGAGATCAAGACTGCATTTGGTTGACTTTGCATCAAGGAGCCTGAGCAAAACCTGGAGACAATGTGTATAGGCGAAAACCTCCACAGCTTAGAGTCAAACCCAACACAAAGGAAGACCATTCTGGTAGTTGGACATAGTCATTTTAGCTCCAGGGCATCTCTGCAGGAGTTGTTCAGGGTAATGTCCTTGTGCCAATCATTTTCAGCTACCTCATCAACAACCTCTCTTCCATCATA
The DNA here is from genome assembly GCA_024137785.1 of Ginglymostoma cirratum. Classification (NCBI taxonomy): domain Eukaryota; kingdom Metazoa; phylum Chordata; class Chondrichthyes; order Orectolobiformes; family Ginglymostomatidae; genus Ginglymostoma; species Ginglymostoma cirratum. Next base: position 2,387,911 of record JAHRHZ010000076.1, read on the forward strand.
AGGACAGAAGTAGGGATGTACACTAATGACTGCACAATATTCATTCCCTTCTCCACAGACACACAAGCAATGCATTACCAGATGCAGCAAGAGTAGGTCAAAATCCAGGTTTGTGCTGACAAGCGGCAAGCAATGTTGTCTTTTAATAGAGATGATCATTGCCTGGCATTCAAGTGGTGCAAATATTACTTGCCACTTGTTAGCCCAAGCCTGGATATTGTCCATTTGAACATAAATTGCTTCAGTATCAGAGGGGTCACAATTGGTGATGAACAATCCACAATCATCAGTTATGTGTATTAGATTGTATCGTTATGTTGAGCTGTAATTTTTTTTGAGGTGTCAACAGTTGTTATGCAGTCAAGTATTCTTCATGTAGTTAAAGGGTATTAGTAGATTTTGAGGAATATCAGATGTGTCAATTGGGAAATTTGGTATAATAACAAATCATATTGAGGTGGCCCTGCATATTCTAAGCAGATACATTAACTGTTCATTGGTGTCACCTTACCTTGTAAAATTTTATGGAATTGCTGAGCTAAGAAAGTCAAGGTTATATAAAACAATTCATTGTAGAAAAAATTCAGGACACAAGTGGAAGTGATGTCAATAAATAAAAACAAATCAAAAATTAGGCAGGCAGTTCCTAGTCAATCCGAGATTGACCATGAACTGTCTGCGCATTGATAAGCCACTTAGAATTCAGGATATCTTTGATCATGGATAGGGGCTAATAAGGCCTGTGTTGGCCCCTCTTGTAGTGCAGTAGCAGTGTCCCTACCCCTGGACTGGGAGGCACAGGTTCAAGTCCCATCTGCTCCAGAGATGAGTAATAACATCTCTGAACAGGAAGATTAGAAAATAGGCTAAATTTAATTTTAAAAAAAGGCCTGGGTTTTAGTGGTTTGATGCACAACAAGGGAAAACTGAGGACAGAAGTAGAAATTAAGTTAACATAACATAACATGAGACCTGTGCCCAATCAACCAGTGTTGTGAATTTGCAACTCACCACGGATAGGCTGAACAAGAGAACTTGTTGAAATATTATTTCTTTCCTCCTTGCCTTGAGAAACTGTACACATTCTGTATCCTTTGTGTATCTCAGGTGTCACAAATGGTGCAGGACATTATGCAATCATTGGTGAACATCCCCACTTCTGACTGTTTGATGAAGGGAAGGTCATTGATGAAGCAGCTAGGCGAGGCCTAGGAAACTACCCTGAGGAACCCACGCAGAGATATCCTGGAGCTGAGATGACTGACCTCCAACAGTCACAAACATCTTCTGATATGCCAGGTATGATTCCAATCAGTGGAGAGTTTGCCCCCGACAGGTTCCTATTTATTTCAGTTTTGCTACCGCTCCTTGATATCACACTCAGTTGAATGCAGCTTTGACGTTAAGGGCTTTTACTCTCACCTCACCTCTGGAATTCAGCACCTTTGTTCGTCTTCGAACTAAGGTTGAGCAGGTCGATAATATGTGGAGCTGGAGAAGCACAGTGGATCAGACAGCATCGGAGGAGCAGGAATGTCGACATTTCAGGTCTGGACTCTTCATCACCCTTTCCTGCTCCTCCAATGCTTGCCTGGCCCACTGGGCTTCTTCAGCTCCACACTTTATCGACTCTGACTTTCAGCATCTGCAGTCCTAACTACCTCCTAATCACTGAGCAGCTCACTGCTGAGCAGGTGTTGTTAACACCTTCCATCACTTTACTAATGATTGAGAGTTGACTGATGTGGTGGTAGTTGGCTGGGTTGCATTTGTCCTGCTGTTTTGTGTATAGGGCATAACTTGGCAATTTTCCACATTATTGAGGAATGAGATATTTGTGGACACATGATTGACGATGGGGACATTTGTGGAACCTCCTCCTCCAGTGATACGTTGGTTGTGGGATCTCTTAATTCTATCACTTGCTATTATGCTATTTAGTGAGTAGACCCTAGCTTCGTTAGGTTGACACCTCATTTTTAGGCATGTCTGGTGCTGCTTCTGGCATGCTCTCCTGCCCTCTCCATTGAACTAAGGTTCATTCCCTAGCTTGATGTTAAAGATTGAGTGGGGATATGCCAGGCCATGTGGTTTCACATTGTGTTGGAGTACAATTCTTCTGCTGATGATCGCCTGGTCTTGAGTTGTGAGATCTGTTTGAAGTCTGTCCCGTTTAACACAGTGATAGTGCCACACAACACGATGGAGGGTCCTCTCAATATGAAAGCAGGACTCCGTCTCCACAAGGAATGTGCAATGGTCACTCTTATTGATACTGTCATGGATAGATACATTTGCAGCCGACAGATTGGTAATGATGAGGTTAAGTATGTTTTTCCCTCTTGTTTATTCCCTCATCACCTGCCACAGACCCAGTCCAGCAGCTATGCCCTTTAGGACCCAAACAGCTCGATTTGTAGTACTGCTGCTGAGCCACTCTTGCTGGTGGTCATTGAAATCCTTAGCAGAGTATATTCATGCCCTCGCCACGCTCAGTGCTTCCCCCAAGTGTTGTTCAATATATCACCTGCTGAGATACATCAGTACGTGGTAATCAGCAAGAGATTCCCTTGTCCATGTTTAACCTGAAGCCATGAGACTTCATAGGTCCGGAGTCAATGTTGAGGACTCCCAGGGCAACTCCCTACTGACTGAACACCACTCTGCTGCCACCTTTGCTGGGTCCATCTGCCAGTGGGTCAAGACATATCCAGTGATGATGATGGTGGTATCTGGGACATTGCCTGTAAAAGGTATGAATCCATGAGTATGACTATATCAGGCTGTTCCTTGACTAGTCTGTGAGATTTCAGCACTTTGCAGGGTCAACAGGGCAGTTTCTGATCTTCTGTCTTCTGGTGCTTCAGTCAATGCCAGGTGATCCATCCAGTCAATTCTTTGTCGAGCCTTCTTAGTGATTGATACAAATGAGTGGCTTGCTAGGCCGTGTCAGAAGACAACTGAAGGTCAATCACGTTGCTGTGCCTCTGGAGTCACATGTAGATCAGAGCAAGTGAGGATAGCAGATTTTTTTTGCTGAAGGACATTAGTAACCCAAATGCCTTCCCAGTTATCAGCAGACTTGTAGTTCCAGATAGTTTTTATCAAATTCAAATTCCACCATGTGCTGTGATGGGATTCAAATTTGAGTTGCCTGGAATATTAGCTGAGTGTCTGGATTAATAGTCTGGTAAAAATACCACTTGGTTATCATCTCCCCATGTTGTTGTTAGTTATCTCTTTTGTCTTTAGAGGTGGTTCCTGCACAGTCATACAATCACAAAACTAACTGCTGGATTTATCTCTGCTGTGCTTAATTCACAATCAAATGGTCCTTAAGAACATTAAGTGAAAGTACACAGTTTTAGGAAAGGGATACTTTCGCCCGGACAGCCTTCGCCTTGAACTTCCAGGTTCTGCCTTCAAAGTGGTTAGTCTCAGAGCTGGCTAGGCAAGTGGCACATGTGAATCCATGTGAATCAATATTGCTTTGATTCTTGACAGGGGGGCTTCTTGACATCTACATTACAGAAGCTGGAAAGCTGCATTACAGCTGAGCCTATCATTGCGTCTTCCCATGCACAAGAGTTCTACTAACTTCATGGAAAGTGTCAATGTGGCCTTGGAATAAAACTGCTGTTAGGAAGCTCCTCACTTCATTTGCCCCACCCGCTGAGGCAACGGAAGCAGCAGCATATATTACTTGGTTGATATTTGATCAATACAATAAGATCAGAATCTATGTACACTTCAGTGACTTACAGGGTCCAAGGCTGACTAATGATCACCCCTGCAATTGTTCTCTACTGTATTGCGATTCCTGTTTCCCCAGTGACACTTTATCCAGCCTCAGTTTTGGTTGAGCCTTTCTATGATCATCATTAGCTCCATTTGATTCCTGGAACCCCTGATTTTTAAGGTCCAAATAATTTGCTGACCTAGCACTTTCCCACATCAAGGCTAGAGAGACCATAACTTATCTTGATCTCTAATTTGAGACCACCCAGTCCACTCCCACCTCTATCAGGTCCCATCCTACTAAATCCAAATACCCCGTGTTCCTGACCATTCCTCAGCTAATGAATGCAATAAGGTCAGTGCTGAGATTCGAGCTGCTTGTAGCCTTACCAATGTCATCATTAGGGTATTGGTGCACCCAGATTATGTATCACCTTCTAAAGACTATGGCCCATCTTTGGGATTGCCTTTGTAGGATATCCCCGATTGATTACAATACAACATATGGGCTGAATTTGCGAGACAGCTCTGGGCGATTGACCAACATAGCCCAGAATCATTTTCCTCTAATTCCAGGAATGACTGTGATCCGATACCCAGATTGCAATGTTGTGGATCCTTGGACTTACATCGGATGAACTGTCTGACGAATCATAGACAACCCCTCCCCGATCCAGTTTTTCCTCTTCTCTTTCATACATCATCGTTCTCTTCATGCAGTGTGTTTCACCATCAAGCTACAAGCACATGGTCCAACTCTGTCACTGAATCAACACCATGCTGTACAGTGTCATGTCCCAAATTCCCACATTGACACTTCACTGTTTCCTACGGCCACATGCTCCTTACTTGGGTCTGTTCGAAACTACATCTCTTGCAAGCTGACCTCATCCTATGTGCAGTGCTATCAATGTTGCTGGTGTGTTGCTGCTCTCCAGTCGGGTTGAATAATGGGCTCGAGATACATTTTGTATTAGTACCCAACCTATTATAGTTGTTGAGGTTATGATTAAAGTGGAGACAAGGACCTGGGAGAAGCTTCAGTTGAGGAAATGAAAGCTCTTCACTCAAAATGACCGTGGGCTGAAACCAAAGTTGTAAAAGTTCCAGTTGTTTGGTTTATGCAGGAAAATTTCTGAAATGTCGAGTATCTTAATCATGCAGATGTTATTTGGGAAGTTGAAGTTACTTCTGCTAAGTTGTGTAATTCAGAAGTTGCAAATGTATACATGTAAATTTCTCAACACCTGATGTTGAGAAAGTCATTTCACCATCAGAAGAAGGAGGACTTAACTTTTTTTTAATCAGTGAGAGTCTGATTGTAAGACTCTCACCTGATTAACTCATCACACTGACTACTAAGCTTGCAATTTCAGGGAGTGGAAAGTTATGTGCTTGGCATCAGTAAAGTACATTATTTGCTCATGAAGTTGTTGGAGGGGAAGTAATGTGAGATCAAGTGTTCTGGCTAGTAGATTGAAGGTGACTGGCAGTGATTTCCATGGAGATGCAGTGTTTAGTTGGATTCTTGACAGACATTCTTCTGTGTAGCTGTAAATTGTGCACCTTAAAGGATATTTTGCTGCAAACTGCTAAGGAGTACAGAGTGTGCTGGCTGTCAGCTTGGACTTGAATGATGCTCACCTTAGTAGAGGTCAATCAATTGTTTCCTGCACTGTATCCAATGTATAGCTGCTCACCTTCTCTGCAAATTCCAACTGAGTCTGTTTGTTAAGGCTAACCAACCTCCCCCTGCTATCCTTTGCAAACGTAACTGCCTCTGTGTCCTGCGCACTTCATACGTCATCTCCTGGAACACCTCAGTGAAGCGAGAGGGGGTGTAGCACTTAACCATCCCCCAATCATTCTCCTCTTTTGCCTCATCTAAGCAACACACAATGTACAATGCTGTGTCCCTTTCCATACCGATACTGCATCCATGTGCTCGATACTACTTCCAGTCACTATCCAGCCTCCTTCACCTGAAATAACAATTGCAAGGCAATCCTGAGGTGGAGTCTTCTTATGGTCTTAGGAATGGAAAGCTTAACATATGAGGAACGTTTGAGGACTCTGGGACTATACACATAGGAGTTTAGAAGGATGGGTGGGGGGAAATCTAATTGCAACTTACAGAATACTGAATGGCCTGGACACAGTGGATGTCAGGAAGATGCTTCCATTGGTAGGACCCGAGGGCACAGCCTTACAGTAAAGGGAAGATCTTTTAGAATGGAGATAAGGAGAAACTTCTTGAGCCAGAGAGTGGTGAATCTATGGAATTCACTGCCACAGAAGGCTGTGGAAGCCAGGTCATTGAGTGCATTTAAGACTGAGATAGATAGATTCTTAATTATCAAGGGGTTCAAGGGTTATGGGGAGAAAGCAGAGGAATGGGATTGAGGACCTTATCAGCCATGATTGAATGGTGGAGCAGACTCAATGGGCTGAATCGCCTAATTTCTGCTCCTATGCCTTATGGTCTTATAGTCAGTGCATCCCTCAAGAAGCAACCAGAAGGGCCCACTACTTGGAGTGTTGGCTTGCTAAACAGGGACCCTTTGTTGAACTAGGAATTGAGCCCATAATATTCTCCCCAAAGCTGCATTGTTACTCCTTCAGGCCATTCAGACTGTGTGAGGACAAGCTGGCATCTGCAAAGCGCTGGCGTTCATTCAGCATTATATACTGAGCCACACTGAAAAGGCGACAACAAAGGTTTAAATTTGTAACCCAGAAAGAATTCAGTAGCTGCAACATATACAATGGGATAATTCAGCATATTATTCAAGTAACATATTTCCAGTTACCCTGCAGGCATTCAAACATGAAGTCCCTATTTTAACAGAGTTCTTCCTGAATTACAGTTTGGTTACCCACTAAGATGTCATTGTCTGCGCTGCCATTCAGGTCCTCCAAACTGTGTTACACAGTCATACTGTGTTCTAATCCATTGTTTTGAAATGTGTTTCACAGCCACACTGTTATCAATTCTCTGGCAAGTTGTTGTTTAGATTCTCTGCCATATGATTTGTGGCTGAAGCACTTTTCATCAAGTCCAACTTTAAAAATCAAAGCACTTTGACAATTCATTTTCTTTTGTATGAAATGCATTCCCAGTTCAATTTACAAAACTGACACGCATTTTTGAAATTAATTTATAAATCCTTCACAAAACCAAGCCTACTTAACCCCAAAAGTTGGCATGTCACCTGCAACAAAGCCTCTGTTCTGCAGACAATGGTGAGAGCAGTCATCTGTTGACAGTTAAATAAAAGAACTGCAGATGCTGTAAATCAGGAACAAAAACAGAAACTAAAACAGCTCTGAGGAAGGGTCACCGGACCCGAAACGTTAACTCTGATTTTTTTCTTTACAGATGCTGCTAGACCTGCTGAGCTGTTCCGGCAACTTCTGTTCTTGTATCTGTTGGCAGTTCTTCATCATTCCCTGCAACCTCATTCACTACCTCCTCAGTTAATCTCTCAGAAACCACAGATTCATTTATGCACACAGGTTGGAAAACCAGAAAATAATCTTTTATACATTTCTCCAGATAGGTATCTTTAAAGTGGGAAAGATAAATTTATGTGTATCTGTTTTAGGGCTTATCTGTCCTGTTGCTGCTCCTTGTTGTGATATCTTCATAATCATCATTGAAAACTATAAATAATAGCAGAAAATGCTGAAAGTAATTAAGTTAGGCAATATCTGTGGAGAGTAAAATAGAGCTAACATGTCAGGTCAATGAATTTTCCTCAGTTTTGATGAAAGATTATGAACCTAAAACATTATTTCTTTTTCAAAATCCACAAATGCTCCCTGACTTTCTGAATATCTCTAAATGTTTCTGTTCTTTTTTTTTGCCCTAGATTTCAAGCACCTGTAATATTTTGCTTTCACATTGAACATTACAAACTTGGATTTCGCTATTAATCTAATATATAAAAAAAACTTGTAACCTTGTTATTAAACAATTTTCTTAGAGTTTTGCAATGCAATTTTAGATTACAGTTCCACAAGTGAATCAAGTTCAGAATTATGCTGTACAATCAAGCAAACAGGTCAGAAAGTTAAGCACTTTTCAAATGGGCAATTGGCCATGATATAAAACCAATCCCCCTTGTCACTTTTTTTTCTAGCCTGGCTTGGCACATGGTCACAGATCATCATACTATTTTATTTGCTTCCTAGATTCACTTCAGGAAGACATTTAATTTGTGACACCATCTCATGTGGTTATCCACTTTCCATTAATGAGGTTGCTGACCATTTCCAATTTGAAGAGTTTAACTAGCTTTGCTGATTATAATGCGCTTCTGGAGGAGGGAAACTACCCAGAGGGAAATAACTGGTCAAAAGCAGTATTAATACTTGGAAATTAATGCACTGTTCATATGTGAACTCCATTTGGAAATATACAAGACAAGTTAGACCAGTATGTCTCATTAGTTCAGTTTTTGTCTTTTTCCTGGATGTAGGAACAGATGTTGGCCATTCAGCCCATTGAGTCTGCTCTGTTATACAATGAGATCTGATAATTGACATCTCCACTTTTCAGCTTTGTCCCCGTCACCCTTGAATCCCTTACTGATTTTAAATCTATCTCCACCAACAATCCAGCCACTGTAACCCTCTATGATGAAGAATTCCACAGATTCACTGCTCTCTGAGAGAAAAAAATGTTGTTCTCATCTCTGTCCGAACTGCTCAACCCCTTAGACTCTCCCACAAGCAGAAACAAACTCTGAATCTCTTTTGTCAAGTCCCCTAAGTATCTTGTATATTTCAATGAGGTTGCCTCTCTTTCTTTGGAGACTACAACAGAAGGAGTGAAAACAGAACATATGAAAAGCATTAACAGAATTGGATAAAGACAGATTGCGTTTATGAAAGTCAAATATGTTTAAGTCTACTGAAGTTCTTGAGGATGTAATTTGTAGGATAGATAAGGGAGAGCCAGTGGCTGTGGTGTATTTTGATTTTCAAAAGGCTTTTGATCAGGTCACTCATGAGATAGTAGTGGGCAAAGTTAAAGCACATAGGATTCGGGGTACCATATTGGTTCTGATGAAGAATCAGTTGACAGATAAGAAACAGTGGGGAAAAAATGATCCTTTTCTGAGTGGAAGGCAGTGACTTGTAGGGTATCACAAGGATCAGTGTTTGGACTCCAGCTATTCACAACATCCAATAATGATGATTTATGGATGAGGGAATGAAATGCAATATTTCCATATTTGTTGATGACACAATACTGGATAGGATTGTGAGTTGTCAAAAGGGTGCAAGGAGACTTCACGGTAACGTAAACAAGTTGAATGAGTGGGCAAACACAAAACAGAGGCAGGACAGTATGAATAAATGTAAAATTATACTTTGGTATGTAAAACAGAAAGTATCATTTAATGGTGATACATTGTGAAATGTGGATGTACGAAGGAACCTGGTTGTCCTTTTGTTCTCTCCTCTTCTCTCTTCTTGGACCAAGACCATCTACTTTCACCTCAACAACATCACCCCACTCCATTCATCCCATAGCTCTTAAGGGGCTGAAACTCTAATATCCATTTCTTTATAATGTCTAGACATGACTTTTTTCTCCAATACACTCTTTATCAACCTCCCATCCTCCACCATACCAAAAAAGGGAAGCCATCCAAAACTTTACAGCTTATGTCCTAAATTACACTAAACCCTATTTATCTTATCTACCTTCTGGCTGTACTTCGGCTCCTTATATATAAACAAATCAGTTTTAAACTCGTATTGTTTTGAAATACCTTCAAGTTCTTGCTTTCACTCAACTTCTGCAACCATCTGCCCTCCAACCCACCAAAAACACTGCATTCCCTTTGTTCTGATCTCTGAAACATTGCTGATTTCAATTCTTCTAACATGGGCCACCAAGACGTAGAAGTGCCGGTGTTGGAATGGCATGGACAAGGTCAAAAATCTCCTGACACCAGGTTATAGTCGAACAAGTTGGACTATAACTTGGTGTCGTGTGAGTTTTGTCCACGGGCAGCCAAGCCTTTGGCAGATGAGGTCTCATTTTATGTAATTTCCTCAATAAACTCTCCATTTCAGTCTCTTTTTCAAAATCAATGCTGCATTGAGCAAGCTTTTGGTAATATATTTGAATATCTCATTCTTTAGCTCAACATCAAAGTTCGTTTGAAAACTCCTTTGAGGCACAATGGGAATAACTTACAATATTGGCAGTACTACACAAGTGCAGGTTGGTTGTATTAATATGGTTTTGTTTACCTCCTTTATCACTTAAGAAGACATGCATTAGTCATTTTAATGTCCTGTTCATGAGTTCACAGAACAGCTTTCTTCTGCTCCCTTAAGTATTATAATTTAATGACTCGAAGAGATTGCATTATCAGCAGAAAATTCAGTCACGCTGCAGGATGCATCTGTAGCCTTTCAGTCTGAAATCAAATTGTAGGATCTAAATAAAACTAAGAAAAAGACCTCAAAATTCAGATGCATAGCAATATGTGTGTTTTTCTTTGCTTCCAAACAAAATCCACATTGTAACTGAGATAACAAGGTGTGGAGCTGGATGAACACAGCAGGTCAAGCAGCATCAGAGGAGCAGGAAAGCTGACGTTTCGGGTCTGGACCCTTCTTCAGAAAAAGAACATTGTAACTGTTCTTTTCGGGTGTTAGCCACTGTCACGTTGGTGAGGGTGTCAGTACATGTGCATAGAGTTTATACTGGAAATCTGAGGAGTAGGTAGGTTTTGCTGATGACCAGTGTGCAATGCAGATATCACATCAGTGTTTCAATTATAGAGCTGAACATTTCAGCAAATGTCCTCTCTTAACCCTACACATTGAACACGTGTTCATAGTAAAAAAGCATCTCTAACTTGCCATGGGAGGTGCTGGTGGAATGGTAATGTCACTGGACTAGCAATTCAGAGGCCCAAGATAATGCTCTGGGGATATGTGCAAGTGGTAGAATTTAAACTCAATTAACAAATCTGGAATGTAAATCTAGTCTCAGTAATGATGTGCACGACCATGACTATCATTGATTGTTGCAGAAACCCATCTGGTTCACTAATTTTCCTTAGGATTGGGAAGCCTCTAAAAAACCAGCAGAGGATAACTAAAATAGCACTGGAATGGAATAGGAATTTTGCATCAGTCTTTGCGAGGAAAGACACCACAAAGAATATTAGCACTTCAAGAGTGGCAGGAGCAGAGGTGAGTGTCGTGGCCATCATTAAGGAGAAGGTGCAGCAGAAACTGAAAGATATGAAGGTGGATAAATATACTGGACAGGATGGACTATATCGTAGGGTTCTGAAGGAGATAGCTGAGAACATTGTGGACAAATTGGTGGTGATCTTTCAAGAATCACTGGACTCATGGAGGGTCCCAGATGATTGGAAAATAGCTAATGTTTAAGAAGAAAAGGAGGCAGAAGATGGGAAATTATAAGCTGGTAAAAAGGCAAGTGTTGCTTGGAAATAAAAGTACAACGTTACCCGACCATTGGGAGGGGGTTTTAGTTGAGATTTTCATGGAATTGTGGAACTTCCCAAGAATGCATAGTAAAGCAGATGGGACCCATATATGGGAGTCTCATATCCATTTTCAGTTTTAGAAGGGGAGATAATCACATGACTTACATGCTGAATTCAAACAGATCCTGTTTTCACTTTACCAAGGGTCTTCATGAAAAATGTATAAATCACAACATTTTAAAGTCATCATAAATGTTTTTAGAGGGCAGGTGAGACCTGTGAAACTGACATGGCACAAAGTTACTCAACACCCATCGTCTTGGTTCTTTGCAATCCTTCCATTTATTCATTCAGCCCTGCTACTCATCCTGATTCTCCAAGCAATTTCACATAAGGAATCCAAATTAGGCACTATACTTCTAGAAGAGTGGGTGCCTGGTTTCCTGAAATGTCAGCAATGATTCTTTAATTTGCAACGTCTGTAAAATTCTAAATTCTGTTATAGAATATAAATAAATGATGCAAGGTGAAATGGGAACTGTGGAACAGCAGGAATTGTGGGAACTGCTTTTCTGTCAGCATGCTACATACTGTTTCATGACTGGTTTTTAACTTTAAGCTGTTGAATTATGGATGTTGCTCAGTGAATTAATGAAAGCCCATGACATGCTGGCACAGGGCCATTTTCTAATTATGCCACTGAGTTGTACAGAAACTAAATCAATCAAAGATAGTTTTAGGATGACACACGCAAGAGTTCCTGTCGTCTTGACCAACCTTAAGCTGTCTGCTATGATACAGTGCATGCGTAAAGCACAAACCAATCCATTCTTAAGCCTACTGGGGTCCTTAACTGTCCAGTTAAATGAAAATTAAGGACTTCATTCCACTTCAAATGGTGTATTATGTTATGTACTGTGATTTAGCAGAGATGGCTTATTTACTTTTTCCATCAATGTTGGTGCAAGGGCAGGAAGAAAGAGACGAGAGGGTTCCTCATTTGAAGGATTCCCTGTCTCCACTCAGAGTGCAATATTAATCATACGTGAAATGTACTTACAGATCATACTGAGGCTGCATCTTGAAGTACACAAGTCAAGTAGAACAAGCATGTGTTATTCACGAGGTTAACAATTACATTCAATTCGCCTTCTGGGCACTGGACGTATTCTCTCAATTATCGTACACAACACCTTAGTGCCTCTACATCCTGCCTCCAGAACACAAGCTAGTCCTTGCCCTCACTTCCTCAGGTACTCAATCCACCTCTGCCTGAAAAAGGCTGAGCTGACCTGTTCCTAGGATCATCTTTGATTACTTCCCAGAAATGTATTGCAGTCCCAGTAACACCCACAATCCTTTTCTCACACCATCGGGACTACAACAGCTACAAACCAATCAGATTAGTCAGTACTTCTCGATGACAGAGTCCTAAATCACATGACACCAGGTTATAGTCCAACAGGTCTAGTTGAAATCACATGCTTTCGGTGCGCTATTCCTTCATCTGGAGGACATCATCTGATGATGGAGCAGCGCCCCGAAAGCTTGTGATTTCAAATAAACCTATTGGACCACAACCTGGTGTCATGTGACTTCTGACTTTGTTAACCTCAGTCCAACACCGGCACCTCCACATCACCTCAAGGACAGGACATCCTTCCAATGAAGGACTAGGCAGACATCTGACCATCAGCTTGTCAAAACCACCCACAGCATAAAATTGTTGCTGAATAGCTTTTTTTTTAGATGGTAGCCAGTTTGCGACTGAGTTTTCTTCTATGAGGGTGTGGGGAGGGATGAGCGATGCAACATCCTGTAAAGTTCGTTGCTTGCATTTAATCAGTGAGAAAGGACTGCACAAGATATTTATGCCTGAATTATGTCTATGATTTTCATAACATAGTTAAAGACAAAAATAGCTGCTGATGCTAAAATCCATCTGGATTCATCCCTCCCATCGACCAACCAGGTCATACCTGCTACCAGTTTCCACTTATCACCACAATTCCACTACCACCCCTCGCCCGTCACATTATCTGCAGCTCCCCTCACCCTTACATCCAGTCCTGATGAAGGGTAATACCTGAAACATTAACTTGTCCTTTCCTCCAGATACTACCTGGCTTGCTGTGTTCTTCCAGCGTCCTGTTTGTCTACTATTTTGAGAATACAGCTGTCTGCAACTGAATAAAATTAAATCATGCTGGTACTATCTAGCTTCATTTGAAATGTGTCTACAGGGAGAGAAGGTAAAAAAAGTTATTTGTGCATTTTGCAGCAAATTGCAGCCGAATAAGAACTTAAAAGAATGTTTACTGCTGGAGAGAGACTGAGAACATGCCCAAAGGTGGAAACATAAGGTTCTTTGATCTTGAGTCATTGAAGAATTTACGGATGCAATTTTAACTTAACTCACCCAGGTAGAAGCTGATGCAATCAAATTAGGCACAGTTCAATTATACCTTTCATATGAAAGCCAAACCAGGCAGCTTTAAAATGTAAGGTGATTAAGGAAATGAAAGGTGATTTGATCGCACCACTCTCCCTCCAGGTTAGTAAGGTTGAAATGGCTCTTAATCGAATTAGAACCGACTTTGTTTTATTCACACTAAGATTATTTATCATTTAGAATGAAAGGAGAACTGATATCTCAGCAACTTTCTGTATTATTTAAAAAGAACAAGTTTGGAGAGAACAGAATAAATACCTCGACACAGTGTTGCATGGAAGTTGTGAATGAAATCATTAATAAATCCAATGCAGAATTTGGTAAAAAAAAACTTGTGGTTAGAAAGTAGAATGAGCCACCACAAAAAGTCATTACAGTGGTATAAAGGATCAATTCTAACTGTGTAATGCATGGCACGTTAATAACGATGGTCGAGTAATCACTTACTCAACAGGAATTGATGAACTCCATGGGTGAGTTTGTTTAAAACGCAAAACACATTTTAAGTTAGGAGGCAGACATTAAAGTGATCAAGTCAATTTCACTTGTGCAGCTTCCAGACCTACAAAAGACTAACAATCAGGCAGAGTTGCCATATCATTTACACACAAAATATTCAATTCTTAAAGCAGAACATATAACAAAATGTTAATTAGATATAGTAGGCTTAATCAAAGTGATGGAACATCAAGTAGTCATGGTTTATCTTACACAACCTCAAGTTAAGATACAAACTCAGGAAGATGTACTCCAGATTATCAATCTTTGTTAATATTCAATATTAGTCAAACAATACAAAGAATACCACATTGTGACAAGTCAAAGAACAGCTCTGAATAAACCTTTCCCTTCACCAGAAAGATTTGAGCAGGTTACAGGCTTCAACTAAGCAAAAGCATGGCTGAAATGGTGAAGATTTACCAGATATTGTGCATGTTAGGTCATGCTGCAAAGATGAGCAGTGAGCAAACCAGTGTGCTGTAATATCCACTAGGTCTATTAGATGCACCATTCAGGGGATCAATAAATGCAAGAGACTTTTCATCCTATGATAATGCCTGAATAAGGCACTATAGCTCCTCCCAAAGAGGTAAAAACCTTTCTACTGGCAGCAACCACAACTCTACCAGCAGCAATTCAGCAACAGAATGAATTCAGAGGTACACAGAACTCTGAAGAACATGTTCAGGTCAGAGTGCATTGAATCAAAATATGGCCAGCATACATGTCACACAATCTATTACCAGACACTATTATGAATAGTGTGTATGCCTCAGTGTAAGTGATGATTGACAGATTTATGATGAGAGACTGGTCATGTCAAGAGTTTTAAGATTTGTTGTACTACAATGCTTACACAGAGGATATGTGGGCATCACAAAATATTAAGCCATAGCTAGATATTCTATTTGTTGGTCAGGTTTCACAAAGATATTAGAAGAAATTATATCAAGCTCCATTACTTGTACTAGTCATTATCAGAAGAGAACCATTGATATTAATTTCCTTTCCGTCATGACTATGTGAAATAAAATCTCAAAATGCTAGAGAAATTCAACAGGTCTTGCAGCCTCTGTGAATAGAAAACAAAATTCATGTTTTGTGTCTGATATGACTCTTCTTCAGAACTATGTGAACTTCTCACAAGAAGAAACTTGGCTGACGGAAGGACAGGACTGGCAGTTCAGTGTTCTGGGTTTTAGATGCAATAGGAAGGATAGAAAGGGAAGTTGGGAGGTGGCTGGTGTTTTTAATTAAGAAAAACATCATTATTGTAATTAGAGACAATATTTCTGAGGGATCATCCAGTGAAACTATATGGGTAGAAATTAGAAGTAAGAAGGCGATGGTCATTTTGATGGGATTGTATTTTAGCCCCCTAAATAGTCAGAAGGAAATTGAGGTGCAAATATGTAGAGAGGTCTCAGACATATGTGAGAATAATTGGGTTGTTACAGCAGGGGATTTTAATTTTACAGACATTGACTGGGACTGCCGTAGTGTTAAGGCCTTGAATGGTGACGAATTTGACAAATGTGCTCAAGAAAATTTTCCTTATCAATATGTAAATGTACATCATAGAAAAGGAACACAACTTGACCATCTTTTGGGAAATAAGGTATGGCAAGTGACTGAAGTGTTAGTAGGGAAAACCTTGGGACTAGTGATCATAATTCTAATAGTTTTACTCACACTGAATACATAGACAACCTTGTTGATGTTTAAGGGGCCCCTACTCTCTCACTAGTTGCTATTTTGCTCTTAATGTACTTGTAGAATTTTTTTTTGGCTTATCCTTTCCCTTAACTGTCAAGGCCTTCTTATATCCCCTCTTTGCTCTCCTGATTTCCCTCTAAGGAATGTCCCTACACAAGAGATTCATTTGATTCCAGTTGTCGATATCTAATATATGAATCTTTCTTATTCTTGACTAGTACCTCAATATCTTTATTCATCCATTGTTCCCTACTCTTGCCAGCCTTACCCTTCACTGTAATAGGAACATAATGCCTCTGAACTCTCGTCATCATACTTTTAAAAGCCTCCCACTTGTCAGTCATCCCTTTATCTGCGAACAGTTTATTCCGATCAACTTTTGAAATTTCTTGTCTCATACCATTAAAATTTGCCTTACCCTAATTAAAAGCTTTAACTTTTATGGTAGGTTTATCATTTGTCTCCTACCACTAAAATTTGAATTAAAAGCTTTAACTTTTGTGGAAGGTTTATCACTTTCTATAACTATTTTAAAACTAATAGAATTATGATCACTCATCCCAAAGTTTTCCCTACTAACAATTCAGTCACTTGCCTTGCCTTATTTCCCAAGAGATGGTAAGTTTAGTTCCTTTTCTATTATGTACATTTACATATTGATATTTCGCATTAGTTTTTACTGTGGAGAAAGAAATGGAGGCTAGAGAACTTGGAGAAATAAATATTGATGCTTTGAACACAGTTCATGCTACAGAAGAGGAACAGCTAGAGATTTTAAAAAGCATAAGGGCGGATAATTCTCCGGAACCCGATCAAATGTATCTCAGGACATTGTGGGAAGGTAGGGAAGAAATTGCAGGGCCCCTAGCAGAAATATTTGTATCATCTATAACCGCAGGTGAGTTGCCAGAGGACTGGAGGGTGGTAATGTCGTGCCTTTATTTAAGAAAGGCTGTAAAAGGAAGCCTGGGATCTATAGACCTGTGAACCTTACACTGCTGGTGGTTAAGTCGTTGGAGGTGATTTTGGAAGATCAGATTTAAAATGCATTTGGAGAGGCAAAGCTTATTTAGGGATAGTCAGCATGGGAGGGAAATTGTGCCACAAACTTAACTGAGGTTTTTGAGGAGGTGACCAAAAAAGATTGAGGGCAGAATGGTAAACATTAATTGTAGGGATTTTCATAAAGCCTTTGACACGTTTCCACATGGTAGATGAATTAGGAAAGTTAGATCACATGGGATTCAAGGTGAGTTTGCCAAGTAGATACAAAAATGGTTTGATGGTAGGTGACTGAGGATGGTGGTGGAGAGTTGTTTCTTGGACTGGAGACCTGTGACTCGTGGTGTTCCACAGAGTTTAGTTATGGGTTCACTTTTTTTGTCGTATATTTAAATGATTTGAATGAAAATTTAGGAGGTATGGTTAGTAACTTTGCAGATGACACCAAAACTGTGGAGAGTGAAGAAGGTTATCTAAGATTACAAAAATATTTTGATCAACTGGGTCAATGTGCTGAGGAGTGGCAGCAGGAGCTTAATTTGGATAAAACGGGTCAGGCCCTGGAATGTGTTGTAGAACAGAAAGATTTGGGGGTTCAGGTATAAATTCTTTAGAACTTGCATCACAGGTAGACAGGGTAGTTAAGAAGGCATTTAGCATGCTTGCCTTCATTGCTCAGACCTTTGAATATAAGACTGGGGATGACATGTTGAGGTTGTACAGGAAGTTGGTGAGGCCTCTTCTCAAGTACTGTGTACAGTTCTGATCACCCTGGTATAGGAAGAATATTATTAAATTGGAGAGGGTTCAGAGAAGATTTACGAGGACGTTGCTGGGAATGGACAGTTTGATTTATAAAAATAGGCTGGATAGGCTGGAACTTTTTTTCACCGGAGTACAGGAGGTTAAGGCGTGACCTTATAGAGGTTTATAAAATCATGAGGGGTACAGATAAGGTGAATAGCAAGGATCTTTTTCCTGAGGTGGGGGAATTCAAAACCAGTGGGCATATTTTTAAGGTGAGAGGAGAAAGATTTTAAAAGGACAAGAAGAACAACTTTTTTATACAGAGAGTGTCTTGTGTGTGGAATGAACTGCCAGAGGAAGTGGTGGATACAGGTACATTTACAACATTTAAGAGACATTTGGATGAGTACTTGAATAGTAAAAGCTTGGAGTGATATGGGCAAAACGCAGGCAATGGGATTATTTTAGTCTGGGAACATGGTTGGCATAGACTAGTTGGACCAAAAGGACCGTTTCCATGCCGTATGACTCTATGACTGTATAAGAGGTCTGGGAACTCAGCTCCCTGCTCTTCTCCTGAAACAGGAAGGGAGGAAATTAAAACAAAACAAGGAGGTATGCAAGATTAAGGACTGCAGTACACCAGAGCTAAAAGTTGTGGTTTGTTTGGCTGTTGCAATGTGGAAATGGAAGTCAGATTGGTGAGTGGAGGGAGTTAATTTTAATTACATAATATGATAATCAGGTCGTGTACATCATCATACTAAGTAACACAATTCTCACGACATTGCTATGTTTTTCTATAAAGATACAATTATTCCAGTTAATGACAACAATTCTAATTTATGTGCAACCACACAGCCACAGTAATGTAGCCATAGTAAGGTGTGTTCAAATAACTTTTTTTTACTTACCTAGTCTCTGTCTGTGTTCTCTATAGGAATATATTTCATTAGTCCTTTAAGCTATTTATATCACATATTTTCATCAACCTGATTTTCCCCATATACTTGCCCTTAACATTTGCCCTTATCCAAATCAGCCAGGAGATTCAGTGAGGTGACTGTAATCAGTATGTCCATTTTCTGCCATTCATAAAATTGCTGATGTCCTTTCTCAAACAGACTAAGTTGATTATCAACACATTGATGCCAATTCATTCACATTCAACTCTCCAACTATTAGTTACTCTAATATTTCACTTATTCAGCCAAAAATAACATATCTAAGTTCCTCAGCTTCTTTGATTCCTTTCTTCAAACCTCTGACAATTTAAACAAGAAACTTCTACCACTCACATTCTTCAACATTTGTCCATTTGTAATCTTAATAATTATTATTAAAATACCATAACTCATCTTCATCTGATATTTTAAATTATAAATCCTTGGTCTCAATTTAATATACATCCTACATATACAATCATCAACATCCCATTCCTCCCAGTGTGGCTTTTTCTGCACTCCCTTGCCAATTCATCCAATCATTTGGAAAAGGGCATTTGCCCATCTGGGTGAATTAATTGATAAACTTTCTCCAAATTTCTCCTTTAGCCTTTCTTATAGGAACTGTCTTTCGTGCGCCTCGTGGAATGATTAGGGCATTTTTAAATATTGTTTAAAGGGAGTCATATAAATTAGAATTGTTGCCATTAACTGTAATAATTGTGGCTGAACAGAAATGACTGGGGAGTTCCATTTAACATCTTACGAGTAAACTTGGATTCAGAAAACAACAAAGTTACATTTGCTGCATCACAGGATCTGAATCATTCACATTTTATTAGTTTATATACATGAAATTGCTCTTCTCAGATGCTGAAGAACACATTCACAGTGGCTACACCCCTTCCCTAATGATCTGTGTATTATGAAAAGCCTAGGGTTTCTCAACCATAAATTCCCAAATTCAAGAGCCAAGTCTTTTGCAGCAATTCGACAAAATGTATTAGATTATCTGCAAACTACACATACCAGTGAAATTGAATTTAAAATCCATTCACCTGGATATTACAGCATTGTTATGATCAGGAAAGCATTGCCTAAAAGGATGGCAGAAGCTGATTCAATGCTAACTTTCAAAACACAAGGATTGTGTTTGATCCTATAGATCAAGTGTAAGAGAATGTGTTGAAGTAACATCAAGTAATAGCAGTATAATATCAAGTAATAAAATATGATTGTTTCACTTCACTCCATGAAAACAGGTACAGGACAGATAAATGTGAATAAAAGAATACAAGAGTATATAAATTAGGAGCATGGGTAGGCCATTCAGCCCCTCCACCATTCTTTAGGTTTGTGGCTGATCTGACTGTGGTCTCAGCTCCACTTTCCTGTCTTTCCCTCATTACCGTGGATTGCCTGGTCTTTCAAAAAAATCTATTGAACTTAGCCTGAAATAAAATCAATGGCTCAGACTCTACTGGTTCCTGGGGAAATTTCACTGTCAACCAACTCCAATTGAAAATCTCTATTTTAAAATGGAAATCTCTTAATCTTAAACAATGTCCCCTTGTTCCAGTCTTACATTCAAGAAGAAAGTCATCCTCATATTTGCCTTGTCAAGTAACAACAAGAAATTTTGCTTATCAATAAGATCACCTTTCGTTCTGCTCAATTCCAATGGAGTTAGGCCCGAACTGTTCAACCTGTCTTCATAACATAACACTTCATTCTCAGTTTGGGTCAATTGAACCTTCTCAGAACTGATTATAAGGCAATTAAGTCTTTGTGGAAATAAGGAGACCTAAAGTGGACACTGTACTCATCAAATGGTTGCACCAAGGCCTTATAAAGCTACAGTATATCTTTCATGCTTTTATATTCCATTTCCCTTGAAATAAATTCTAACTTTCCATTTGCTTTCCAAATAATCACTTGCTAGAACTGTATCCCCACATTTGGTGATTTATGACTCAGGACATCCAGATTCTTCTGTCCAACCTCTTTCCAGTTAGTGCTGCTTTTCTATTCCCTCTGTCAAAATGGAAAAGTTTGCATTGTCCCAAACTATACTCCATCTGGCAAGTTTTTTGCTATTTGCAGATATTCCATCTCTTCTTGACACCTCTCTTTCTAAACTATCTTGGTAACTTTGGCAATGTTAGTGATCTCACATTTGGTCCCTTCATTCAAACCACTCATATATATCAGAATTAGTTGAGGCCCCAGCAAAAACCCTTTGGCACTCCACTAGTTAAAATTTGTCAGTTCAAAAATGGCAAATCTAGCTCTACTCTCTGTTTCCTGCTTGATATCCAACCCTTTATCTATGCTGATGTATTGCCTTCCATTGCATGTGCTCTTATCACATGTATTAATCTTTAATGGGGCATCTTATCAAATGTTGTTTGGAAATAAGGTAGAGCACAGATACAGGTTTCCTGTATTCATCCTGATTGTTATTTTCCCAAAAAGTTCTAGCAAATTAGTTGAACATAATTTCTTATTCTGCAAATCCACATTGAGTGTGCCTAATTACATTATGATTTTCTACAAAAAAAACTTCCTCAATAATGGATTCTAACAATTTTCCTACAACTTATGTTAAGCTAGCTGTCTTGTAGTTTCCTGTTTTGTGTCTCTCTTTTTCCTTGAATGAAGGTTTTTTTATTTGTTATTTTCCAATCCACTGTAACCCTTCTAAAGTCTAAGGAAATTTTTAAGAAAACTCTGCAGGTCCTCCTTTTAAAACAGGAGGTTGCAGGCCATTTGGTCCAGGGGATGTGTCAGCTACTACATCTATAGTTTCCCAAGCTCCGTTTCCTTGGTGTTGGTGAGTATTTTTAAGTTCCTTTTACTTTTTCGATTTTTAAGTATATTTGTGAAGTTTTCTAAGTCTCCTATGTGAAAGATGACACAAAATACCTGTTCAACCCTCCACCATTTCCTTATTTTCTGGACTCAAAAAGCAAAGACTATCTTTACTTTTCCTTAAACTTTTGCAATACATGTTCATTAATTGAGATCCTGCTGGTGATTTTTAGTATATTTTGTTATACTGACCAGGCCATGTCCACATGCAGCAAGACCCTGACAACATTCAGGCTAAGGCTAATAATTGAAAAGTAATATCCAGACCACACAAGTGTCAAATTATTACCATCTCCACCAAGAGAGAATCTCACCATCATTGATGTTCAATAGTATTACCATGTTTGAATTGACTAATATCAAGTTTCTGAGGTTACTACTGACCAAAATTAGATTTGGACTAGCTGTACAAATATTGCGGCTACGAGGTTCACCAATGTCCTTTAAGGAAGGAAACTACCATCCATACCTAGTCTAACCTACACGTGAATCCAGGCTCACAGCAATGTGATTGACCTTTTAACTGTCTTTTGATATGACGAGCAAATCATTCAGTTGGGACAATTGCTAGAAAATCTCAACAAAGAAATGAATCCAAATGGACCACCTGGCAGCAACCAAGGCACCAGAAATGACAATGTCAAAAACATTTTTTGACACTACAAAGTCTTCCAAGCTAATAACCGGGGGCTAGTGATAAAATTGGAAGAGCTGTCCACACATTCATCAAGCAATAGCCTGAACTAGTCATATTCACAGAATCAATCCTTACGGATAATTTACCAGGCATTACCATCACCATCCCAGGAAATGCTGTGTCCCACTGAATGGACAGACTCAACAGGACTGGCAGAGCAGTGGTTTATAATGGGAAAAGAGTTGTCCTCAATATAAACTCTGGACACTATGAATTCTCATGACATCATGTCAAACATGGACAAGGAAACCTCCTGCTGATTGTCATGCATTGTCTTTCTTTAGTTGATGGATCTGTACTCTTCTATGTTGACCAACACTTGGAGGAAAGATGGATGACAAGGGCACAGAATGGACTTTGGATGAGTGATTTTACATCCACCAAAAATGGCTCAGCAGCAGTGCTACTGATTAAGCTGGTCAGATCCTAAAGGACAGACTGCAAGACTGAGTCTGCAACAGGTGGTGAGGGAACCATGAGGAGAAAAAACTTATTTGACATCATCCTTACCCATTTACCTGCCATAGATACATCTGTCCATGACAGTAAGAGTAAGAGTGACCATCAAATAGTCCTTGTCAAGACAAAGCCCCGTCTTCACATTAAGAATACCCTCCATCATGTTTTGTGGCAATATCTCCGTGCCAAATGGTATAGACTTCAAACAAATCGACCAATTCAAGACTCGACATTCATGAGGTGCTGTAGACCGTCAGCAGTAGAATCAGACTCATCAGACTCCAACACAATCTGCAACATCATGGCTCAGTATATCTCCCACTCTATCTTTACCATCAAACCAGGGGATCAATTTTGTTTCAATGAAGAGTGCAGGCATGCCAGGATAACACCAGGCTTACCTAAAAATGAGTTTTCAAGCTGGTGAATCTATCAAGTAGGACTGTTTGTATGCCAAAAACATAAGGAGCAAGTGATAGACAGAGGTCAGCAATTCCACTACCAACAGATTAGGTCAAAGCTTTGCAGTCCTGCCACATCCAGTTGTGAATGTTGGAGACTATTAAACAAAAGGGAGAGAAGGCTCCACAAATATCACCTCCTCCATGATGGGGGAGCCCAGCAAATCAGTGTAAAAGATGAAACTGAAGCATTCACAACAGTCTTCAGCCAAAAATGATGAGTGCATAATCCATCTTGATCTCTTTGTGTGGTCCACAGCAGCACAGATGCCAGTCTTCAGTCAAACTGCTTCCTTCCATGTGCTATCAAGTATAGCCAGCTTGAGGAGCTAAGCACCAAATAAAGAAGCAGGACGTCAAAGGTAACAATTTTAGGATTATTATCTGAGCCATGTGTAAGTTGGCAGAGGGTAACCAAGTTTAGAGAGATGAAAGTGGATCTGTCAGACTGGTATGGGAGAAGTACATTCTCCATCAAAATTAGGAAAGTGGGATCTATACCAGTAAAACAACCTATATCTGAACCATACTTATACTGGTGTTCTTGAAATCTGTGTAACGAGGAAAGTGTTTTAAAATAAATAGTAGGCACAATGGCCTAAATTAAGGAAGTTGAAGTGAATTAAGGATTGGGGAAAGTTCAACAGAGAAAGAAATTAATGGGGGAAATGTACAAGTAGACAACTACAGCAAGAAACAGAGAAGGCAAATCTCACAGCAAGTCAACAAATATGACTAGGGATTCAAAATAATAAAAGGTGAAAACTTAAGGCACTGAGCTCAAATGCACTTAGCATTCAAAACAAAACAGATGAACCAGTTTTTTTTTCTGAAGAAGGGTCTCGGCCCGAAATGTCAGCTTTCCTTCTCCTTGATGCTGCTTGTCCTGCGGTGTTCATCCAGCTCGACACCTTGTTACCACAGATGAACCAGTAGTATAGATTGAGATAAATAATTTTGATCTTTTGGCCATTAGTGAGACATGCTTGTAGGATGATCTAGATTTGGAGTTGAATATTGAATGGTATGTGACATTTGCGAAAGAGAGAAAACTACCAAAGTGTGGAGGAGTAGCCTTCTTAATTAAAGATGATATCAGCCAGTTGAGAGGAATGACCTAAATTCTGGAAGCCAGGATCTCAAAACAGTCTGGAGATGAGATCACAGATTAATAGTAATGAAGGCAAAAGGTTACTTGTGGGATTTGTGTAGAGACTTCCCAGCAGAAACCATATGGTAGGGTAAGGTATAAAGGAATGAAAATTGGAAGCTTATTGAAGGGTATAACAATCAGTCAGGGGGATGTTAACCTACACAATAGTCTGGAAAAGTCAGATAGGGGAGAATTGTCTACAGAAGTAATTCATTGAATGTCTTGGGGAAATTTCTTTGACCAGCATATTATGGAAACAAACAGAGAGCAGACTACACTCGACCTGATTTTGACTATTGAGATAGGATTGATTACTGACTTCATAGCGAAAGCACCCGGGTAGCAGTGACCATAATATGATTGAATATTTCATGCAAATTAATGGAGATACATGTGTGTCCAAAATTTAAACAGGAGCAATTATGGGGGCAGGAAAGTAGAGCTGGTGAAAGTGAACTGTCCATTTTGATTCAGAGATGGGTCAACAGAGATGCAGTGGTGAAAGTTTACGGGGATATTCCAGAAATAGAAGACAAATGCAATGTTAGCATTCATTTCAAGAAGGTTAGAATACAAGAGAGGAGATGTATCACTGAGGGTGTACAAAGGTCTGGTGTCAGACCACATTTGGAATATTGTGAGCTGTTTTGGACCCTGTGTTAGCACTGGAGGGGATCCATGGGAAGTTTACAAGAATTATTCCAGAGATAAAATCCTTCTCAAACCCTTCCACTGATAACACTGGGTCCATACTCAATGGAGCTTAGAAGGATGAGCGGGGTTTCAATTGAAACTTTAGAATACTGAGAGGAGTGGACGTGGAGAAGATGTTTCCACCAGAGATGTGAGGACCCAAGGCCATATCCTCACACTGAAGGGATGACTCTTTAGAACTAAAGTGAGGAGGTGTTTCTTGAACTAGAAGGTGGTGAATCTGTGGAACTCATTGCCACACAGGACTGTGGAGGCGAAGTCACTGAGTGCATGTTTGACAGAGATAGATAGGTTCTTGATTAGAGAAGGGATCAAGAGTTGTGGGGAGAAGGCAGGGGAATAGGTTTGAAAAATATATCAGCCATGATTGAATGGCAGAGCAGACTGGATTGGTTGAATGTCCTAATTCTGCTCCTATATCTTACAGTGATATAGTTTAAATTATTGCACAGATACATTCCAACAAATAAGAAAAATTAGAAGGGACGAGCCCACCATCCATGGTTAACAACAAAATCATGGACAGAGTCAAACTCAAAGAAAAGACAATTTTTCAAAAACAGGGGGCAGGTTGAACATTGGATCGAATATATGTATAAAACTAAAAAGAGTTACCAGAAGATTAATAAGGGGGAAAAACTAGAGAATGAGAGAAAGGTAGCCAAAACTAAGACTATGTTGAAAAAAATTCTTCAGCTATTTCAGGAAGCAAAGAGTGAACAAAATAAGTGTTACTACTTTCTTTGATATTGAGTCTGGGATATTAGTGGAGGATAAGGAGATGATAGATGGATTGAACAAATATTTTGTGTTTGCCTTCTCTCAAGGATAGAAGTAGCATCCTGGAAAAAGCTGCAAATCAAGAAGTGAAAGGTAGTGGGGCAGTATCACCCAGTAAATTGTTGGAACTGTGAGTTGACAAGTCCCCAGGTCCAGATGGGTTTCATCCTCGGGTCTGAAAAGAAGGAGCTAGTGAAATAGTTGATGCATTGGTTTTAATTTTCCAAAATTCAGTAGATTCAGGGAAGTTCCTTTAGACTGGAAAATAGCTAATATAAATCCTTTATTCAAAAAGGGTAGGAATTATAAAGCAGGAAAATACAGGATAGTCAGCTTAACATCTGTTGCAGGGAAAATGGAAGCAACTATTATTAAAGGTGTTATAAGAGGGCACTGAGCTAGTGCAAAGTAATCTGGCAGAGTCGACATGGTTTTGTCAAAGGGAAATCATGTTTCACTCATTTATTGGAGTTCTTTGAAGAACTAACTTGAGCCATAGATAAAAGGGAACCAGTGAATGTATTATCATCAGATTTCCAGAAAACATTTGATAAGGTGCCACGTCACAGGTTATTGTGAAATATTAAAACATATGGTGGAGGGTGTAACATATTGCTTGCTGACAGGAAGCAGAGTAGAATGAGTGCATCTTTTACAGGCTGGCAGGATGTCAGGAATGGCATGTCATGGGATTTGGTGCTGCAGTTCCAACCCTTTACCATGCATATGAATGACTTCAGTGTTGGGATCAATGGTATGGTAGTTAAGGTTGCTGATGGCACAAAGATAAGTCAGAAATTCAGTTACGAAGAGAACATAAGGAGATTACATAGGGATATAGACAACAAGGTGTGGAGCTGGATGAACACAGCAGCCCGAGCAGCATTATAGGAGCAGGAAAACTTGACGTTTTGGGCCCAGACCCTTCATCAGAAATGGGGGAGGGGAAGAGGGTTCTGAAATAAAGAGGGAGAGAGGGGGAGGCTGATAGAAGATGGATAGAGGAGAGGATAGGTGGAGAGGAGACAGACAAATCAAAGAGGCAGGTTAGGAGCCAGTAAAGGTGAGTGTAGGTGGGGAGGTAGGGAGGAGATAGGTCAGTCCAAGGAGGATGGACAGGTCAAGGGGGCAGGATGAGGTTGGTAGATAGGAGATGGGGGTGCGGCTTGAGGTGGGAGGATGGGATAGGTGAGAGGAAGAACAGGTTAGGGAGGTGGGGACAAGCTGGGCTGGTTTTGGATACGGTTGGGGGAGGGGAGATTTTGAAGCTTGTGAAATCCACACTGATACCATTGGGCTGCAGGGTTCCCAGGCTGAATATGAGTTTCTGTTCCTGCAGCCTTCGGGTGGCATCATTGTGGCACTGCAGGAGGCCCAGGATGGACATGTCGTCTGAGGAATGGGAGGGGGAGTTGAAATGGTTTGCGACTGGGAGGTGCAATTGATTGTTGCGAACTGAGCGCAGGTGTTCTGCAAAGCGGTCCCCAAGCCTCCGCTTGGTTTCCCCGATGTAGAGGAGGCCACAACGGGTACAGCGGATGCAGTGTACCACATTGGCAGATGTGCAGGTGAACATCTGCTTGATGTGGAAATTCTTCTTGGGGCCTGGGATTGGGGTGAGGGAGGAGGTGTGGGGGCAGGTGTAGAACTTCCTGCGGTTGTAGGGAAAAGTGCCGGGTGTGGTGGGGCTGGAGGGGAGTGTGGAGCGGACAATGGAGTCACGGAGAGAGTGGTCCCTCCGGAAAGCAGACAAGGGTGAGGAGGGAAAAATGTCTTTGGTGGTGGGGTTGGATTGCAGATAGTGGAAGGGTCGGAGGATGATGCGTTGCATCTGGAGGTTGGTGGGGTGGTACGTGAGGACGAGGCGGATTCTTTTTTGGTTGTTATTGCGGGGACGGGGTGTGAGGGATGAGTTGCGGGAAATGCGGGAGACACGGTCGAGGGGGTTCTCGACCACTGCGGGGGCAAAGTTGCGGTCCTTGAAAAATTAGGACATCTGAGATGTACGGGAGTGGAATGCCTCATCCTGGGAGCAGATGCGGCGAAGGCGAAGGAATTGGGAATAGGGGATGGCATTTTTGCAGGAAGGTGGGTGGCAGGAGGTGTATTCCAGGTAGCTGTGGGAGTCGGTGGGCTTGAAATGGATGTCGGTTTCTAGGTGGTTACCCGAGATGGAGACAGAGAGGTCCAGGAAGGGGAGAGAGGTGTTAGAGATGGTCCAGGTGAACTTGAGGTTGGGGTGGAAGGTGTTGGTGAAGTGGATGAACTGTTCGAGCTCCTCGTGGGAGCATGAGGCAGCGCCGATACAGTCATCAATGTAACGGAGGAAGAGGTTCAGGTGACCTCCGACCCATCGCCTCCAACCTCATCGTTCCCCAAACCCGCACCGCCTGCTTCTATCTCTTTCCCAAAATCCACAAACCTGAAGGCCCTGGTTGACCCATTGTCTCCGCCTGCTCCTGCCCCACCGAACTCATCTCCACCTCCCTAGACTCCATTTTCACCCCCTTGGTCCAGGAACTCCTTACCTACGTCCGTGACACGACCCACGCCCTCGAACTCCTCCAGAACTTCCAATTTCCCGGTCCCCAACACCTCATTTTTACTATGGACGTCCAGTCCCTATACACCTGTATTCCCCATACAGATGGCCTAAAGGCCCGCCGCTTCTTCCTGTCCCGCAGGCCTGACCAATCCCCCTCCATTGACACCCTCATCCGCTTAGCTGAACTTGTCCTCACCCTCAACAATTTCTCTTTCAATTCCTCCCACTTCCGACAGACAAAGGGGGTGGCCATGGGTACCCGCATGGGCCCAAGCTATGCCTTCCTCTTTGTGGGTTACGTGGAACAAACACTCTTCCGTACCTACGCTGGCCCTAAACCCCACCTCTTCCTCCGTTACATTGATGACTGTATCAGCGCCGCCTCGTGCTCCCACGAGGAGCTCGAACAGTTCATCCACTTCACCAAAACCTTCCACCCCAATCTTAAGTTCACCTGGACCATCTCTAATGCCTCTCTCTCCTTCCTGGACATTTGTGTCTCTATCTCGGGTAATCACCTAGAAACCGATATCCATTTCAAGCCCACTGACTCCCACAGCGACCTGGAATATACCTCTCCCACCCACCTTCCTGCAAAAATGCCATCCCCTATTCCCAATTCCTTCGCCTCCGCCACATCTGCTCCCAGGATGAGGCATTTCACTCCCGTACATCTCAAATGTCCTCATTCTTCAAGGACCGCAACATCCCCCCCGCAGTGGTCGAGAACGCCCTCGACCGTGTCTCCCGCATTTCCCGCAACTCATCCCTCACACCCCGTCCCTGCAATAACAACCAAAAAAGAATCCGCCTCGTCCTCACGTACCACCCCACCAACCTCCGGATCCAATGCATCATCCTCCGACACTTCAGCCATCTGCAATCCGACCCCACCACCAAATACATTTTTCCCTCCCCACCCTTATCTGCCTTCCGGAGGGACCACTCTCTCGGTGACTCCATTGTCCGCTCCACACTCCCCTCCAGCCCCACCACACCCGGCACTTTTCCTTGTAACCGCAGGAAGTTCTACACCTGCCCCCACACTTCCTCCCTCAACCCAATCCCATGCCCTAAGAAGATTTTCCACATCAAGCAGATGTTCACCTGCACATCTGCCAATGTGGTACACTGCATCCGCTGTACCTGTTGTGGCCTCCTGTACATCGGGGAAACCAAGCGGAGGCTTGGGGACCGCTTTGCAGAACACCTGCGCTCAGTTCACAACAATCAATTGCACCTCCCAGTCGCAAACCATTTCAACTCCCCCTCCCATTCCTCAGACGACATGTCCATCCTGGGCCTCCTGCAGTGCCACAATGATGCCACCCGAAGGCTGCAGGAACAGAAACTCATATTCAGCCTGGGAACCCTGCAGTCCAATGGTATCAATGTGGATTTCACAAGCTTCAAAATCTCCCCTCCCCCAACCGCATCCAAAACCAGCCCAGCTCATCCCCGCCTCCCTAACCTGTTCTTCCTCTCACCTATCCCATCCTCCCACCTCAAGCCACACCCCTATCTCCTCTCTACCAACCTCATCATGCCCCCTTGACCTGTCCGTCCTCCTTGGACTGACCTATCTCCTCCCTACCTCCCCACCTACACTCACCTTTACTAGCTCCATCCCCGCCTCTTTGATTTGTCTGTCTCCTCTCCACCTATCCTCTCCTGTATCCATCTTCTATCCGCCTCCCCCTCTCTCCCTATTTATTTCAGAACCCTCTTCCCCTCCCCCATTTCTGATGAAGGGTCTCGGCCCGAAACGTCAAGCTTTCCTGCTTCTGTGATGCAGCTTGGCCTGCTGTGTTCATCCAGCTCCACACCTTGTTATCTCAGATTCTCCAGCATCTGCAGTACATATTATCTCTGATACATCGGGATACAGGTAGGTTAAGTGAATGGGTAAAGATCTGGCAAATGGATTGAAATGCATGAAATTGTGAAATTGTTCATTGTGGCAGAAAGAATAAAGAAGTGTGCTGTCTAAATGATGAGAGTTTGCAAAGCTCTGAGGTCCAGAAAGCTCTGGGTGTCATTGTGCATGAATCACAGGAGTCAGTAGCCAGTTCTGAAGATGGGTCACTGGACTCGAAATGTTAACTCTGTTTTCTCTCCACAGGTGCGGCTAGACCTGCTGAGTTTTGCCAGGAATTTCTGATTTTGATTTGGATGTTCAGCATCTGCAGTTCTTTGTTTTATTACAAATGGTCAAAATGCAGTTACGGCATGAAAACAGGAAAGCTAATCAAATGTTATGGTTTATTGCAAAGGGAATTGAATACAAGAGCAGGGGTTTTAGGCTTCAGGTATAGAGGGCACTGGTGAGACCACATCTGGAATATTGTGTACAGTATGGTCACTGTTCAAGGGAAGGATGTTAATGCATTGGAAATAGTTTCGAGATGGTTTACCGGACGAATACCTGGTATTGGATTGCAGTATGGGGAAAGTTTAAACAGGCTAGACTTGTATCCTGTGGAGTTCAGAAGAGTCAGAAGAGACTTAATAAATCAGATTCTATGGGGACTTGATTCAGTAGTTTTAATAAGGTGTTTCTCCTTTTGGAAGAACATAAAAATAGGGATCATAGTTTAAAATTAAGGGAGTGCCAATTTAAAACAGAGATGGGAAAACATTTCTTTCATCTCAGAGGACGGAATGTCTATGGAGTTCCCTTCCTCAAAAGGCAATAGATGCAGGAGCTTTAAATATTTTAAAGACAGAGATAAGTCGAATCATGAACAAAAACAAAGTTGCTGGAAAAACTCAGCGGGTCTGGTCAGTTGGTAAGTAGAATCATGATTACCAAGGGGATGAAAGATTATCAGGGATATGCAGGAGTGTAAAGTGAGGTTAAAAACAGACCAACCATGATCTTATTGAATGGTGGAGTGGGCTTGAAGAACCAAGTGGGCTTCTCTTGTTTGCTGTTCATATGTTCATCAGAAACAGTTGGAGGCATTGGATACTGCAAAGGCTATATGCTCTGACAACATTCCGCCAACAGTATGAAAAACTTGTGCTCCAGAATTTGCCGCATCCAGACCAAAGCTGTTCCAGTACATCTACAACAGTATCATCTATCTGACAATTTGAAAGAATTGCCAAAGCACATCCTGTACAAAAAAAAAGCAGAACAAGTACAAGCTGGCCAATTACTGCCCCATCAGTTTACTCTCGGTCATCAGTAAAATGGTGCAATTTATCATCAACAGTGCTATCAAGCGGCACCTTATCAGCATAACTTGTTCGCTGATGCCTAATTTAGATTACATCAGGGCCACTTAGGTCCTGAATTCTTTACAAGCTTGGTTCAAACATGGACCAGAGGCTACACTTGACCCAGTGTGGAATCAAGGAGCCCTGGCAAATCTGGAGTCAATGACTTTCCACTGCTTAGGTTAAAATCCTGGATACTCCTTTCCTAACAACACTCTGGGTGTCCCTTATACCTAAGGATTGTGGTAGTTTGTGAGGGCAGCTCACCAGCACTTTTTCCAGGGAAATTAGGGCAATGGTCAATAAATATTGGCTCAACCAATAATGCTCATATCCAAATTTTTTAAAAAAGTTACAAAAGGGCCATTAGCGGAGGTCACGCAACTTTATATCTTTCCTAGAGATAGTAGGAACTGCCGATGCTGGACAATCTGAGATAACAAGGTGTAGAGCTGCATGAACACAGCAGGCCAAGCAGCATCAGAGGAGCAGGAAGGCTGACGTTTCGGGGCTGGACCCTTCTTCAGAAATTTATATCTTTCCTGATACTTTCAAAGCTGATGCACGATCGTCAGTTTTGCACCATTGCTCGAAAGCAATGTTTACCCCAAAGCATGTTTAGAAGGTGCTGTCAGAGTATCCTGGGTGAGTCATAATGAACACAAAGGTGAGCATAGAGGTTACAAAGACATTGACATGGAGCTTGAATTTTAAGCCTGAAATTGATCAAGAGTAAGATTATGTACAGATGTTTAATGCACTTATATAGGATTCATCTTTCTACCATTTTAAATTAGGCACTAATGTATTTGTCTTAAATGGATTAATGCCTCAATTCAACAGAAGACAGAAATTAAATGTAAATGTTTTTATAATAGCATTGCTCATTACTTTCCAGGCACTGCAGAGAAAAACAGAGACTGAGATTTGCATTTTAAGACTAATTTATTGCCCCCACCCTCTGCGCATAAACATGATTTTCTTAATTCCCCTTGTGATTATGAAACTTTATTTAGTTACAATCTCTCTAGATGATCAGTAGATGGTAGACAATAGTCAGTCTTGTTTTACTAAATAGTTAATGCAGCATGAAATAGGAGATGCAAATATTTGCCTGTGATCACATGGTTTCCGTACACACAGCTGAAACTAACATAGATAAGAAAGTATTTCCAATGCATTTGCTTCTTCATTCAGACATGTTTCAGAACAGTGCCTGTTAACAATTATTTGATTGAAATGTATGCTTCATTGCTTCTCAATATCAGAACCACAGGATTATTTTTGATATCCTTCCCATGGAACACCGCCTTTGCATAGTATCATGCACTTAGTTGCTAATTCTTCCCATCTCAGGGACAAATCCTTCACCTGTCTGTAAGACATTCAGTTTGGCATGGCCATGAGCTCATTTAAATAAGTAGATTAATGTCTGCATTGGTATAGCAGTCAAAGAAAAAAATATAATAATATTTTGAACAGATAACACAACTCTCGTTGTGACACTTGAAGGTACGGTATATTCTATGAAGACCAGTAAAGATATCCAAGTCTTTTGTTCAATATTAATAAAGCATGCAAAAAATACTACACTTACTGATTAATCCATGAACTTCAAACTATTTTTTAAAATACATAATTCTAACGAGAACCTGGAAGTGGAAGCTGAGTGGCTGATATGCTGTCGTTTCGGTGTTCTCAACAGAACACTATCTGAATCATCATGTTAATCCATCAAAATGTTTACATTGTCTGTAAGAAAGAGACCCCAATCTGATTACTGAGCGCAAACCTCTCAGTATCTTACCACAAAATGAATCAAATTGTTTCAGCTATGGTTAAATTGAGAGACTGGAAGCAAAATCTGGACATGAATCATACAAATTTTAGATATTCACTCTACTGTTTGAGAACTGAACTGACATCCATGGTGCAAATGTACATTTCTGGTGACAGCTGTGCCGGACACTACATCGGAGGAAGCAGCAGGAAGGACACCTCACCAGCACTATTAAAGGGATCATTAAATACATTCAGGTTAGTTGCCACAATTGTAGATTAGTTGAAAATCCTGAGAGTAAAGTTGTTAGAGGCTG
Organism: Ginglymostoma cirratum; assembly: GCA_024137785.1. Taxonomy (NCBI): domain Eukaryota; kingdom Metazoa; phylum Chordata; class Chondrichthyes; order Orectolobiformes; family Ginglymostomatidae; genus Ginglymostoma; species Ginglymostoma cirratum. Next base: position 2,421,496 of record JAHRHZ010000076.1, read on the forward strand.
CAGTGAGCAGTATGGCACATACAGATGAGCTTTACATTGACTTAAGGTTTCTGGCCAAACCAGTTGCTTCCAGGAATGCATGAAATAGTAAGGTATTTGAACAGAGTTTTGTTGAAATCACAGCTGGGTGCTATATGCAGTTTTGGTCTCCATAACCTAAGGAATAATATACTTCACCTTGCAACTAAAACAGCAACGGTTCATTTTGTTTGGTTCCTGAGATGAGAGGGTTGATCTTTGACAAGAGGTTGAGCGACTTGGATTTTTCCTTTCAGGAGTTTAGAGAAAATCAAAGGTGATGATTCATTGAAATAATCAAAGTTCTCAAGGGACTTGACAGGATGGAAATAGAGATGATGTTTCCTGCATTGGGGAATCTAGAACACAATGGCTGAAGATAAATGATCAATCATTTAGGTGTGAGATGGATGAAGGTTTCTTCACTCAGAGACATCAGATCGGCCTTCCTGAAAGTGACCGCATGGAAAGTGACAGGTCTGGGGGGAGTCCCGTCCTGCATTGATCCTGCACAGACCAACTGGCAGGAGACAACTTTAACCTCTCCGTTCTACAATGTGGGGTTTCCACCTGCTTCAAGAAGACTAATATCACCCCGGTGCCAATGAAAAATCAGGCAACGTGCCTTAATGACTACTGCCCGATGGCTCTGACATCCATCACTATGAAGTGCTTCAAGAAGCTAGTGATGGCACACATCAGCTCCAGCTTCTCAGATTGCCTTGATCCACTATATTTCGCCTAGTGTTGCAATAGGCCCATGACAGGCACCATCTCTCTGACCCTATGCTCATACCTGGAATATCTGGATAACAAGGACACATACATCAGACTCCTATTTATTGACTTTAGCTCCATCTTCAACAGAATAATTCCTACCAAACTCATCTCCAAACTCCAAGATGTAGGACTCTGCTCCCCTTTCTGCAACTGGATCCTCAACTTCCTGTCCCACAGACTGCAATCAGTAAGGATAGGCAACAGTATCTCCTCTGCAATAATCCTCGACATCAGTGCCCCTCAATCCTGCATGCTCAGCCCCTTACTATATTTCTTAGACACTCACAACTGTGTGGCCAAATTCAGTTCTAACTCCATTCACAAATTTGTTGATGACACCACTTTAATGGGTCGGATCTCAAACAATGACGAGACAGAGTACAGGAAGGAGATTAAAGCTTAGTGGCATGGTGTAAAGGTGACAATCTCTCCCTCAATGTCAGCAAAATGAAAGAGCTGGTCATGGACTTCAGGAATCGGAGTGGAGGACATGCCCCTCTCTGAGTCAATGGTGCTGAGGTACAGGTGGTTGAGATCTTCAAATTCCGAGGAATACATATGACCAACGATCTATCCTCATTCATCCACATTGACTCTACAGCCAAGAAACACCTCTACTCCTCAGAAGGTGAAGGAAATCTACATATCCACAATGTCTCGTATCAATTTTTATGGATGCATCATAGAAAGCATCCTATCTGATTGCATCACAGTTTGGTATGGCAAGTGCTCTGCCCAAAACCGCAAGAAATTACAGAGTTATGAATGCAGCCCAGTTCATCACAAGAACCAGCCTTCCTTCCATTGACTCCGTCTACACTTACTGCTGCCTTGAAAAATCGGCCAACATAATCAAGGACCCCTCCCACTCTAGTTACACTTTTTTCCAGCCTCTTTCATTGGCCAGAAGATACAAAAGTTTGAAAACACGCACCAGCATATTCAAGAACAGCTTCCTCCCTGCTGTTGTCAGACTTATGAACGAACCTCTCGTATATTAGAGTTGATCTTTCTCTGCACCCTCTCTGTAGCTGTAACACTGTATTCTGCATTCTGTTCTATCACCCTGATGAACTTACACAAGGTATGTCTTGTCTGGTTAGCACACAAAACAATACTTTTCACTGCATGTCGGGACATGTGACAATAATAAATCAAGTCAAATTAAATCAGAGGATTGGAAATCTTTGGAACAGTCTTCCTGAAGTATATGGATGCTCCATCATTGGGAATATTTAAGGCTGAGATTAACAGAATTTTTGCTCCTTAGGAAATAAGAGATTTGGGAAATAAGGAGAAAAAAATGGGATATAGGAGGAGGAGTATACCATTGAGCCTATTGAGGCGACTCTGCCATTTGATTAGATCATAGTTGTTTATCTCCTCAATGCCACTTTCCTGAACTATCTCCTTATCCACTGATGTCATGAATCTGGAGAAATCCATCAATTTCTGTCCGGAGATAGTAGGAACTGCAGATGCTGGAGAATCTGAGACAACAAGGTATAGAGCTGGATGAGCGCAGCAGGCCAAGCAGCATCAGAGGAGCAGGAAGGCTGACTTTTTGGGCTTAGACCCTTCTTCAGGCACCAGTCCCCACACCACATCCCACCCACCTGTCCCAGCCCACACCCCAGAACCCATCATTCCATGGGCTGCTTTCAGTGCAGCCAGCCCTTTTTCATCTGCTTAACAGCGTTTTGTTTCTCCTGAACATACTGTTATCCAGTCGTTTGCCTCCCTAACTGATGTTCTCTCTCTGTTTTGGCTCCATCTTCACCCATCGTCGTACTCCTTTGCTATCTGCCCCTGTCTTCAGCACAAATACCACCTTTTCTTACCCACCATCAGTTCTGAAGACAGGTCACTAGACTCAAAATACTAACTCTGCTTTATCTCCATGGATTCTGCCAAATGTGCTGAGGTTCTATAGCAATTTCTGCTTTTGTTGTCAGATTTCCAATTTCCACAATTCTATGTTTTATTTCAGCCATTTGCAGGACACGGACAAACAAAATCACATCCTCATAAATCCAGTGCTCTTCAAATTATACTTTTCATTGTATTGCAAGCAGAACTTAAATATTGTGATGAGCTGATCTTGCAGTAGGAAGCCTTGCTGCCAAAGTGAATGGTTCAATCCATTATTTTCTCTGTACATGTCATGATTGTATCTGTCAATGCTTGTTTCAGTGACTGGATCCTTGATAGTTAGAAGTCGCACAACACCAGGTTATAGTCCAACATGTTTATTTGACATCATAAGCTTTTGGAGTGCTGTTCCTTTGTCATCTAACCAGTATTGGACTAGCATGGACAAATTCAGAGCTCACACAACACCTGATTACAGTGCAAAAGGTTTATTTGAAATTATAAGCTTTCAGACCGCTGATGATGAAGGGACAGTGCTTTGAAAACTTGTGATTTCAAATCAACGTGTTGGAGTATAATCTGGTATCGTGTGACCTCTGAATTTGTCCACCCCCGTCCAACGTCGGTACCTTCACATCACGGATCCTTCATGCCAGTGAAGGAGATGTTTCTTCAAAGACAAAATTGAGCAATCAGGAGCTTCAAAAATAAGAAGATGATCATCAAGGTGTCACACAATTTCCATAAGGATGTATCTTGAGATCTCCAAAATAGCATTAGAGATTGTTTTTAAAAGAAATGTTGCAATAGGTATGATTTTTAAAAAAAAAGGTTCCTTCATCAAGTTAAATTGTATTGAATTATAACAATTTTAATTCACAAGAGGATTTCAGTCATGGTGGTTTTGTGTTTGGCATTCATACTTGTCAGGTAGGAGATTGGCAGTGCTTATTTTCACAGTGTTTAGCCACATGATTGAAATGGCAGTAATATCTACGTCTGCATTATATTTTCTGCTCGGCTCATCAGTTTAGCAGAATGAACATTTGACATTTGCTCCAAACAACCTGAATTTTAATGATACTATTCGATTCTACTGATTGCTTAAAGTTTGCATTCAGAAGAGCTAATATTTAATTACCAGTATCATTAACCTTTATCATGTTTTAGTTTGTTATTGCATCGCAGCAGTGTTACATTGCTTTAAGGCTTTGTTGTTTTTAAAATTTGGAAGATGAAGCAATGGTCTGATTTGCTGAAACGCAAACTATGGAAAGCACACTGCCTCTCAATCATCTGGCTGGGGACAGATGCATTGTTATTTCATCATTACACTTTCTTCACTATAAACCCCCAGAGCTTCCAATTATGGCTAATCTTGTCTTTGGGATGTACATGTTCCCAATGTTTCATCATTGGTCTTCTGTCAGCTTCTTCCAATGAAGATCTATTCTACTCAGGTTAGCAATCATCAATTGTACAAAATACAATACATAACTTTGAGCTATTTGGCATAATACATACTAATAATGTAAGCACAATGCTCAGTATTCCAGCATTAATCATTATGTCCCCGAGATCCTCTTTCTGGAGCACATTAGGAAAGCATCTGGCTTCTGTGTTTTCACTTGTCTCAGAGCACCTTTGGAATAAGTGCCTGTTAACTACAACATTGGCATTTATCTGACAATCTGAAACATTGCCCAGAAAGCAGGAAAAATCCAACTCTGCCAATTACCACTCCATCAATCTGTCTCAATCATTAAAAAAGTGATGGACAGGGTCATCAACAATGCCGTCAAGCACTTCTTAATGTTTCTTTAGCATTAACCTACTCACTGATGTTCACCTTTGTTTCAGCCGGAAATACCCAGCTGATGACCTAACTATAGCCTCAGTTCAAACACAAACAAAGGAGCTGAAATCCAGAGAATAAGTGAGAACGACTACTGTGGACATCAATCCCATAGTTGACTAAGTGTTGTATCAAGGAGCTTGAGCAAAACTGGAGTCAATGAGAATCATGGAGAAAACTGTGGTTGAAGTCCTGCTTGGAAAATGGTTGTGGTTGTTGGAGGTCAGTTATCTCATGCTTTAGAGCATCTCAGCAGGAGTTGCTCATGGTAGACATTTTTGAATCAACCACCTTAGAGATGCTGTTACACATCATGGACTGGTTGGACCAAAGGGTCCATTTCCATGCTGTAGGACTCTGTGAGTTTATGACCTCTGGAGCAGGGGGCATGAACCCTTACCTCCTGATACAGAGGTAGGGACATTACCACTGCACCATAAAGGCCTGGCTGATAGGGTATATCCGAGACTTCGCCAACAACCTTCACTCTGTCAGGTTATTGGGAATGTTTGATGATAGTACAATATTCAGTATTGTGCACAACTCCTCAGGCATTGAAGCAGTTCATGTCTGAATGCAACAAGACCTAGATGATATCCAGGCTTGGGCTGGCAATTGGCAGATACCATTCACACCATAAGAATGCCAAGCAATTGCCACCTCCAACAAGACAGGATTTAATCATTGCTCTTTGACACTCAATTAACTTACTATTGCTGAATCACTCACTATCAACATCCTGAGGTCATTACTGACGGGAAACTGAACTGGAATAACTATATAAATACTGTGGCTACAAGAGCAAGCCAGAAGTCAGGAATCCTGCAGCAAGCAACTCACTTCCCAACCATCGAAAGCCCGCTCACCATTTGCTAGGCACAAGTCAGGAATGTGAGGAAATATTCCTCATTTGCATGCATGAGTGCATCTTCAATAAAACACAAGAAACTTGACACCATTCAGGTCTTGATTGGCACCTCATCCTGAAACATTCACTTCCTCCACAACTAATGTTCAGTAGCAACAATGTCTACCATCTACAGATTGCACTGTAGAAAATCACCAGAAATCCTTTAACAACACCTTCCAAACCCCCTGACCACTACCTCTGGAAGGACAGGGGCAGCAAATAGATGTAAACACCACCACCACCTTCAGGTTCACCTCCAATCTAGTCTTAGAACTACAACATATTTCCTTCATTATCACTGCATCAACATCACTCTCTATGTAACCATTCAAGTAGGTAGCTCACCTCCACTTTCTTCAGGGTAACTAGGGATGGACAATAAACGTTGGCCAACCAGCAAAGCCCACATCCTATGAGCTGATAAAAATTATAGACACCAGTCAAAAGTATTTTTAAGTAGATTTCTGAAAAGTTATACCTTAGCAATTCCAGTCCACGTGCAATTTCTGCCTTCATTGCAGGCAGCAGATTCCAAGTGTCATTTTCATTGTCAAAACTCAGCAAAGTAATATATTCAGAATGAAACAACATACTACAACTAGAGTGATACCTAGCAGCAGAAGTTTTGGTTCACTTGAGCCATCATACAATCTGACTAAACTGAAATGAGTTTTGAGCATTTGGAGAGTTTATAATCATATGCAGCCATTTTATAATGCTACAGTTGCAGACTGCTCTGCTTGTTCTGGACAAAATTAATTTATTCTTTTATTTGGTACATGGAGCCAACATGCAACTTTCATTGTGTCTTATTATTTTCCTTAATTGGAACACATTCAAGATGACAAACTCAATCAAATAGATCTTACCATGACAGCTGGGCAAAGCTCTATTCCATCCAGGTCTTCCATCATCTCCCATGATGCACGTAAGGGTTGAATAACCTTGCAACACATATCCTGCATTACAATAATATGTAACAGTTGATCCCAGCTTAAAGTCACTTCCCAGTCTGGTACTATTCATGACATTCCCAGGATCAAAGCACGATTCTCGAAGTTTTGCTGTATAATCAAAGAAAAAGGTGACCTTAATAAAAGAGATATATATTTGTAACATAACTACTAATATTTTTGGTTAACTTTAATTTTGTTGCTTCCTAAAAATGGTCTTCAATGAATCTCATATAACTGGCATAAAAATGTGATTTCCTTTTTGAGGAGTGAAAGATACCACTTAATTTTCATATTTTGCAACTATACATGCTAATGGGAGTTGATCTGCTTCAAATGAGAAACAAGAAAGTTTTGCAACTTGAAAATCAAGTGTTGCATGTTGTTGTACTATGCAATACAGGGTCGCTTTATGTACTGTCCTCACTTAAAGTAGCAGTATATCTTCAAATTCTTTACCCCAGGTGACTGTTGAAGTTGTTAGATTTCTATACTAATGACATCATGGGATAAAAGGATGGCATAAGGAAAAGGAGTTGAGGTAGTGACCAGCCATGATCTAGAACAGCAGAACAAGCATGAAAGACTGAACGGCCTTCTCCTGCTCCTATGCTTTTTTGTAATGTTGGTACAACTGTTTTGTTTGGCGTTGTGCTGGAATAGTGGCAGGCAGATGCCAATGGCTAGTACACCTGTCCACTGGCTCCATTCAGCCTTTTTGCACTGACTTGCTGGCCAACCCCACCACTGAGGATGAGGATAGTCATAGAGTCTCCTTCTCCGATTAATTAAATGTCCACAACCATTCATGACTGAACATGACTGGACTGTAGATATTTGATGTGATCTATTGGTGTAGGATCACTCAGCTCCAACAAATGTATTTTGTTCTATTCTTTAGCATGCACTTCACCTAGTGTTGTAGCTTCCCCAGATTGGCAACCTCAAATTTAGGTCTGCCTGGTGCTGCTTTTTGCATGCTGTTCTACTCCCTCCTGTCTCTCTACTGTCAGTACTGCTCCCCACTATCTCTACTGATCCCTCAGTTTGCTGGTTAAAATAAGGACGTTGCTTGTGTCATTAGATTAACGATTCTGGTGGATTCTGGTGGTGACTCCATTGTGATTGTCCACAATCTCTCAAATATCCCCAGTTTTGAGCTGTTAGATCTGCTCTGAATCTACCCTATTTGTCATGCTAGTGGTATTCCACAATATGATGGCGAATATCTTCAGTGTAAGCAGAGACTTCATGTCCATCACAACTACTAATATAGTCATGGACAAATGTATTTGTGACAGTTGGATTAATTAGAATGAGGTCAACTAGGTTTTTCCCTTGGCTTGGTTCCCTCACTGCCTGCTTTGATGCCCTTCCAAACTTGGCCAGATCATTATTAATTAATAGTGCTACCAAGACGTTCCTACTAGTGGAAATGTTGGTCTCCCATCCAGGATTCTCTCAGTACTTTTTCCACTTAGTACTCAATATGGAGATGTATTGATCCATTAGCTGAAGGAGAGTTGCAGATGGCATACCATTTTCTTGCTCATATTTGATCTGGTGATAAGACATTTCAAGGAGGGCAGGGTCAATGTTGTGGACTACAGGGGTCATTTTCCAGCAACTGTATACTACGGTGTCGCCACCTCTTGTTGAATCTGTCTTTCTGGTGGGAGAAATTGCACCCAACCTTGGAACAGGAGTTGAGATATCAGTGAGGAGGACTTTGCAGTGTTAGCTGGACTGAGTATATCATTGTCATGCCCAATTATTAAGGAGATATGAAGCAGCCCATCTGGCTTTATTGTAATTATATATGTTTTTTCCTATTTTGTCCAAATGATTGACTTCCCAGGCCTTTTCAAAGGCCAGTAAGAAATCAACCATTTTTTGTTGGTCTGGAGTCACAGTAAGATGAGTCTGGGTAAGAACAGCAGATTTTCTTTCCTGAATGACACAGCATCTGTCAACTAGATGGAAGCAAAAAGAAAACCAACTATGATTTTCTTTCTTTTCCCCATTTAGCTAGATTAGTGTCATTGGCACAATGTAGAGCTACAACAAATCAAATCTGGACCATTTGATCACAGCAACTTATTCATTCAATACAACAGACGGATGATCAGCTGTCAGGTATTCACACACAAATAGAAGGAGTATTTGAACTTACACAGCATCTGTCATGACCTCAGTATATCCCCAAATGTTTTACAACCATTGAAGTACTTCTGAAGTGAAGTCATGATTGTAATGTCAGAAACCTGGCTGCCATTTTGCACACAGCAAGATATCACAGCCACTCATGTCATAAATAGCTCAACTATCTGGTTTAGATGTTTCTTCAGGAATAAATATTAACCAGGTCCTTAGAAAAAACTCCTCTGCTCATATTTGAAATAGTGTTATGGGATCTTTAACACCTAGTATTTATGGTAGATAGAATTTTTGTTCAACCTCTCATCAGTAAGTAGTTTTTTAGAAATTACAAGACATTATGGTATATAATTTATGCTTAGAAGCTTCAAAAGGATTCTTCAAATTCTGGACTTGCACACTGTGCATAAACTATGAACCACCAGTGGTGATGCGAAGGACTAATTTCTGGTGGTTAGTTGCTACACACAATCTGCTCAATGTTGGTCTGTTTTAAACTGTCATGGACTTCCTTGTCAACATGGTCCATATTGTCTCTTTGATTTCATGCACCAACTTATAAGGAGCGTGTGACCTTAAATATCTATGTCTGAGGTGTAAAAATTGAGGTCAACCCTTAAAGAGAATATATGCATTTATTAGCTGAAAAACAGGGGTGGAGGTTGACTCGTGCAAAAGGTGAAATTCTACGCCACTACCTGTGGTATCGATGAAAGAGAAGACTCACTGGTACTTTTCTCCTTTGTACCGAAGAATACTAAAATAAGTTGTATTTTTTCTACTGCATCTACATTGAGAACTGTCAAACATCAAACCTGAGATCCAGTTGTTCTGTCAGTAGCATACATCATCATACATTTACCAGCTATATTATCAGCTAACCCATTCTGATTCTTGTCACTGTTGTAATGCAGTTTCAAAGACAAAAGCTGTCAAAGTTTTATAAATGAAAATACAAAATTTCTCAGATTTGTAGTTTACAAAGAATTTCTTCTCCAACATGAATCTATTTTTAACTATCTACATTTCTCAGTTTCTCAATTTATTGTTGCATCATTCCCTCCCGCTCATTCATTATTTCTAAAAAGACTTCTCTTAATATCATTACTGTTTTTGCTGGTGGCTAATAATTATTGATTTAGCTATTGGTTAAACCACACCAAAAGTCAGTTTAGCTAAATTTCTGGCAACCCATCAACAAATGTCATCTTTTGACAAAGTATAGCAGTTTCTCCTTAATGTCTTTCCAGTTTATTTCTTCTCCAATGCCACTACCTTAATGGCTTATTTTGGAAAATGTGTCAACCCTTGAAAATTACTTTTTTAGAAATATACTGCAATACGATTTACATTCTGCCCTATATTGTGCATATAACTAAAGTTAATAATTAAACAAATTGATTCTCACCTTTATATTCTATGTGGAATCCAGAAAAGCTAACAGAGCCATCACTTCGAAAAGACAGGTGCATGGTATTTGAACTGCTCTCAATCCGCTCAGGAAGCTTATTATCTAGAAAACTTCCAATCAAAGGACTGTTACTGTCTGGGCCATCATAAATGTAAAGGAAGTCATAGTTGGGCTCCATGGTGAAACTGCAAAAGAGAAAGTTCGTATGTTTAAAAGCCAACATGACATTTTCATTTTCTTTTCAACGTGCCCTGCACAGTTTTAAACAAAATTCAAGGACCCTCCCAGACCTTGTCTCAAGTCAAACCAAATTTTCCCGTATAAAATTCTTACAAGGTTTGAAATGACAGATGCAGGGAGAACAATTTCTCTGACTGGGGGATCTGGAACCAGGGGACACAGCAACAGAATAAGAAATAGGCCATTTAAGACTGAGATGTGGAGGAATTTCTTCACTCAGATGATGGTGATTCATTACAATTGTTTACCATAGAGGATTATGGATCCTCAGTCATCGAGCACATTCAAGACAGAGATGGATAGGTTTAAAGACAAAAAAGCTTATGGACATAGAAGATCAGACATGATGTAGCTGAATGACAGAACAGGTTCAAGGATTGAATAGACTTGTCCCGCTCTTATGTCCTGTATTCCTATGCTCCCTTCCTGCTTGACTATAACTACAGCTTCTAACTTCATCGCTGGCAAATTGCCTGCTACCACCTGTGCCTCAAGGCATTTAAAACAAACCATTACCCATGATTTTATACTAGCATTACGGCTATTTGAGTCCTCTCCTATCCGATCACCTGAAATAAGCTTTGAGTAAACATCTGGTCCCTGAATTTTACACCCCATTGTCATTGTGCTACATAACATGATCCAGCAACATCTTAAAATTCTCACACTTGTCTCCAATCCCAAAACATGTCGCTATTCTCTGGACTGATTGTTTAAATGAGCACAGAGGTGGGAGACGAACTGGACTGCCCCTTAATTTTCCAAGATCAGCAAGCATTCTGACTTGCTGCCAGTCTCTGCCTGTAGGTCACTTTTAAATGTGCTGGTTCAGGGGGTTGCCCACAAGTGGCTAGTAGACAATTAAGGTCATGGTGCGATACCAACAGGGACACGCCAGCCATGCCAGCCACATGTTGAGACCGACTTCAGGCCATTTGATGGATATGACTTACTGCCAGCATGCAGAGTGGGGGCTAGTACTCAATCTATCACAGAACCTCAGAATTGTCACAGTGCAGAAGGAGCCAATTCAGCCCATCTTATTGGCTTTCTGATCATTTTGGTTTGGTGTCAAACTCATGGCACCTTGTTATGGATCAGACCAAAATCCCTCAAAATATTTTGAGAGAGAGCCCAGACCCCAACCTTTTCTTATTTTTAAAGACAACTGTACAGAGTTGTGTTCAGAACGCAATTTGATTAGTTAGACTACCAAGCGTGAAGCAAAACACATTTCATTCTTACACAATAGTTTAAACACAAACAAAAGAAAAAAAAAACAAGTATTGGAGTAATAATTCTATTGGAAAACTTAACAGAATAATAGATTATTTAACTACTGAACAGCATCTGTCCCAATCTCGTAAATCTGATAAATACACCCTTGGCAAAGGCAAATTCAGTAAAAAAGATTGTCTCATATGCAATTCTAGCAGCAGAAAGAGAACTCCAGCTTTTAGCTGTAACAGAGACAGGAATAACAGCTTTCACATCCAGCTTCAAGACCCAACAACTGCAGAAAGCTAAAACTAAAAATTCTGGTTCTGTGGAGATTGACCCCCAACCTTCATGCGACTTTTGTTGTTTCAACTCTTAAAAATAAAAGCAAGGCCTTGCAAAGCTGTTTGCTTTATTGGCTTGGAACAGACCGATCACAGCTCTGTATCAACCTCTCTTCATAAAAGAAAACAAGAGAAAATATACCTCTTAAAACTATAGTACCATTGCACTCTGCAAGTTGTTTCTGTTTAAATAGTCATCCAGTGCCCTGCTGAATGCTTCCTTTGAACCTGTCTCCACCATACTTTCAGATCTTGCCTTCCAGTCCCAGATTATTTTCTGTGTAAAAAAGTTTCCTTTTTCTCCCATCTTGTTTCTTTTACAACAAACTCTAAAATTACACCCACTGGTTCTTGATATTTTTATGAGTGGGAACAGTTTCTCCACTGAAGAAGGGTCACTGGACTGGAAATGTTAATTCTGTTTTCTCTCCACAGATGCTGCCAAACCTGTTGTGGTTCCGGTAAGTTCTGTTTCTGAATGATTTGAAACTGAAAGGAAGCATCCAATGCTATGTCAACTACTTCTAAAATTATCTTCGTCAGGTTTCACACCTCCAGTTCAAGATTCACTACCACCTTTGCCTGAAATCAGTGGTAGTGGAGTCATGGGGTCATAGAGTCATAGAGATGTATAGCACTGAAACAGACCTTTCAGTCTAATTCATCCATGCCGACCAGATATCCTAAACTGATTTAGAGATGGGACAACTCCACATCTCCTACTTCATTGCCATTATTTACACACAACAGCACAGCTCAGGAGCATCCCAAAATACACAGTCTTACATTAAAAAAAAACGTGGATCACATTCTGCAAATAAGTTATGGCATGATTTGTGAAAACTGTCCTGTTTATTATCTACAAATATAAAAAGAAAAAGAGATATTGCTGCACCATTATTTGTTCCATTACTATAAATGGCTACTGGGGCTAGGTTTTGGTTCCATGTGACAGTTTATCATCAGCTTTTCATATACTAAGTTCATGACAGTTGCTGTTATTATTTGCTACTGAAGTTGTTTGTTGTCACCAAGGACCCACCTCAGAGTGACTGATGTCTTGGAAATGCTGTGGTACACTGATGGAAATGGAGAGCCCTGCACAAGCTGTAGTGTATCTCAAGGTATTTTGTAATGAATGAAGTAATTGGATAGAACTAGGGTTTAAAATGAACAATAGGGATTTAAATGGCACCACTGGCGACCATCAAACATCCTTTGCCGCTATCAGACTTTCAGCTACTCAGAAAATTGAAAATCCAGGCAATGAATGGGAATAGAAACAAATTATTGGTGTCATCCATTGCACACCAGAGACTTTCAGGTTTATGCTACGCTGTCATCAGATTTCCATTGGGCAGAAACATTTTATTTGAGAGCCGTTATGTACAGAATGCAGATTCTAGCAAGCTTCTGCCACAGTCAGAATGTTTCCAACTCTATTTTGTCCCAGATGCAGGGACCAACAAAATCATCTTACAATATCTTATGAAATTAGTATGTATACAGGTGAGATACAACACTAAAAATGACATACATGCTCTACCTGTTTTAAATCAGGTTATCAAATATTGTTAAAAGTTTTCCCATAAGTTTGATAACGTGACCTATGTCATTGATGGCAGATCAGAACTTTAAGGTATTAAAGATATGTTAATGTGTAACTCTGTCATGTTTGTGTTTTAAAATAAATCTGTTAATCTGTTACACATAAAAGAAAAATTACCACAGATGCAAACTCAGTCATCATTTGATCAAATCCTTTGTGGAACCCATAGAATATTGCAACCGTAACGTGTCACAGAAACTCCAAACAGAGAGAAAAACACAACATGAAAAGGTAATGGCAGGAGAGACTAGACCCTACATCACTGCATAATGCTAACACTTGCAGAATTTTTAAACCTTATCATTCCAGGAATATAAAGAAAAGGGTTATGAAATGAGTATAAAATTGGTGTGGGTACATTGATGGTTATTACAATATGTAGACTAGTTGCTGTGAAGTTCCCAGTTCTGAGAACAGCTATTTAAACATCCTTGCCCTGTAGGCAAAAGAGAAATGAAGAGATTCTCTCTCACTTTGGGCACTGCAACTAAAAACCTTAAAATCAACTCTTTCTATGAACAACAGTGCTATCCTTAATATCAACTGAACCAGCTGCAATGTTCAACTGTCCTCACTTCATAAACAATTCAGATACCTTCTGTTTTACTTCTATCTTTTGAATTCAACTCTCAATTCTCATGTGTGTTTAATAATGAATAAAGTCATCCTCCTTGTTAATTCAGAAAACCTGGGTAAATTGTCTCTTTTCAAAACATAAATACGTTTGGTTCTGGGAGCAAGATGTCCATTAGGGATGTGATCCTTTCAAAATTAAACTATGACATGCAGTCGTCAGGCATTTATCAAAACATCTGATCACAGTATTTTTTTTCCGACAGTTTGGAAATGCCCGAGTATTTGTTTAATGAAATTAGACCACATGCTAAATCTTTTCTTCTAACTGCCCCTTTTGAGAAAGAAAAATACTTTGCACTCTGTTTCTTCATATTGGGAACTTATAAGGTAGATTGAAATGCAATTAAGTGTTACATGTTTCAAGCTCCATCTCTATACAGTCACCTTTTTCTCTTTCTTTCTGTAAACTATGCAAAAGCGTTTTTTTGCTAGTACCACAAACGTCAAGAAAGAATAGAATATTTATTTCATTCTTAGGACATGGGTTAGGCTAATATGGAGGTGGTTGCCTATCTATTCCTCAAATTGCACTGGTCCTATGCATCTCAGTATCTTTCAACCTTAAAGACAGCTGAACAGAATGGATTGGAAAGTCCATTTACCTTTAGCTGAAGAGTTCATATCAGTTGGCTTAGATTTAAGTAAGAATTGGGATGTCTAGAGGAGATTTGAATGTCAGTCCTCTCATTCAGGGGATACAGTGGCTCTGGAACTCAATGCCAGAATGGGTGGACAGAGGCAGAAACCATCACAAAATTTAAAACTGTACTTGGGTATGGACTTGTTCTCTGATACCTTTTCTCAGCCTGTTACCCAACTGACAAAGGTCAGAATGTTCCGGATCTGGAGGCACTAAGCCTAGAGGTGGAGAGTAAACTTAATCAGGTGGAATGGTAGCAGACCTGCTACAATCCTGCCTTTGCCCAAATTAAGTTATGGATCAGAAGGCCCAAGATCCACATTTTAAGCCCGCAGTGATTCAAGCTCTTATGGTTAATTATAGGCCAATTAAGTGCCTCACCCATGTGGGATGCAATTACTTTAGCACCAGTCAAGACAAGAAAAAGTCAGCCTATCCAACTAGTTAACAGGTTTACGAAGGTTCAGTTGTCCGCTTGGGGAGATTCTTTCAGTCTGCACTAATCTGTGAATAATTGAGGGTCTGGACCTAAGGAGGCTGGGTGGATGACGAGAGCCCAAGCCTCCTGCCCTTGCTTCCGACACGCCCCCATCTCTTAACAACCCCCATCGAGTGAGGTCACTTCACAAGCAACTTAGCTTTCTGTGAGTGTTCCAAATTAGGTTTCTCCAAATTATGGCAATGAATGTTTGACAACTTGACAACATTCTGTTTCTGTACTGAAGCAAGACCTGGACTGTTTATCAGCAATTCAAACAAAATTCCACAAGCAAAACTGAATTCTTTAGTTTCAGAAAGACGACTGTCAAACAAACAACAGTGGCATTTTTGAAGACAACTCTACATGCATTCAGGCTAAACTCCTTCAAAGCCCATTGTGATGGACTGGGCACTGTGCCCAGATTGGTGAAGATCTTCTCTCAAGCCAGGTCCTGTTTTCTTACCTACCAAATGGCCAGCGTCTTAGGGAAGAACAATGAAAATCCTAAAGAGACACACTGAAGTTTTTTTTCTTGAAGTGTGGAAGGTTTGGTGTTAATGACTGGGAAAAGCTTGCTACTAATCATTAAAAATGGCAATAACTTGTCCATCGAGCTGCATTACACTGTGAGTTCAAATGTTTTAACGTAAGACAGAGGTATAACAGAGAAGGGAAAAAAAAGAAGAAAATCCTACACTCCAGATTCTGCTATGTTGTGAGTTATCCTTCCCTATTTGCACAAAGATCTGCAGGTCAAGAATCAGCCTATTTAGATGCATGAAGCCTCAAAGCAGAAACTCAAAATTTGGAGCTGACGCATCCTTGAATCAAAGGACAGCTGATGAGAAAAATGACCACTTCGATCAGTAACATTTGCTGTGCAGAAGAATGTGAGAATTCTCATTTTGCACTCACACCAGACTTCTTCGTTAAAATTTGCCAGTGGGAAATTCGCTCCATGTTGCCCCCAAGAAAAGGAGCTCGCCAATAGCCACAGGGAAAAATGTGCACGTGGGGAAGTTGGGACTGCTGAGTGAAGGAGGAAAATTCCAATTAGACATGCTTTTGTTTCATATGTTAGTTGTACTACTTCAATGAAACCAATTGAAAAATATCAAAATTCTATTACCTAAATTAATGGAGCATGACATAGACTGTGCATTGGTGACTTCATTGAAAAAAGAATGATGTTTGTCATTTTACTAATGTAATTTAAGGGAATGAGTGTATAGACGATTAAGTGAATAACAACCACTTTATTTATACAGCATCTTTAATGTAATAAAATGTCCCAAGTCATTTCTTAAATTTAATAAGCAACAGAATATGACATGGAACCACAGGGGAAAGTATGTAGTCACATGACCAAAGGTTTTGTTGAAATCAAGATTACAAGGAGCATACAAAACAATGAAAGTGAGTTAGAGAAACAGAGAGATTTAATGAGGGAATTTCAGAGCTTGATATCTCTGCAACTGAAGGCAGAGTCATTATTCACAAAGGAATTAAAATTGGAGATGCTCAAGAGACCAGAATTAGAGAAGTACGCAGGGCCAAAAGGCAGAACTCTCAGGCTCAAGTCTGTGCAGGGAGCTGGGTTGGAAGCATATTGAAATTAAGTCTTGATGTAACAATAGGCATTGGTGAGGGTTTCAGTCTCTGAGGCAGAGGTGGAGAGATATGATGCTATGGAAGTGTGAAAGCTACTGAATGGCCTGGACAGAGTGGATATTGGGAAGGTGCTTCCATTGGTAGAAGAGACTGGGACCCGAGGGCACAGCCTTAGAGTGAAGGGAAGACCTTTTAGATTGGAGATAAGGAGAAACTTCTTCAGCCAGAGAGTGGTGAATCTATGGAATTCACTGCCACAGAAGGCTGTGGAGGCCAGATCATTGAGTCCATTTAAGACTGAGACAGATAGGTTCTTGATTATCAAGGAGATCAAGGGTTACGGGGAGAAAGCGGGAGAATGGGGTTGAGGAACTTATCAGCCATAATTGAACGGCGGAACAGACTCGATAGGCCGAATGGTCGAATTTCTGCTTCAATGTCTTATGGTCTTATGGTCTAAGTCAAAACAGGTGGTCTTAATGACAATGGAATATTGTAAATTTCACCTTCAGACAGGCCAGGAAGAGGGATAAGAGCTCATAGTGAGGGAACAGTGCTTCTCTTGGAGGCCGAAGTCAATGACTTCATTTTTCTTGCTACTTATTGGTAGAAAATTTCTGTTTCTGAAGCTTTCTGAAGAAAGGTCACTCAACCCGAATGTTAACTCTAACTTCTGTCCACAGGTGCTGCCAGCCCTGCTGAGCTTTTCCAGCAATTTCTGTTTTTGTTTCTGATTTACAGCATCCACAGTTCTTTCTGCTTTTGTTACGTGTTGGTTAAGCAGTCTGAAAAAGTACATGTATCACAGAGGTCAAGAGTAGAGGGAGTAAGGTTGAGACCCGCATTGTCAGCCGACATGTGTAAGCTGGTAGGCAACAGCACAATTCATGCTACATGAGAAAATATTGCTGATTGTTGAGTAAGTCAATTCTTATAGGCTGAGATGTTGTCATGGAGAAAGCAATGGAGCAATACAGGCTTTCCAAACCCCAGAGTTTTCCTTTTTTTCTCCTGATAAGTTCATCACATAAAGCTTCGCCTGCACATCTCTCTTTTTAGCAATATTCACATTTTGTTCCACCAAGTAACTGTTTATATTCCAATCAGCTGGGAAGAACTATAAAACCCATGAGAAATGCAGATTTAATTAGTCTTAAAACACATTGTGCTAATTTATTGCGGAAACATAAAACCTGGAAGCAGGAGTGGGCTATTCAGCCTTTGACCCTGCTCCAGCATTCAATATGATGCAGCTCAGTACCTTGTTCCCACTTTCTCCCTATACCATGTGATGCCTTTAGCCTCAAGAAATATAGCTAACTCCTTCTTGAAAAAAATTCAATGTTTTGGCCTTAACCACTTTCGGTGGAAAAGTATTTGACAGGCTCACCACGGCCTGGATGATGGCATTTTTCCCAAATGGCCTGCACCATATCCTTAAACTGTGACCTCTTTCCCTCTTCCTAGGGGTCCTATCGCTGGGCAGTTAGAAACTGATTGGGACTGGGAAAGGGAAGTTTAATATGTGGGAAGGAGGGTGGGTCAGAAATAAGAGTCCGGTCATTCCATTAACATTGTGGCCATCATGCCAGATTGCGGAATGAGCAGCAGGGGCATTAGGCATTGTCCTCAATATTCCCGTTGACATTGAATGCTATGGCTCCGAACGGTGCTGGCACACCTTAGGAGCCGTTATTTCACTAAGGCACTTGACCCTGACAGTTCTGCTCTGTACCCTTCTATTCAAGACCCTGTCTTGAAATGGCAAGGGAAGAATGTTGATGTTAGTATAACGACATAGGGGATGTAGTAACTAATTAACTGGACTTTTGTGCAGGAACTGAGCTGTGGCTGTGTAGTTGGTAGCAGTAAAGTATCTGGATATCGGGTTTCTGTCCTGAAGCACTACTGCCAGAGTGATGGTGTTGTGATTTATTGGGCATAAGTATATGGGAAAGTTGGAACAGGAGTGGGCCATTCAGCCCCTCAAGTCTATTCCACCATTCAATGAGATCATGGCTGATCTGTGGCCTAATTTCTCATAGCTGCCTTTGGCCCATATCCCTTAACACCTTTGCTTAACAAAAATTAATGTATCTCAGATTTAAAATTAACAACTGCTCCAGAATCCACTGTCATTTTTGGAAGAGATTTCCAAACATCTATCACACTTTGTGTATAGAATGCTTCCAAACATCTCTCCCAAACGTCTGGTCCTAATTCTCAGACTATACTCCCAAATTCCAGAATCACCAACCAGTGGAAATAGTTTATCTTTATCTACCCTGTCTTTTCTTGTTAATATCTTAAGGCTTTGATCAGATCATCACTAACCTTCTAAAGTCTAGAGAAAATAGGCTTCGTTTATATAATCTCTCCTCACAACTTAACCCTTGAGGTCCAAGTATCATTCTTGTAAACCTACATCGTACAGTGAAGGGTCACTGGACCTGAAACATTAACTCTGATTTCTCAACACAAATGCTGTCAGACCTGCTGAGCTTTTCCAGCAATTTCTGTTTTTATTTCCAATTGACAGCATCCACAGTTCTTTCAGTTTTTACATCCTTCCTAGGCTTTGGTGCCCAGGTCTGCTCATAGTACTCCAAGTAGGGTCCAACCAGGGTTTTGTATAACTGCAGTATAGCTTCTGGGGTTCTAGTACTCCGGTCCTCTACATATAAAGGCCATATATAAATTTAACCTATTTTTTCTAGTCAACAGTTCAGAGTTGTTATTACACACTTCTGGACCAGGTGGGACTTGAATCCAGGCTTCTTGGTCCAGGGATAGGGACATTACTTCTGCACCATAAGAGGGCACAAGTCAGAATTTTATTTGCTTTCTTGACTATGTTCTACACCTATTTGTGACGTTTTAAAGGTCTATGTGCCTGGACCCCCAAGAGTAGCTTGAGAGGTAGAGGGTGCAACAGATAGGACGTGCCCTATAAAAATACATTCACTGACTTCGACAATCCTTGTGAGGAAAATAGACTCTTGTGATGCTGAAGCCAGGTCCTCCAGTCCAGTCTACAGGAGTTGACCTTTTTGGCCACCGCTCCAACTTTCCACTGAGAGTAGTTCTTGAAGATTACGTCTTCTTTCTTCTTTCCACCTGCACCATCACTGTCTCCAATATGACATTCACCACCTTCTGTCTGCTCTGGTGTTCATTTTACCAACAAAAAAGCATCACAAAAGTCTTTTTTGTGCGGGTTCCCTTCAGGATAAAACCTGCCTGAACCACAGGATGGGCAAAAAAATGTGACAGTGCGTAGCTTACCTAACGTTAAGTTCAAATGGTTGTCCTCTTCACCCTGTGACATAGTATATCCCCTGTCACCTGCCATGACCTCTCATAAAGCCATACCAAGGTATTGCATTTTCATGCCCATTCATTGGAGACTCACAGTATAGAAACAATGAACTGTATAGTGACGGGTGGATGCAAAGTTAAAGAAAAACTGTAATTTGCTAATTAGTGTCCACTATGACAAAAAACTTGTGCTTACTACAGCCAATAAAACTATCAATCATCCAAACCCTTTCAAATTCTATAGTCAAAATTACAAAACACTTGAAATAACAGTGTCACTTTTGGATTTAAATTATCTTCTCCTGTAACCTTGTCAGAATGTCCATGAAACTGAACAAAAAATGCCATAAGGAGCCATTTATTCTATTAATTTCCATGGATATTCTGCTGAAGTTAAAATCGATAAGATGAAATGCTCCTGCTGTTTTTCAGGCAGGCAACTCTTTGGTACTTCCAAAGTATTTGATCTGATGAAATCTCTTTGTCTGCCATCTATTCATAACTGCTTTTCTTTTCATTATGCACTTATCCTCCATTTAGATGCTAATGGAATTAGCCCATCCCAGGGAAAACCAACACAAAACCAATCCATCAGGGAAAAATCAACAGTTGATTCAATTGATTTGCATCACTTAGAAGCCAGAGCCTTCCATGCCCCTGGGACTTCTGCTTGTGGAAGTATGGCAACTTGCAGCAAATTGCAATTGCATGATATTCAGCGAGTGCAACAATTTGCCAGATTGATCACAATAAGCACACACCATACCAAATCCATGTAATTACGATACATTTTAATATTGTCACGAAAAACTTCAGTTTCAACGAAGTTTTGGACAATCTCAGACTCTAATCATTAGCTGCTGAAGAGAAATCTAATCTTCAACGGTAGCTGTTAACCCATGTTGCTTTCTTCATCTATCAGTCATAATGTAATTATCTGGGTGATAATTATGTTTGAAGCAAACTTGCATAACAGGTTGGTAATTAGTAGAAAACTATTTTGCTAATTGACAACATTTGATTCAGTGGGTCATCAAATGCAATTGTATGATTTCAGAAATTTCAGAAAACAGTATTTAGCAGTAAATAATAAAATCCAGTGAATTAACAACTCGTGCAGTACAGACTCATGGCAAATTGTATTTTTGAAACCACTAACCGAGTTAATTCCAGCTGACTAAATTGTGGAACCGTTTGTGCTAGTGTTGCCCTGTTGGTGGCATTCATGCTGCTGCATCGAAAGATTTGTCAAGTTCAAATTCCACATCAACGCGTGTGATCCAGAAATGCACAGAAGTGCCACTCTCTAGGTGCAATTTTGTATTAAGGTGCTGTTAAGTGCAATTTACACAAACACTGTTTGTAAAATATTTTGGTCAGCCTCTCCTGCACAGTTAATACAAAAAAAAGGTCTACCTAGCATTCAGGCAATTGCTGAGCACAGAATGCTTTCTACTTCCTGTATATACCTGCAGTCATGGTACTGTACTGACAAAGGGAAAGCAATGGCCTAGTGGTATTGTCACTGGGCTGTTAATCTAGAGACCCAGATAATGTTCTGGGGACTTGGGTTCAAATGCTGCCGTAGCAGGATTATCTTGAATGTCAAACAATGACTGTGAGTCAATTGTTAGGGGAAAAACCCATCTGGTTCACTGACATTCCTTAGGGAAGGAAATTGCCATCCTTACTTGGTCTACCTGTGACTGCAGACCCACAGGAGTGTGGTTGACTCTTAACTGCCCTCTGGGCAATTAGGGATGGGCAATAAATGCTGCCTAGCCAATGATGCCGTCATCCTATAAATGAATTTTTTTAAAAATTGTCTACAGAGTACTCTGTTGCACAATTAAGTGTTACTTGATCCTAGTATTATTTCTTCTAATTTCATAATCTGTCAGATACACCTTAATAATCAAGTTAAAGATATCTTTAAAAACTGGTGTAATTTTTAAATGTATGTATAATCCTGACTTAAGTTGAACATTTTCCTGGAGATGATGATTAAATGAGGGTCTTCACTACAGAACAGGGCAAACAATTCAAGTGTTAGTCAAAACATACCAGTTAGCAGCTGTTGCATGTGTAATGCTGGAAGACGTGTAGAACAAATGAAATAAACTCAAATGCTTCATAATGTAGGAATGGTAGAGTCATTGATATAATTATTTTCAAAACTGAGACACGGAACCAATGCAGTAAAATAAAAAGTGACAGCACAATGCTGTGACATTATTCTGGGAATTATATCTTGGGGCTGTAGATCACTTCTAGTTATTTTAGTGGGGTAAAACAATGCTTCTCCAACATCCATCCAATTGGTCCGCTGGTGTCAGTAAAGGACCTATAAACATGTTAGAATGATGACAACTACTCATGTGGCTTTGCACCTGATTCATGTTGTAGAAGGCAATGCTTCTGAAAGAATTAAAGTTGAAGCTGCATTGAGCTCCACCCAATTTAGTGAGCCATGATGCGAAGGTGCCAGTTTTGGTCTGAGATGGGACTGATGAAGGAACATAGCTCCAAAAGCTTATGATTTCAAATAAACCAGTCAGATTATAACCTGGTGTCACCTGACTTCCAATTTAATGAGGGCACAGCAGCAATGGGTGGAGAAGACTCGAACAAAGGATCTAAAGGAGAGAGCCATGTTGATACTCTTTCTAATTTTGCCTAACCAGCCAAAGTAACATATATCTATTTCTGTCATGCAATAACCTACGTCTTGTTGTTTAGATAAGTGCCTCATCTTGTTAAGACTCGGTAGTGGCTTATTCTACGACAGTGAATTAGACAGGCCCTTACACTCATTACAGAAACAAGGATTAGTGGCCACACTCTACCCCAACCACAGGCCACCAATGGTTGAAACTGCAGCATACAGCAATGAACACTTTTACTAATTAGTGCCAAAATTCTACTATGATTAACATGACTGCAACAAAGTAGAGTAAATGCATATGGAAGCAAAATTATTGAAAAATTGATGAAAAACGATCATACAATTTTTTTTTAATGGATTAGCTTCCATAATCCAATTGATGCAGATTGAAGTTCAAACTGGAAGTGGTGCGACAGACACTCTGATGGTTTGAAGAACTTCCTTTTTCAGAAACTAATCCATTATATCCATCTCGCTATATGTCCAACATGGGCATCATGGTGAAGTGAATATATTGCTGCATTCAGAATTAATTTCTATTTGTTTACTAGGGGGGAAACTCCTGAACTACAAACATTTCCCTAGGTCGCAGCTATGTGCCATTGGGGAAAAAAAGAGTTTATAACAAAATATACTTAGTTTTGTTATTCATTTTTATCCTTTTCACAGTAACGATGTGACCTTTTCAGCTATCCCGAATGGGGTAACATTGCACAGTCACTGAGACACCTACACTGGTGTATAGATTACCATTATGTCGGTGACTATTTCACCACCATTAATAATGATTTTCTCAGTAGACAAAGCTAAAGGTACAGTCTTTCACTGAGCTGTCTACAGTCTATAATGAGAGCTCAGCAAAATAATTTTATTCAGTTTTCTGCAAAGGAATTTGCACCCATTACCAATTAATGTCAAATCTGAAGCAAATGTCGCTAGGCCCCGATTTTAATTTGGACAGGAGTCACATAGGCGAGGTCAAAGGTAGGTTGCAAACTGTCCTAATCTTGAAGTATGAAACACAGGAGATTTTCATAAACTGGGCCTGACTGGCATCCTTTCGGTCTTCTGCCCAATGCGAGCAGGCATCTTAACAATTGGCTGGAGGGCGAAAGAACAAGATTGGGTGGCAGGAGGTTGCTGTTACAGACCGGTGGTACATTCCTCAGCATATGGATACATTTTGCTTTGCGTCGTCAATATGGAGGTTTCAGGTGAGACATCATGAGGGCTTTGGGGTTTAGGGGACAGGGTAGTGATGCCTGGGGCATTGTAGCTCCAAGCCTTTTTAGTAGGCACTGTCCCTCCGACTTCTTTGGTCCCCACAAGAGACGCCTTTCTGGCTCACTTTTGACTGTGGCAATGCTTTTCGTTGGATGAACTGATGGAAAAGTCACAATGACTACAGGCCCCAAAGGGCAGCTTAAAAATGGAAGTTGTTAAACTAGTGCGATAAATGAATCCATGGGCGATTTTAACACCTAGTTGAGGTGGTGGCCATTGTTATTGGCTCTTCAGATTTTAACCCATGCCTCCCTTTGTGCTAAGTATCAAGTTATAAACTATTCTTTTGAATATGACTTCACAGTGTCAACCACCTTCTGCTACCTCAACCAAAAAGCCATTGTTCATGCTTTAACCTAGAAAGTGTTGGCAGTCTATTTATTTGCAGATGGAAAATAAAGTTAACTCTCATGCTTAAATTGTCCTACACCAGCAAGGCTCATTACATTCCAGTGCTAAGCAGAAGTAGTTACTGATTTTCTCTTCCACTATGCAGGGCTGCTGATTGCAATTAAATTACTTCTAAAGCGTGGTTAAATCACTGACCTTGATCATGACATTCCTCAGGGTCCATGTGATTCAACATGGCTTTCAGCACTGCATGTCAGTAAAGCTCAAAGCAAATCGTTAACAGTGAGTAAATAAAGTAATCAATTTTGAAGAAAGAAAAGTAATTACCTAATGAATGTCAAAGATATGATGTAGTCATTATTAACTGTGATCGTCCAGTCACACTCTTTGCCATGTGGATAAGGATGTGGGTAATTTGGCGAAAGAATAAATCCTGAGGAACTTGTCAGATTGCCTCCACACGGTGCTGAAAAATAAGATGAATATGCACTTGTGCTCAATTTATGAAAATTTCATTGAAGTTCACAACCCTCTTCAAATTCCACAAACATAACACATATTCAAACTGCCTTGTCTTACAATTTATTAATTCCTCTACCAGTCCACTTTCTTTTTAATGACACAAAATTTTAGGGCAAGGATCAGAGCATTTGCAAAGTACACTTTGTGAAATAATTACTGTGTTCCAATCTATTGCAAGCTTTGCAGATAACCAATTACAAAAAATACATATTTTTCAAAAGAGTGTATTAATTATGTTATGCATACAATACACAATTTTAGTAAGTTTCCACCCTGATATGTACACTGAAGCTTGATGTAAGAAAAGATACTTTACCTCAGTATTTTCAATGACTAATTGGGTTTCTTTTCAAAGATTACCAATAAATTCTAGCCATGTCAGTGAAACTCTCAATGCACAAATAAAGAAAAAGTTGGCACAAGCACAATGGGACCAATAGCCTACTTTTGCACCATATCAATCTATAATTCCATGATAACATAGCAACTGAATGCTACAAGCAGATGATAAATCATATGGAAAGTGCATTTGCAGAAGCACACAATTTGGATTTGAAAATATATTTCCCTTGTATTTCATTTGCAGCTATGAGCACGTTACCCACGACTAGCTAGTGACAAATCAAGCAGAGTTAATTGTATTGCCAATGCAACTATGGCACAGTTGGAGAATAAATAGAATTCATACAAAGTGAACAGACAAAGTCTCGGTGAACAAAAGGAATCATATTACTATTTCTACAATACAAACATTTGTGCTGTGGTGAAATGGCAAGGAAATTGAAAAGTACAGCAAAAATCTTGACTTTAACATTTTTAAGTTTTAAGATCAGCAATCTAAGAGTAGTGAATTTTATGCTACACTCAAAATTGTGCAACTTCTTAACAGATATATAAAAAAGTAAATCAATGTTTAGTGTTCCTTTAAAAGGGATTATTATTTTAGACAGGCTTAGAAAAAAATATATAATTGGATAGCCACATAAGTGTGTACTTAATGAGCAACAAATAAGAATAATAAAATAATGCTAATTATAGATTGAGTATTTAGTACTTAGTAGGTTTATGATTTCTACCTAATGGGCTAACTTTTGCAATCAACAATGAAGTAATATTGTCTGTCATTAACTGCAAAGAAAGCAGCCAACAAACAGCCAGTGATCTTTAGGACATTAATTTCTCCTTTTCCGTTCGCAATTCAAATCTAGAACCAAGACACAGACATTGCTTAGGGACCAGCAATATCGATGAAATCAATAAAGGCAAGCAACCATTTGTATTGACAGCTGACAAGAAACACTATTTGTCACTTCTAATGCCAAATTTCAGAAAACAAATCATGGGCTTTTTAAAATCAGTTGGAAATTTGGCTGCTGAGAAAAACAGACATGCTATTTAACTTCAAAGCTTTTTCGTCATGCACCCATCAAGTTAGACATTAATGTCAAATTTTAAAAAGACCAATAATTAATATTGTCTGAGACAATTATGCTAATTGGTTGGCAAATTGACACTGATTGACTGAAGCTTTGCCATGGTGAATGGACAAGGGAAAGATGATGCCCCATGTATTTGTTTACTTCAAAAATAATGCAATTCCTGGATAAATTCCTTCTTTTTTCTCTGTAGAGTGGCCCTTGCCTGTGAATAGATGCAGCTTCTGGCAAACATTTCAGTGTCACATTGGGAACTTGATTTATAATTTTGAATTGTTTGTTACTGTAATACTTGGCACACTTGGGATTGTTCAGCAAATATTGTCAGATTGCTGCATCACATCAATCATTACACATTATATTCCGCATTTTGCTATTTGACTATGACCTGTGTTGGTCAATGACTTTGTTAGACCTGCAAAAGACTAAGAACTAGGCTTATTCTGATGAAGGGTCTAGGCCCGAAACGTCAAGTTTTCCTGCTCCTATGATGCTGCTTGGCCTGCTGTGTTCATCCAGCCCCACGCCTTGTTATCTCGGATTCTCCAGCATCTGCAGTACCTTTTATCTCTTATAACATGTATGATAGGATTTGTCCTCCGAATTCACTATACCTACTTGAAATAGCTGTCTAAGATATACAAAAAAAAGCCTCATAATAAATATTACTGCATCTATAGAACATGAGTCAGCTAAATGATTGAATGAATTGCTACAAGTTCTGAATGAGTTTTCTAGGTACATTGCAGAAGAATAATCTAGTTCTACAAAGACTTTTCATGAGCTGCATATCAATGCCATGTCTATGTGATTGTTTGACACAGCAAACATGGATGTGTCAATTTGCACCATGTCACTATATTGTGACCATTAACTGAATCTGGAATTATTGTCATTGAACTAACAAATTTAGCATTTTGTGCAGATGGACTCAGCTTTCATGACACTGTGTATGCCTAACTGGAAGATGTTGCCATTGGATCTCTTCAAGGCCTAACTCTCAACTACATTTTTTTCTGTCAGAAATTTGGTGGAATGAGCCAAAAGTACCCCAATCATTTGCATATTTCTTATCTGTAGTTAATACGTTTGTTATTTTTGCATCTCCACCTGCATGCAATAATACATCTAATGGTTTAAATTCCATATACAAATACATCCTGTAAATGAAGTATTCCAATGAGTTCCTTTTCTTTAACGCCACAAGAATTAATGAATCTGATCTTTAATTCACTATTCCTATCTTCGGTAAACTCCTTTATTGATCAACATACATGTTGATAAACCTACAGCTCCACATGTTAAAGGATTGACTTTAGCAGAAATCTCATGTATATAGGGCCTGAACCAGTTAATCAAAATATAAACTTCACATTGAAGTCGGGTGTGTCAATGCTACCTTGTGGAATGCTGGTGACCCCAGTGAGATCACTGCTATTTACTTATGTGCATACTCAGGAATGGGCTTAACACCACAATTTTTAGACCTTAAAATGCCCTGTCCACCTCAATGGTCAATAGCATGCCATCCTATCCTTGCATTCAAGTTGCTTTAGTGAGGACATTTTGCTCAAGCGCACTTGTTTCACATATTGAACCTCTCTATAGCTAATGGTGAGATTGTACCCTAAACACACTGGAATTATCTGAAACCCCTCATCTGCAATCTTTATATTTTTAAAATTCATTTATGGGATGTGGGCATTTCCATGTATCGGAAGCCCTTGTCCTTCCTTTTGGAAGGTGTGTCCTAATGATCCTGAGTGAGTTTCTTGGTAACTGTTCTAACCTGCAGAGATTACGCACCTAATCTGCCCAATCTTTCCTCATAAGGCAATCTCCTTACCCTAAAAACTCCCCCTCACTGTGCTGCAAATGTGGCCTTGGCAATACCATGTCTAACTATAGAAAGATTTGTTTATCCATACATTTAAATAAACAATTTCCAAATTGTTTGCTGTAAATGTATGTTCACCACCACCTCTTGAAGGCAATTAGAGATGGGCAAGAAATACTGACCAAGTCAGTGATGCTCATATTCAACAGATAACTTTTTTTTATAAAAGCTAACTTTGCTCTCTCTGAATGTAGACATTTCCCAGTCTTTCATCATTCATGAAATAATAGTGATATTTGCTTTTCCTAGTAGGAAGGATAACAAAATGTATCACATCATATTCCATCTTCCATTCTTTTGCTATAATCCTTACATTGTTTATTTTTGTTATTTTTAAAAGTCCCTTATTTTTCTGTCTTGTCGGTCATTACAAACTTCAAAGATCACAAAGACTTCACAAGCTTCAAAATCTCCCCTCCCCCAACCGCATCCCAAAACCAGCCCAGCTTATCCCGGCCTCCCTAACCTGTCCTTCCTCCCACCTATCCCCTCCTCCCACCTCAAGCCCACCCCCATCTCCTACCTACTAGCGTCACCCCGCTCCCTTGACCTGTCTGTCCTCGCTGGGCTGA
Source organism: Ginglymostoma cirratum (assembly GCA_024137785.1). Lineage (NCBI taxonomy): Eukaryota > Metazoa > Chordata > Chondrichthyes > Orectolobiformes > Ginglymostomatidae > Ginglymostoma > Ginglymostoma cirratum. Next base: position 2,450,276 of record JAHRHZ010000076.1, read on the forward strand.
CCTATCCCCTCCCTAACTCCCCACCTACACTCACCTTAACTGGCTCCACCCCTGTGTCTTTGACCTGTCTGTCTCCTCTCCACCTATCTTCTCCCTTATTCATCTTCTATCTGCCTCCCCCTCTCTCCCTATTTATTTCAGAATCCCTTTCTCCTCCCCCATTTCTGAAGAAGGGTCTAGGCCCGAAACGTCAGCTTTCCTGCTCCTCTCACGCTGCTCGTCCTGCTGTGTTCATCCAGCTCTTTACCTTATTATTTCAAAGATCACAATCTATTTTCTTGGCTTCAGCTTTGTTTTTCTCACATTCTCTTGCCTTTCCTCCTTTATTGTCCGGTCCTCTTTTGCTGAATTCTGAAATACACCCAATCTTCAGACTTACTGTTTTCTTACACAACATTATAAACCTTCATCTGCAGAGGCTTGATTCAGGCAATATTCAGTGAAGGGCATGGCCTTGCTTTCTGATCCTTCCTGTTACATATCCTTTAGAGCCAAAGCATCAGTGTCCTAGAAATGGTATAGATTTTTGGTTCCCCAAGTAACATTTTGAGATGGTCAAGTTCCATAAAACTTTAAATCGCATTTGCTGTCAATAATACAAACTTGAGATCTAATAAGAATGAAAGGAATTGAAATGAGCGAGGTAATTTGATTGATGTCAGGAAGAATTTTGTTAACATCTAATTGCTGGATGACAGGAAGAGATTTCCACTAATCTTCCACGAAATTCCGATCACCTTGAAATCCAGTAGATATTCGTGCTGCACGTGTTGGAAAAATTGACGGAAAGGGCAGAACTGCAATGAAACACAATGGCCCAAATTTTGTTGTGGTAAACACAATTGCTGGTGTTCACAATTGTTACTACACTGAAATTTCAGACATAAACTCATTCAGAGAAGTCTATGAGAACGTAAAAGTTGTTCTCAATTCTTCAATGCTTCCACATAGGGTATATTATTGACGCTACCAGAAACTGCAATCAATGGGAATTTGTTTAACTTGATATGAAATTCCTCCGTTTTGCTGTCAAGCTTGCAAGAAAAGCTAGTGAAATGTTTTAACTTTTTCAGTGAGATGTAAAAGGGTTTTTTTTTTTAGAGACATACTGAGCACATAATTACCTCAAACACCCTGGATGCCCCTAAAAAACTCATTTTACGTTTGTATAATGTCAAATTTCCCGTTAATGATAAAAGAAATATGGAACTATACTGCAAAAGAAAATGCAAAACTCATGAAGGCACAACAAAGGACTCCAACTATGATGAACAGCAGAAGCAGCATGATCCAAGTAGAGGTAACTGATTCCACAACTAATGGATCATATCAAAGCTTTCCAGTCTTGTTATGTCCAATCATGAATGGTGGTGAACAATTAAATAACTATCATGAAAAGAGGAGCCCATGAATATCACAATTCTTAACGATGGCGTGCAACATGTGAGAGCAGGAGCTGAAGCAGAGCAGTGTGCAAATCTCTACGACCAGAGGTCCCAAGCAGAAAATCTAATGTGGACTCTTTCAGAGCTCTCCACTATCATTGATGTCAGTCCTTAGCCAATTCAATCCACTCTATGTGCTATCAAGGAGTGGCTGAATGAATTAAATCTGCAAAAGGCTATGGGCTAATGATACAAAGTTCCTGAACATCTCTTCCTTGAACAAGCTGTTCTAGTGTAGAGACAGTACAGCCTCTTTCCATTAAGTGTAAAAATGCCTTGGTATGTATTATCCATAAGAAGCAGAACAGGTCCAACCCAGCCAATTACCATCTTGGCAACATGCTTTCAGTCATCAACAAAGTGATGGAAGGTGTCATTGATTGTGTTATTAAATGTCACTAGCCAATAAACTACTTATTGATAATTGGTTTTCATTTGATCAGGACCATTTGGCACCAGAACTCAACATAAATAAAGGGGGATGAAATCCAGAAATGGGATGGGTATTCCTGACTTTGACATCATGGCTGCAAATATTTTTGTATGCCATCGAGAGTCTCTTATCAAACTAAAAGGAATGGAATTTGGGGTAAAGTTTCCAATATTGATGTCATATGAAAGCACAATTGAAGATAATTGTGGTTGTTGAAGGCCAATCAGCTCAAGACACTCCTTGGACATCATTGCAGGCACTTCTCAGGAATATTTCAATTAACCTGTTTCGACATATTTCAGACATCTGGACTATAACCCGGGCCACGTGGCTTATGCATAGGGATGCTAAGTTCATCAAAGAAATGTCCTTGGCCCAACCATCTACAGTTGTTTTAGCTATAATCATCCTCCACCATAAGGTGAGAAGTGGGAATGTACATTGATCATTAGACAGTGTACATTCAGTTCTGTTTATAACTCCTCACATATAGAAACAATCTATGCCCACGTGCTGTACAACCTGAGTGACATTTAGGATTGGTTTGATGTGGCGAGTAACATTTTTGCTTCACAACTGCCAAGTATTGACCATCAACAGCAAGGGAAAATCTAAACAGCCCTCTTTGACAATGAACAGCATTACTTTGCTGAATCCCCCATCAACAGCATTCTGGAGGTTAACATTGAATGGAAACTAACTGGGCCATCCACTTAAATGCTACGGCTGCAAAAGCAGGTCAGAGGATAAGGATTCTGCAACAAGTGAGTCATTTCCTAAAATACTAAAATATTTCTACAATTTGTGGGGCGCAATTCAGGATAATGATGGAATACTGTGTCCTGGATAAGTGCAGTGTTACACGAACTGCAGAAGCATAAGGAGGAGGCTCACCATGACCTCCTCAAGGGCAATAAATAATTGGCAATAAATGCTGCATCTTGCTTTTATTTTGTTTTTAACTTGCAATCCAATCACACTCATTTAATATGCTATCAGGAAATGTAAATTAATTATTGAGGACATTAAGTGCTTTTAACTTTCAGGTTTGCCGTGTGAATACTTTAATGTGATTAGTTTTTTCACTCACTCACTGTCTTCACTGTTGTTGCATGCTGCCTAATCTTGGCACCAGATTTAAACTAGGAAGCAGAAAAACCCATGCCACAGAGATGACTGGATATTTGTGGGCAGCTTTCTTTCAGTTTGACGCTAGGCACTATTCCTTTGGCACTGATTATAAAATTCAGCCAGATAGGTAGGGATTCTTACCAGCAGAAGGATTCCCTTCTTTTTTGATTTGATTTGATTTGTTTTTTTTATTATCACATGTACCTAAGTACAGTGAAAAGTTTTGTTTTGCGTGTAGTGCAGGCAGATCACAAAATACAAAAATCAAAGGTGATCGAACAGATTAATGAGTACAAGGTTATGGCTGCAAAGAAGATGAACAAAAAGCAAGATTAACATTAGAGTTGAAATTTGAAAAGTCCATTCAGAAGTCTAATAACAGTGTGGAGTAAACTATTCTTGAACCTATTTGTACGTGTGTTTAAGCTTTCGTATCTTCTGCCTGATGGAAAGGTTGGAAGACATTATAACCAGGTGGGAGAGGTTTAGATGATGTTGGCTGCCTTTCCCAGGCATCAGGAGAGAATACATGTGGCAAGATATGTGCTGTCATTGACTTCAACGGTGTTCTGAAATCAATGAAGTAAATGATAATTCTGGAGTCCAGTGTTTGTGTTGACTAATGTGAAATAAGAGGGAGCTATCAAAATAACATGAATTTTTTTATTAATAAATCTGTTATTTCAAGTGAGGGAAACTGATTACCAACAAAGAGGGCTGGAAGCTCAGCGATCCTAGGAGCATGACCTGGAGTGGTAGACATTGCTGGGAATGTAGTTGGAAGGAGAGGAAGCCATGGAAGCCTGTTTGGGTGGAAGAATTGACCTGTACCTACCCTGAGTAAAATGGCACTGCAATGGGAATCTGACAGGGACTCCACCCCACTGCTTTCTCTTGCTATCAAGGAATGGCTGAATGCACTTAATATGGCAAAGGCTATGGGCTCTGACATCCTGACAATAGTGCCAAAGATTCGACATCTAGAACAACTCTTCCCTGGGCAAACTTTCAATATGGAGACAACACTCTTTCCATCAAGCACAAGAAGCCCCAGTATGTGTCGTCCATAAAAAGTAGAACAGGTCCAACCTAGCCAATAACCTTCTCAGCAACATGCTTTCAGTCATCAACAAAGTGACAGAAGGTGTCATAGGTAGTACAAATAAATGTCACTGACCAATAAACTGCTCATTGTTAATTGGTTTGAATTTCATCAAGACCATTTGGCATCAGAACACAACATAAATAAATGGAGTTGAATTCAAGAGGTAGGATGGTATGTCCTAGATCCTGAGGGGTGGTGCAAGTCATTTCCGACTTTAAATGATTGCATCACAGCGGCTGGAAACATGGTTGGAGCACTTACTAGTCTTGAAGCTGTGGTGGAGCTGAATTTATTTTTAATACAAATTGCCGCAATGTTCATGCTATTTCAAAGGCATATGGTGATTCATTTCCTTCAAATATGTTTACCATATTAGCGGAATTATAAAATACATTATGATTAATTGTATAAGAGCTGACTGAAATTGTTATCATAGATAACAAGGCGTGGAGCTGGATGAACACAGCAGGTCAAGCAGCATCATAGGAGCAGGAAAACTTGACTTTTCGGTTTTCTGATGAAGGGTTTAGGCCCAAAATGTCAAGTTTTCCTGCTCCTATGATGCTGCTTGACCTGCTGTGTTCATCCAGCCCCATGCTTGTTATCTCGGATTCTCCAGCATCTGCAGTACCTTTTATCTCGGAAGTTGTTATCATGTTCTTTTAGGCACTAACAAGCTCGGGAAACAAAGCAGGATAATGTGACATTTCAAAACAAAATCTAAAACAAACAACAAATTGCATTTCTCTTGCATATTTCAAGTACAAAAATTGTCCTAAGGCACTTCAGAAGGAAATCAGACATAATTGGGCACTGGAAAACATATTGCCATAAATACAGCACTTAAAAGTGACCAGATGCAGGGAATTATGATTAACCATAAAGTTCCTCAGCGTGTTAATATCATCATGGGAGAAAATTAGTTTGGAGGAATTACAACTGTCTGAGGGTATTAAATTAAATAAATACAGCTAAAATGATATGATCAATAAAACATTCTGGCAGCTAGCTTCAGTACACCACTTAGCTAAATAACGTCAAGTCTATCCCCCATCCACATATTGACAGCATTTTTATTAATAAATAATGGAAGAAATACTATATAGTCCATAAAGTCTCTCACAGAAACAGGCAGATGGCCCTCATGTGTCTGTTTTGTTATCTAATAATTATCAGTTCAGCAATTTTCCAGATTTGGCTACCGACTTGTATCCAATCTCTTAACTCTTCCTTTCACCCACCACCTAACCAACCTAATCTTAGATCTTGTCATGGCCTCTGCTTCAGCAATGTACTCTGGCACTGAAATCGACAGACTTTCAAATTTCTATTTGAAGTATTTTTCTGCTGTCTGTCCTTTTATCTTATTTCCAAGTCGGCTATCCATGACTCTTCAATTAGCTTTCACTTGTTCTTTCTATCTGTTCATTATTTTAAATGAATCTATCAAATTACTCCTTAATCTTCCCAAACCATCAAGTTAACCTTCATGTTCGGAGTTCCTCATTGAAGTCATTGCGCTCACAAATTAGATCTGAACCTATTCTCTTTCCTTAATATTATTCCCATGATACATAAATTTTAAGGCATTTCAACTGAATGCATACTTTTTAAATTGTTCTCAAAAGAATTGCTGATTAAATTTCTGCAATAAGGTGGTTCCATCTAAGTTTAACTAGTTTTTCACTATATGTAGGTAAATGACTGACATGTACACTGATTGATTGATCTGAAGTTGACAAAGCAAAATCAACCATTGAGAGTTGTCAATTTCCTTGTATCTGAAACACATTTACTTCTCTTTGTTTTATTTTCCAAACATTACTGAGTTTGAGGGTTCCAAAGACTGGTCACATCAGGTTCAAAATGTGAACTGTCATTCTATCTCTCCACAGATGCTGCCAACCTGTTGCATTTTTATTCCAGAATCTTCTTTGTCATTACTGTTTATGCTTCTGCAAGCAGGAAGTAGCAATAATAAAACAAAACAAAAAAAAAATCCACACACGCAAATTCTCCATACATTAGGGCGGAATAAAACATGCTACAACTAAGACAATTTATATCTGAAAATTTTAATTGAAATCACATACCGATGCAAACAGGAGGGCTGGGCTGCCAGAAGTACCTGTTTTCCACCTGAATGCAAGCAATTTTTTCTTCTCCCTGAAGCTCATAGCCAGGTTCACATTGGAAAATGACAGTATCTCCAGGATCTCGGCCATCTCCATTTCGACTTCCATTCATTGGTACACCGGGATCACGGCAAGCTGTTGCCACTGAGCCTGGGGATTAATGAGGGGTATGTTATTTACAATAATAATGTTAGCTTTTTGCTGCAATCTTTCATTTTAAATAGAACATATCTGTTTAGTTGAACACTCAGGGAAGCTCAAAGTCCTCATAACTCTTAATTAAGTCATTAACATTAAGACGGAACTTGTGCTTGCTCTGTTTCACTTCTTTATTATTTTTGACAGGACCCACCATAACAGAGCTCGACCAGTAAAAGATATTATAGCCCAGAATTTCCCAGATTGCACTCATGTAGAATTTACACAAAATTATGCCAGTTTGTCCACCCAAATTTCCTCTGGAGCCTCATTGTGAACACTGAAATCCCAAAATCACTGTAAAACAAATACAAAGTGTCACTGGCAGGAGTACTTGTGTCTTCTGCTTTACATTTCACATTCAGATCATCTAGATTCTGATGTTCCTCTTGCTTTCCCATTATTGTGTAGAACAGGGATTCACTCATTTAGAAGGTCATTGCAATTGCTTAATTATTTCCCTCCTTCTAATTCCCAACATTTGGCTCATAGATAATTTGCAGCTGATCCACACACACATCTTCCCCTAGTAAAGCGAGCTGTCCATGGGTCCTGGTGCTACATGTGTGCGTTCACTGTTAAAATGGAAAGTAAGTCTGGCCATTAAAATGGCTCAGTGTTCTGTGTGGGGAAGTGAAAGGGTGTTACAAATGCTTCCTCCTCTGCACTGACTTTTAGTTCAAGTTTTCCCAATTCTCACCATGCTTTTGTACTGGAGATCCTCAGATAATCCTGGAGAAACAGCACAAATGTCACTTTCTAGCAACTTCTCCTATTTGTCCCGGGCTCATTTCATTTCCTGCCAGCAAATCTGGGAAGAAATCTCATGCTAAGGCTCAATTATTGCATTTAGACAATAAGTAAATTAAACTACAGAGTGGAACCAAAACCTTTTTAGAAGTTGTCAGTCCAAATGAATGATCCTTCAAAACAAATTTAAAAAGAACAATAATGGGTCACAATTTTATTAGAATGGTATTTTGTTGCAGAGAAATGATGCACCATGTCAATCCTCAAATTATCTCTGTTCGTTAGCTTTAAGCTTAAAACAAGGAGCAACAGAGAGACATTGACACATATAAATATTATTCTTCAAAATGGTTAGGGACCACACAGCAGTTTATTTGAATATATTTTCTCTTTCAGCAATTTCTGCCAATCTTCCATCTCTGGAATGACTGGAAATATACGCCTCGTCAGGGAAAGAAAAATAAATTTGGAGAAGTTTACCTTAAGAATTTCATACAAGATCACTGCATACTATATGCTAATATACAGAAGCCTTTGCAAAAATTATGCACAGCAACAGCACAGCAATCAGTAACTGCTATCTGCTCTACCCATGAGGCATTTTGCAATTGAAAATGTCAAGGACACAACACCCGATGCTTGATCAAAAGTTGTTAGGATTTGAGTGTCCTCCAAGAAACAACAAACATTGTAGGATTGATTGCAGCTTTTAAAGTGGAAATGGATAAATATTTTAAAAGAAGGGATATGAGATAGAACAAACAGATAACATGATTTGCAATATTTCTTCTCCTTCGTGATTCACCCAGTTCTATCATCTAAAACATACGTAAAGCCTCTCAGTTCAAAGTACCTGTACAATTGTTTGTGCGTTGCAAATGTGTTTTGCTAGTCCAGCGATAATGCCTGGTAACACATGAATGCCCAGCCTATTTATTGGAGTAAATTAACAAATGGGTAAATACAATTAGTGCTCGCAGCATTTTCCAGGCGAGACATTTTAAAGATTTCATTGGGCCAACAGTTTCAAATACGTGTTGCAGGTTTGAAGTTGTATCTCATTGCTCCATGCTAGTACATGGCAAGCATTCAAGGAATTGTTTAAGTTTGTCTCAGCGTTTTATGGTGAAACACGATAAAAGTTATTAAGTGTGAAGAACACTTTCAAACCTATACTTCTGCAATAATTTGGTGTAAGAAACTGTTGGGTACATGCTTGGAATATTTTTGAAACTTTGTTATCTTCTTCCTGATTTGGTGCCAGAATGTATAACTGATGTATTACTGATGGTTATACATCAATGTATGACTGATGATGGTTTTAGCATCCTCTGTATCTGTCAGGAATTTTGGACAGTTTTCTCATGCTTCTTCTTTCAGTTGTTCTGAATTTATCTGCATTTCTCCAATGCTAGTTGATCATCCTTCTCCAACTCATTTCATCAATTTCACTGTGTTAAAAGTCTTCCCCACCAAATCCATCTGGTCTCAGGCTTTCCTCATTTCCATCACTTGTCTCCCTATATTTACTCTCCTTCTTCCTCTCTCCACAAACAATCAGCATCTATTTTAAAGATAGTAATTTTAAATGTCTTTTTTGGCTACTTTGATGTTCCCAAAATTTTACTGACCTCTTTTATGTTTGTTCCTAATCTTGTCGTATTCTCCATAACATAACAAGGTTTCTCAGCTGCCTTGTAGATTTTTCTTTGTTACAGTTAACTAACAATAATACTCTAATGCATTATTTCCAATTATTCAACCACAGCTACTCTACTGTTTAATTTCCATCTTCTGCCACCATTCATGCCAGCTAATTGAGTTATTAACTTTCTCAAAAGTTTTCACAAATGTCAAAAATGGCCCAAGACAGAAACAGAGACAGGTAAATGTTCAGGTCAGGAGTTTCATTTTAACCATCACTGTCAGGCCCTTACAGCTTCAGTAATTCCCATGCCCCACACATCCTCGTTCTGCTCAAGTATCTTTTCTTTATCATTCACATTGATTAGAAACTACATAATCATTTTCTGAAACTTTGGTTGAGCTTCTCAATTGTCTGCACAACATTATCAGCCAGTACCTCTCTGCTTCTTTCCACACAACTTTGTGATCTGCTGCACTCTCCATAGCATGACCCTCCAGGGATATGAGGACATTCAGGTCGGCAGAATTCCATATGGATGCAGCTTATGGAGGAAAAGGAGAAGCAGGAGATGGAAGAGGAGAAGAAAGAGATGGAGAAGCAACAGAAACACAGACAGCAGGGGACTTGCTGTACAGAGAGGTGGCCAGACCATCATAGATCTTAAGGGGTTTATCAGGATGCCATTGCCAGGGAATATCTAAGCCAGACATGTTACAGATGAGGCCTTTTTACCTGGAAGAAGTGTCTAATTTGGTTTTCACTACCAGCTGCCAGTAAAAAATAACTTCCATTGAAGACACAACCCCAAAATAACCCATTCATATTGTTAATGAATGATCTAGTGGTCTCACTAACCCTTTCAAAAATTTTTGATCCTCTTCATCAAATTTTCCCTCTTTTCCAGTTTTGCCATTAAAAAGAGGAAGCTCATGTGTCCGCTGTCAATACTTGGCATGTTCTGATATCAACAAAATACATATTCACTAGTGAAGTAAAGCCAAAGGAACCAATTAATCTCTCCTTGATGCATTAGCCTTCACTCTCAGTCATTTCTATGCAATACTCTGTTTGCAGACCACGGCAAGGTGAAGGCTTCATTGTTTCAGTCTGCTTTGCAGCCATGATTGCCACATACTTTGTAGAAGAGCCACTTTAGGTTTCCATCATGCTCCTGCTACATGGATGGCTCTCTAGGTGATAATAGTGGTACCATTTTTCTCATTGGTGACTCACCCAGCTTATGCCAGGTTGGGGAAGTCCCAGCTGTGACACAGTTGTACCCCCTCCATTTGTATAATTACTGGTGTCTTGTATTGGTCTATTGTACCAAGTATTGCATTGAGTTGTGCATGCCAATGCAGTACTCCTGACTTCACTTAGTGTGAGGTAAGGCTCTTCATAAGGTTGGCCAATCTCTAAATGGAGGAGCTCATGCATTCAAAGGTTTCAGCTAGTCATTGTGGTGCATACGAATTCATTGGATTCCCATGACCCCAAACTGCCTCAGTGAACTCAAATAAGCTGGGCTAATCCTGACCCTGGAGCACCCTGGCTTTCCTTTCTTGTGACTCCTGAAGCTCAAAATATGCAGCCCGCTAATCATGGCTGTGTGTGTCTTCCGTCCTCCTGGGGAACTTCCAACAGTTGCCTCTGCCTTTTCACTTCTAAGTGCGCACAAGGATTCATTGATGTGAGTGCATCTGAAATGGTAGATGTGCATTGCAGGATGGGAGAGTGCTGGCTCTGCTCAGTTTCTTGCATTGGTTATGGTGCATTGACAGGACTCAACCTTCCACAAAATAAATCTTAGATAGCAAGGTGTAGAGCTGGATGAACACAGCAGGCCAGGCAGCATCAGGGGAGCAGGAAAGCTGACGTTTCGGGTCAGGACCCTTCTTCAGAAATCGTATGCAAGAGGGAAATTATGGCAATTGATACCAGAATCCTTTGAACTACGGAAACTTCCCAATACATATGAGTCTTTCACAATTGGGAGCAATACAATACAATACAATCCCTTTGAGGTGTAAACTGTGGGATTTACATGAATAATTTTTAATGCAATTTGGGGTGCACTTGAGTCTATCTTGTGAGTTAGTAATCAATGGATTTTTTTGTGCCTGAAATTAAAAGTTAAACTGTACGTATTTTTGTAAACACAGTTATTTCTTTTAAAAATCAGTTTTTGAAGCCTGGTCATTGCTGCCTTAGTGTACGATTTCACCATTGGGTAGTATTTTTAGCCCCTGGGAGACCTTGGAACAGGATGGCTCTGTCCAACAGTGTTCCTGAGAAGGGAATAATAGAAGTAGTGAATTCGATTACATAAGAATGAAAAGTTTGTGATATTTCCAGACCAGTAAGTGTTGGGATTAAATCCCATAACTGGTTATTTAAATTGAAGCTCAAGAATGTGGTTGCTTCAGGAAGAAGCTGTTAGAGTTCCAGTCTAAAACTTGAAGTCACAAGTGACTTAAACTTACCAGGGTGTTAGATACAGGGATTCCAGTGCAAGTATTATATGAATGGCATTTCTTAAACTGTACCAGGCATGGTGTTTTGAATACAATTCAAAAGCTGTTCAAAAGATTTCTGAAGAAGGGTCTAGGCCGAAACGTCAGCTTTCCTGCTCCGGTGATGCTGCTTGGCCTCCTGTGTTCATCCAGCTCCACACCTTGTTATCTCAGACTCCAGCATCTGCAGTTTCTGCTATCTCCAAAAGCTGTTGTGTTTCTTTTTGCTTCATAAAGGAGTGGTTTAGAATTAATGGTATTATACCTTTTTCTGAGCGTTCGAAACATTTGATTATGTATTATTGATAGATAGCTTTGTTTATTCTATTTTAACTTCATTTCTTTTGTAATACATTTCTGTGTTTTTTTGTCAAAGCAAAATTACAACTTATCCTGCGTTTATTTCAGTGAAAGAAATTTATGATCTATTAAAGCTGCGTCTATGTCTGGGATCTATTTGTTTGGTTATAATATCTCTGGGATCAAAACATTTCATCCACTTTCCTATCCTCTCCTTTAATTATACTAGTGTCTCCTTCCTCATCTAGGACCTTCACGAGCACTCTGATGATCTCCATGGCTCTCTCTTACACAGGAGCGACGATCACAAGTTGTGGTACTTCTCTGCCAGAGCAAGATCTTCCGAGGGCATCTTATAATCTTTCCTAGATAATAGGTACTGCAGATGCTGGAGAATCTGAGATAACGAGGTGTGGAGCTGGATGAACACAGCAGGCCAAGCAGCATCATAGGAGCAGGAAAGCTTGGCGTTTCGGGCCGAGATTCTGATGAAAGGTCTAGGCCCGAAACGTCATGCTTTCCTGCTCCTATGATGCTCCTTGGCCTGTTGTGTTCATCCAGCTCCACACCTTGTTATCTCTTATAATCTTTCCTGTTCACTTTTTCAAACATATATGGGACAAAGAAAGAGTCCTGCTGGTCTCTGAACAATATCAATGGCTCATACAACTTAGCAGCAGCATGCTTCGATTCTGGAAAGTCCTCAGCAGCACTCAGACTGGCTGCAGGGTCATGAAGCAAATGTTTTATTTCCATATTTGGGAGCTGCCTGCACCCTCAGATTCCTTGGCTGGTGTGTCTGCTGGAGGTTCAATGCTCAGGGACTTGTCATCATGGTCTGGTAATGCCTTGCATTACCAGAACAAAGGTGGTTACTGGACATTTTACAGAAGTGGACCCAGATCTGCACACCACACTTTTATTGCTGACTTTTAAGCAAGCTTGGCAGCTTTGTCTGGCTGGGTAACCTTACTTTTCCACCTTCCTTTGTCTCAGTTTCCAGGAGGAACTCAAGTTCAGCAACTGATGCAAGGGGCAGCCTCTTTTCCTGGTTAATTCATTTCTTCTTTCATTCAATGGTCTCATTAGTAGCTGTCATGATGCCTTTAAATCAAGCCCATGCTCACATTTGCATGCCGTGAGGCGCCACCAACTAATAGGTCAGCCAACCTGCCCTCCAGCCAATTTACAGTCTCAGTGAAAATGGCAGGTTTCAACTGCATACCCCAAACCCATCTGGATTGTGGTTGGGACCCAGAAATAGTCCTGAATCAGATTTCCCAGTCCTGGATGCACTATCCTGTGCATTCTGTTGGTGATTATTCAAAGAAGTTTGAGTTGAAACTTGAATCTTCACATCAGAAAGCTAACACAATTACTGTCCAGATTATTATTAGACCTGAAGCATAAAATCTACCCCAGCATATTTATGTATGTTTACGGTTAAATTTCTTTTATTCCAGACAGACGTATAAACAATTTTGGAAAAGTAAATAAATGCCTCTAATGTCAATGGCATTTAGTGTGAAATATCAATATCAGATTGAATAATCCAAGCACTGTATTTCTAAACAGTGAGGGATACACCATTCAAAGAATTCTCCATTAGCTGATACCACTGTTTGGTGCAGATTAGGCACTTCAAGTTGAATATACAGAAAATAATGTGTTAGTAGTAACATAATTCTTGAAACAGTTACAATCTGGATCCAAGATTTTCGTTATTGGAAGACTGGCTCCTTCTCGTGCTTACATCACTTTTCAAAGGTGATGTAAGCAGTAAATCTGTTCCTAATCTCTATCTACTGGCTAAATCATTCACTCTCTATAGCTATTTTACCTTCATTCTTAGAAAACAACAAGGGTGCTGATGATCTAGTGGTGTAACATTACATTTCTGGGCAAATCTCTGGAAAGATAAATGATGATTTAGATCATTAGATTTTGAATTATACATAATATTTCAACAGATCCGCAAGATTGTTGCAAAGCTACAGTATGCTATTTGATTTACTGCGTTCATAAGGGATGATTATGGACTCAGGGCAATATTTATTGAGAATTTACAAATGATCTATATTTTAGCATAGAGATTAAAAAAGACATTATAATTATTGCACATTTCTAAACATGGGAAACGTGTTGATATCACTTTCTGGAACCCGCAGCAAAATGTTGACATCTTTCCACCTTCAAACTGATAATCATGCAATTGTCTTCATTGATTATCTAGAAAAAAACTTCTACAATGACTTTTGATTTTCTTGTGCTGTGTTTTCACAGGACTGCAGAATTGAGGGTTTTATGTTGAAAACTTCATTTTTTAAAAATTTCCAACAACTTTTTTCAGCATGATGTACTGTGCTTTGGCCTTTGTTGTTAGCAAAGTGGTTCTTATTTTTATGTTGTTCTATAGAAATGGAACGTTCCTTTTTGGAGAAATGAGCCTTGAGTAACAGTTTCCACTTCTCACCTCTATCAACATAAGGTATCATGTCACCTGTAAATCTAAGTGATTCCATTCCTTGAGCAAGTGCAATGACATCGAACTAGATGCCTTGGTTTATAACCTGCAGCAAGTTAAAAAAGAAAGGGGTAGATTTGAGCTTGTATTGCTGGGTGGCAGAGATAAACAACTCATCACACACCTTGCCTGATTTTGCATTCCAGTTTCCAGCCAACAATTAAGGTCCAAATCAACTGTATCTGTTAGATATTGTATTCAGTGCAGAGAGCAACCTTTTTACTGAAATCTTCAGTACAAGTTACTCCTATCAATGAGGGTAAGATAGACATTGTTGATATTCAACGTTTCAAGGAGTATGGCTCATAATAGTTACCGTTGAACAATAACCTCACGATTACACGATCTGTCGACGAGATTCCCACAAGTTGCTAAAAATGCCTACTTAACTATTTTTCAATGTGATTTATTTTTTCATTACAATATTTTCAATATTCAGCATCCGATTTTTTTTCAAAAAGGTAAAAATTACCCATTTCCCAACAACTCAATTCATCTATTGCTGAAATTTCCTTGGCGTCTTTTCTTGCTTCACATCAACCAAATTGTTGAAGGGTGTGGTTGGTTGTGCTTTGCCATTGCCTGCTTAAGAGTTAAGGCTAGAAAATAAATGCTGGCCTTGCCACCGATGCTCACAAAGTAAGAATAATTAAAAATCAATGTAAAATTTGTTTGAAGGTCTCAGCTTCTTCCAATAGCCTGCTATTGGATTTGATATTAGCCTGGATATTGGTATAAAAATAACTGTCTCGCTAACAATGCTGACCGTAGTTAATGTGGAAATTATACTGCAACCTCTGGTGACCCCACGTGTACATTTAAAAGTAATAGTCTAGAAATTCTCAACGGAAGTGGATTTGTCCTCTAACAGCTGCACTACAATGAGATCTCGATGCCTGATGTACCAATCAAATGTGTAGAACAGAGCAAAGCTTCTCAGGCACACAGTCTAAACTTGAAAGATGAAGTTAGGATTTGTCCATTCTAATGTCCCTTATTTTGCAGCATGGTAAGTCTTATTATTGGTAAATCACCTCTCTGACACTGAACAATAAATCATGCAGAGTCTCATTCCTTCAGAAACTTTTCATGACAGGCTGCCTCAAAATGCTTTACGCTAATCCAGTTTCGTTTTAAGTTTTGAGGAATTAGAATCTACTTTTATGCAAGAAACTCTTGCAAGTGTCAATGACCAGATAATATATTTACTTACATTGATTATTGGTTAAATATTAACTAGAACCTCAAAACATTTCCAGCTCCTCTTTTAAATAGTGCCATGGAATATTTCACATCCACCCAATTTGACGTATAGGTCTCAGTTTAAATTCTCATCTGAAAGATGGCACCGCAAAGTGCAATATTCCCCCTACACTCCACTTGACTTTCAGCCTTGGATTTTTGTGCAGATGTCCTGAATTGAGTTGTGAATGCAAGAATCTTTTACCTCAGAGCTACAGCTGTGCTACCAATTTATATTTCTCATTCTGTCTTCTCACACTCTCTTAATTTTGATTGCTGTCCTTGATTTTTCATTGGATCCAATATTCTGACACAGCTAAATCAGATTCTTCTGCTTATTAGAATTCTTTAACCCAATTGATAATGAAGATACATAGTTATTTGCTTGTCTCCAAAGTTCCCCAATTTATTAGAGGGTATGACATTGGTTTGTTTCTCTAATGAACGGTCAATTTTAATGAAAACACCCAACAGAAAATCTGTCCAAGGAGCAGTGGTGTCACTCATTTTCCAACTGATAACTAGTCATCTCTGGCTTTCTGAGCTAAATTTGTAATTTGACCTTTGAGATTGTAAAATATGCACAATTTCGTAGGTCAGTCAACTATGTTAACCTGGTTTTGTTTTGCTTCTGGTATTTTCTACATGGAAATTTCCTGCTAATTTTTGAAAGATCACTCTTCTAAATCAAGATTTACTCTCCAACACTGTACTGAAGGAATAATGCTTTCTCAAGGGTGCCACTTTTTGGGATAGGGTGTTAAAACGAAGCCTCAACTGTATTCTTATGTGAACATAAAATATCTCATGGCACTATTTCAAAGAAGAGCTGGAGGTTATCCTGGTGTCCTGGCCAATATTTATTCTTAATCAACATGACAAAGATAGTTTATCTGACCATCATCATTTTACTTTCTCTGGAAGCTTGTTGTGCATATTTCCTGTAATGCAACAGGGCCAAACTCAAAAGTACTCAACTGGCCATTAAATGCTTTGAGATGTTTGCTGATGGTCATGAAAAGGCCTACATAAATGCAAGTGTGCTGGGGTTTTGTGGTGCAGTGGTACTGTCCTTACATTTGGCCCAGAAGGTCCAAGTTTAAATCCTAATTGCTCCAGAAGTGTGTCACAACACATCTGAACGGGTTGATTAAGAACATTTTTAGGTGACTTGTCAGCATTGCCAAGTGATGTAGAATACCAGATTCAAGGAGAATTACACACACCCTGCCTTGCTGAAGCCTGGTCAATGCTAGTACTTTTGGGGCTCTTACGGTGCAGAGGTAACATACGTCCCTACCTCTGGATCAGGCGTCCTGGGTTCAAGTCCACCCACTCAAGAGCTGTGTAAAAAAATCTCTGAACAGGTTGCTTAGAAATTATCTAGAAATGCAAAGGTTTATTTTCCATTAAAAGCTGCATTGAAGTTAATTAATAGTTTTTTTTAAGTACATCAGTTGGATATGTTTCTCCATGGTGAGAGTGAGTAAAGGCGACAAGTTTTCTTTAAAACAAAAGGGACCAGTTCAATTTTGAGGGACAGAAAGTAACAATTATTCCCATTGAAACAACTTAGCGGACTCAATATTTGGAAAGTGACAGCCCTGCACTTTGCAACTCACCTCAGTGGCCTCATTGAGAACAAAAATTCTCCATGTTGGTTAATCATAGGAACAGTTGAGATAAGTGCCAAATCACATCATGACATATTAGGAATGAGTGTATCAATCCAATAGCCTGACCTTAAAAATTAATTGGTCACACCACACACATAATATCTTACCTATTTAACAGTCGTTTGCTATTGACCAGTGGTTAACTTGGTTTAGTTCAAAGATGCTACAATTATTTTTGGTATCTGGCAATTTCAAAAAGAACAAGAAATCTTGATAACATATTTTCAGCTGAATGTGTCTCCTAACTCCTATTTATGTTTTATTTTGCATTTCAGTTGTAATAAAGTGCTCCTCAAATTGAGAATTTATATTTTGTTACTGTAAAGGAAAGTTTCTTTTTAATTTCAGAATTTAAGCTGCCAATAATTGACTGAAGATTCAAACTGTGCATATGTACTAAATATTTGTTGTGCTCACAAAACCAAATAACAATTTTAAGAAAGTAAATCTCATTGCAGTTGACTCAAATGTCAGTGAAATGAAAAGTAGGAGGATAGTTGTGCCATGTCCTTTCATTAAATTCATCATTTTATAGGTGCCAACATTATTGACAATTAGATGTCATTTTTGTCTTTTATTGATTGGTCATGAGCAAAATTTTGCAATAACCACAATAAAGTTTTGAACTGGAATAAACAAAAATCAGCGATCTGCCCCTTTTCAATACAACCACTATTCGAAGAAATCAAAATCACCATAATTATGTCCTTGTATTGGATTTACTTTAAGACAACAATAATCATACATTAAAACTGTACCAACAGTATCTCAACTGAAAAAAACTACATTTTTTTCTCAAATACAGAGATTGTACTATTAAAGAAGAGGGTGATACTTACTGGAGAACTGAACAGCAAATCCTGATTTACTGATGAAGAAGTCAGTATCGAACTGGATTGTGATGAGGTTCAAGGTACTGTGGATGTTGTCAGGAATAAGAGAGCCACTGACTTCTTTCAGAAGCATCTCATTCTCAGAAGGACCATCCCAGACTCGTAAAATGTCGTGAGATGCCTCAGTATCAAAAGCAAGAAACTGAAGACTGTAAAATGAAAACAAATACAAAAGACATTCTAATTCTGTGAGATTCATGTAGTATTCAGAATATTTTACAATCTGGGGCATACCACTCCAGAGAATATTCAGGTTACAACCTGCTTTAGGTGGGCTTAAGCTTTCCTGATCCTCTTGGTCTCACAAAGTAGAAAATTAGAAATTACCTGAGTGGTTTTGGGAGCAGCTTACAATGATTCTTTACGAGGAAGTTAGATGTTTACGATCTATACAAATGAGAAGACTATGTACAACAGAAAGTACACATATTGTAATTGAAAATTGCAATTGAGGTCCTACAACCAGCTTGGGACCACAGTGTGAACATTTAAGCAACCTTGCATCTGTTTTAAGTAAGTATTTACTCATCTTTTTATTGGATTACTTGAAGGTCGCAATCAACTGGGCCAAACAAGAACATCCTTGGATTCTAAATTATCGTGCGCCCAGTTTTCAGGAAAGCAATAACCATTTGTCATCTGAAATTCATTTCACTGTTCTCTTGAGAATGAAATACAGTATTTTAATTCAAACATTTAAATTGACATTGTTGCTTTTTTTGGAGAAGTGTAATTGGTTTTAAATGATTGTTAGTTGTAAGATAAACTTATTTAATTTTCAGTTTACTTTTCTGCTTTCTGTTCAATGTACGAAATAACTGCTCTTCACTGCCACTGGTGGAAAATAGGTGAAGTAATAAAAGAAAATAATATGAAGGAAAATTAAATGTATTGGAAAGTTTCAATTAAAAAACAAAATCAATTAGTCATGTTCTCAAATCATCCTTTTTTTCTGGTTGTTTGTGGGCTGCTTATTCCATATGTTAGGAACCAGGATGAAATAACCTTAACATATTCTAATCAGTATCTTTATAGAAATAAAATGAAATGCATTACAACTCCTCAGTATTGACTAGGTTTACACCCAGAAATGAACAAGGCACCAAGCACTAAGTATCATGTACAAGTGGTTGTCAGTGCTTACTTTTCTAAGGGAAAATGTTTTCATTTGGTCATATTAAAATTCCTCATCCTGTGTACTTATTGGGTCCCACATGGTTGTGAGGTAAGCGTTTCATATTTTAGCGTACAAGCTACAAGGGTAAATCATCCTGTTCCCATGCCTATCTTTGCCATCACATTTATTCTCATTGAGGATCATGCCTAACCCAACTGTTTCCAGCTTTCCGCAGCGATGAAGGATTATGACAAAGTAACGCTCTTTGAGACTTCGAAAAGTAGTAAAATCGCTGCAAAAAATGGAGAAACAAAGCGGTAGAAGTGCCTTGAAGTCACTTTAGGGGAAACGGTGGAGTATAGTGCAAGAAAGGGATTCTATGAACACAGTAAGGACAAAAGGGTAACAAAGAACAAAGAAAATTACAGCACAGGAACAGGCCCTTCGGCCCTCCAAGCCTGCGCAGATCCAGATCCTCTATCTAAACCTGTCACCTATTTTCCAAGGATCTGTATCCCTCTGCTCCCTGCCCATTCATGTATCTGTCTAGATACATCTTAAATGATGCTATTGTGCCCGCCTCTACCACCCCCGCTGGCAATGGAATCCAGGCACCCACCACCCTCCGCGTAAAGAACTTTCCACACATATCTCCCTTAAACTTTTCCCCTCACCCTAAAATCATGACCCCTAGTAATTGATTTCCCCCACACTGGGAAAAAGCTTCTTGCTATCCACCCTGTCTATTCCTCTTATGATTTTGTAGACCTCAATCAGGTCTCCCCTCAACCTCCGTCTTTCTAATGTAAATAATCCTAATCTAGTCAACCTCTCGTCATAGTTTGCACCCTCTATACCAGGCAACATCCTGGTGAACCTCCTCTGCACCGTCTCCAAAGCATCCACATCTTTTTGGTAATGTGGCGACCAGAACTGTACACAGTATTCCAAATGTGATCGAACCAAAGTCCTATGCAACTGTAACATGACCTGCCAACTCTTGTACTCAATACCCCGTCCGATGAATGAGAGCATGCCGTATGCCTTCTTGACCACTCTATCGACCTGCGTTGCCACTTTCAGGGTATAATGGACCTGAACACCTAGATCTCTCTGTGCATCAATTTTACCCAGGGCTTTTCCATTTACCGTATAGTTTGCTCTTGAATTGGATCTTCCAAAATGCATCACCGAACAAGGGAGAGAAGAGGGCCCCTTAAAGATCAGCAAGGCCACCTATGTGTGGAACCGCAGGAGATGGGGGAGATACTAAACAAGTATTTTGCATCAGCGTTTACGGTGGAGAAGGATATGGAAGATAGAGAACATGGCGAAATAAAGGGCAACATCTTGAAAAATGTCCATATCACAGAGGAGGAGGTGTTGAATGTCTTAAAAGACATAAAAGTGGAAAAATCCCTGGGACCTGATCAGGTGTACCCTCGAAATCTGTGGAAGCAAGGGAAGAGATTGTTGGGCCCCTTGCTGAAATATTTTCTATCATCGATAGCCACAGGTGAGGTACAGAAGACTGGAGGTTGGCTAATGTGGTGCCACTATTTAAGGTGGTAAGGAAAAGCCGGGGAACTATAGACCAGTGAGTCTGACATTGGTGGTGGGTCAGTTGTTGGAGGGAATCCTGAGAGACAGGATTTACATGTATTTGGAAAGACAAGGACTGATTAGGGACAGTCAACACGGTTTTGGGCATTGGAAATCTTGTGTCATTAACTTGATTGAGTCTTTTGAAGAAGTCACAAAGAGGATTGATGTGATCTTATCTGGTCTTTCATAAGGCGTTTTCGATGAGGTTCTTCATGGTAGACGAGTTAGCATGGTTGGATCACATGGAATACAGGGAGAACTGGCTATTTGGATACAGGACTGGCTGAAGACAGAGGGTGGTGGTGGAGGGTTGTTTTTCAGACTGTAGGCCTGTGACCAGCAGTGTGCCACAAGGATCAGTGCTGGTACAGTGTCTTTTTGTCATTTATATAAATGATTTGGATCTGAACGTAGGAGGTCTGGATAGTAAGGTTGCCAATGATGCTAAAATTGGAGGTGTAGTGGACCGTGAAGAAGGTTACCTCAGAGTTCAACAGGATCTTGATCAGATGGGCCAATGGGCCAAGGTGCGGCAGATAGAGTTTAAATTAGATAAATGTGAGGTGCTGCATTTTGGAAAAGTAAATCAAGGCAGGACTTATTCACTTAATGGTAAGGTCCGAGGGTGTGCTGCGAACAAAGAGACCTAGGAGTGCAGGTTCATAGTTCCTTTAAAGTGAAGTCTCAGGTAGACAGGATTGGGAAAAAGGTGTTTGTTATGTTTGGTCAATGCATTGAGTACAGGAGTTGTTCCATGTTGTAGCTGTGCAGGACCGTGTTCAGCCACTTTTGGGTTAATGCATGCAATTTTGGTCTCCCTCCTATAGGAAGAACGTTGTGAAACTAGCAGGGGTTCAGAAAAGATTTACAAGGATGTTGCCAGGGTTCAAGGGTTTGAGCTAGAGGAGAGGCTGAATAGGTTGGGGCTATTTTCAATGGAGTGTCAGAGCTGATGGGTGACCTTATAGAAGTTTATAAAATCATGATGGCATAGATAGGGTAAATAGCCAAGGTCTTTTCCTCAGAGTAGGGGAGTCCAAAACTAGAGGGCATAAGTTTAAAGTGAGAGGGAAAAATTTTAAAAGGGACCTGAGGGGCAACTTTTTCACGCAGAGGATGGAGCGTGTATGGAATGAGCTGCCAGAGGAAGTGGTGGAGGCTGGTATAATTACAACATTTAAAAGGGTATATGAATTGGAAGGGTTTCGAGGGATCAGGCCAAATGCTGGCAAATGGGACTAGAATATATGGTCGGCATGGACGAGTTGGGCCGAAGGTCTGTTTCCGTGCTGTATATCTCTATGACTGTATGACTCTAAATGGACTACAGGGAGAATAAAACAAAATAACCGTGCTGCATGTAAGCCAGTCTTTTTTTTAAAAAAAGGTTTATTTCACATGTTTTGACAAAGAATTATTGTTCAGTGGACTCAACTGTGTTACAAATTAGGCTTCAATATATAGATGTTCAACAGTGACAAAACAATTCTGATTTTGTCTTTTTAGGTCAATCCTCCTAGGCACACATTATTGCTGGAAGAACAGCTCGTCAGTCCTTTGATAACAGGACTCAAGAACTAACGATTAGGATGCTATCGCTGCCCTCAACATAGCCTCTTAAAACACAGCTTACATGACATTATATTTTACTTATGCATAGTACAAATTATTTATGTACCATATGAGAGTGAGATGACTCTGGCATGCAAATTGTGAGCATAGAACCTGATTGAGTGAAACAAATTAATACTCAAAATCTCTTACATCCTCATTGTTTTCTGTTTAAAGTGGTTTGACAAGTTGTTTTATTCTGGATAATGGGCCATTGAAACTGGGACATAACACAGTTCAGTGGTACTCAACAAAAAAAAAAATTTTCTTGTCAACTAACATCTAAGCACTGTATTATAGAACACTTGTGAACTTTTCTACGCACAAAAACAATTCTTAAACATTAGAAAAGCATTTGTGAGAAGTAATCCACTAAATTAATGCTATTTTTTCGATCCTCAAAATGAAGATCTTTCAAATAATTACACAGAAAGATCCTAAACATTAATCAATCAATTAATACATATTCACAACTGCTTTGGATAGAATCATTCTTGCACTATAATTTCACTGACTGTACAATAGTACCTGATAATATTTCCCGGATCCATTTCAATTGTCCAGATGCAGCGGAGATTATTGTCATAGGGGAAAGGGTAACCAGGGGACAGAATCCTTCCAGATGATTCACCTTTGAACTGGCCTCCACATTCAGCTAATAAGAAAATGATACATTAGTTAACCTCTTGGTAACCGTGACAGTTTGAGACTTATTGGTCATTTTTGTTTTCTCCATTGAAACGCTCTGGACCTGATTTGCATTGAAAAGAACAAAATACAATTGTACAAGTTGTTACAAAAAAAGGCAAAAGATTGTTAAAAAGTGAATGGTCTACGTGCAGAAGATGTTTCCGCAAAGACTGTTATGAGAAAAAAATTAGTAACATGACTTGATAGTCAATATATACTTCATTCTCAGCATGTTGGGAAGTTTCCAGTCCTGGGTGCTTGGCAGGGGCTGTCTGGCACACTCTCCTCCCTGACCTCCTTTCCTGTTTGTGAACACAAGATAAAAAACACAGACAGGAACACTCATCAATAGCAAAGTGTTTAGAACAGAAAGTTGGTTGGGCAGTCAAATGGTTAGAAAGTAGGTATGTCATTCGAAGTTATTTTTAATTCATGTTAGTCAAATCACCAACGTGCAGTTGTACCCACTGTGTTTATTAATTTGTATGATTAGGTGGAGGTAAGCCGTAACTGAATAAGGTAAGATCAATGAGTTACAACCATTATATGCTCAGGTACTTTATCATGCTTTGGATATTAGTTAGTAATGGCACAACTCTAGACATGAAACTACATAAAACAGTGCCTGATATTATAACAAGGGGGAGCTAATGGCCTAGTGGTATTATCACTAGACTGTTAACCGAGAGATCCAAATAATGTTCTGGGGACCTAGGTTCAAATCTTGCTACAGCAGATGGTGGAATTTGAACTCTGTAAATATCTGGAATGAAGAGTCAAATGGTGATCATAAATCCATTGTCAATTATTGGGGGAAAAACTCATCTGGTTCACTAATGACCTTTAGGGAAGTAAACTGCCATTCCTGCCTACCTGTGACTCCAGACCTACAGCAATGTGGTTGGCTCTTAACTGGCATCTGGGCAATTAGGGCAATAAATGCTGCCTAGTCAGTGATGCCCTCATCCTGTGAATGAATAAAACAAAAGGGCATAATCCTCATGTATGTTCTCCACATTTCTACAGGGGACTGGAAAGCAATAGATGGTTTCACTGCCATCAATGCTTTTTCACGATATTGGGTTAAATCACTGATATCAGTGGGGATATTGTTGGCAGAGGTAGGCTCAATCTTGATAAACAGTGCGTGGGTTTATTATATGTTACTTCATAGTTACTTACAATGTGTATGAGATTTATGGTCTCTTATGAGGAATCAGGGTCACTTTAACAGTGGTTCCCAATACTACCAATGAAACATTCTCATACAACTTTAATAAAAAAAAGTCACAGAACTGGTTAACTCCTCCCAGGAAAACACATTTCTGTCTTGAAAGGTGAAGCTTATTTTCTAGTGTTAATTAACACATTTTGGTTGATACAAAATTGTGAATTAAAAGTAGGAATAAGGCCATTCAGCTCTTCAAGGTAACTCCACTATTGAATAAGATAATGACTGATCTGCTTGCATGAATTCCACATTCCCACCTACCCTAATAACCTCTGATTCCTTTGCTGAATAAAATATCTATTTACTGTCTCATCAAAGAAACAATGACCCATCTCCACCACAATCTAAGGTACAGAAGACAGCTAGTCATGACGTCAGATCACTGTTGTCCTATTGCCCATCTCTGTTTGTAAATTAATTTTCAATCTTTCAAAGAACAAAACCTTCTGATTTTGACAACTCTCACACATAGCTGAATGGTGTGGCACCTGATAATGTCATAACACAGCTAAATGAGGTTCACACTTCACAGAAAATACCAATATGAAATACAAAGCAAACACAGATTTAAAGGGGATCCCAACTTCCAATAATGACACATTTAATCCTAAATACTTTGCAGCCAGCAAGTTTATATTCTTAATAGTTATTGGAACTCCATTAATGTGAACCAAGCACCTTATTCTAATTACTGATCAGACACCTGAAGCATTTATTTCTTATGAGCCACTAAATTGTTTCTTTTCCAAGGCATCTTTTATGTTTCTCACTGTTTAAGTGCAATTCCGTATGAAAAATCATTTAAAAAGTTAATAAGGGTTTCAAAATCATTTGTTATAGTAGCCATAACTAATATGTCAGAATGATATGAGAACATTATTTTTCCATTGTTGGTCCAGTTACATGACTACCAATGTCATTAAGTTGAAAACTAAACCACTATTCTACGGTCTTAAATATTAAAACGTGCAAAAAAAATCAAAAGAATAATGGACGACAATCCAAAATATTTCTATCATGCTGAGTTACAGAAAAAAAACATGAAGTCAACCAATGCAACTTAGCAGCATTTGCAATGTCAGAATTGCTTTTCTATTCAACATGTTTTATTTTGTTAATGTGCAGGATTTAGTTAATGACACAGCTGATTTTTTTGACTGCACAACAAATGTACATATTTTGCTAGCTGAATTTTCTCCTCTCTTAATTTTGGCAGACTTGACACACAAGATAATGGGTAAATCACCTTGTTCAGCAAATGAGGAGACTTATAAAATACTAACAGGAGCAGACAGGGTAGATGCAGGGAGGATGTTCCCCATGGTGGATGTGTCCAGAACCAGGGGGCACAGTCTGAGGATTCGGGGTGGACCATTTAGACAGAGATGAGGAGACATTTCTTCACCCAAAGAGTGGTGAGCTTGTGGAATTCATTACCACAGGAAGTAGTTGATGCCAAAAAATTGAATGTATTCAGGAGGTGACTAGATATAGCACTTTGGGTGAATGGGATCAAAGGTTATGGGGAAAAAGCAGGATTATGCTACTGAGTTGGACGATCATCCATGATTGTGAAGGATGCTGGAGCAGGCTCAAAGGGCCAAATGGCCTGCTCCTGCTCCTATCTTCTATGTTTCTATGTACAGGCTTCTGCCAGTGCTAAATTATGATAGACTATTAAGAAACATTTTGCTTTTCCCATCTTGTTAACTTCTCAACTTTGCGCAACACCTCTTCAACTGGTCAAGTTTAGATTAATAATAGACCATGCAGGTGAAGCCCTGTAGTCTACAGGGCATGCAGGTACATGTTACTGCCGCAAATGTACTCCCAAATTTTGCATTCAAAATAAAGGTTTTGTATTGAAAAAAAATGTCTTGATGGTTTTCTTGTCCGCTGTTGAATGCACAAAAAAATTAGTGCAATTATGACACAGATTCAACATCTAATTACAATGTTATACAATTTATTTTAAAAACGTTCAATATTTATGGCTGTTATTGTAAATTCCACCTGGCAATTGCAGCCTCCCAGAGCTTTAATGGGATGATATAAATGTGGCCGTGCTGAAGCCTACAGCTTAAACTTCCTCATTTGGGTTGGTAATTCAGAGTCAGGACAATTGTCAGCTCCAAAAACCATACCTCGGAAAAAAAAGTGTTCCAGATGTTGGAAATTTTATTCCAAGGTCAGACTTCAAATGGAATTGTGGCGGCTGACCCCAAATAGAATGTGGATGCTGCTGGAACCAGTAATGGCTTGGAAGAAATACTTGGTTAAAACTATGAAAATTTCAAAAATAGGTGACAATAAACTACCCTCTATCTCTCACTGCTCTACACACTCCCAGTACCCATCCATACCATCTAATGCCCTCCCTGCCACTCTATGGCTCCTCATAACCTCTATTCCAAACAATGCGCTCCTCCCACTCACTTGGCTCCTTATATTATGTCCATGTTTTAAGGCTGCAACCAGCAGAAACAATCTCTCAGCAGTAACCTTATTAAGCTACTTCACAGTCTTGTATGTCTCAATGAAATTGCCTACGAATCCTCGAAAGAATATCAGCCCAATTTATTCAGCTTCTCATCATAGAACTATCTCTGTATTCTAGGGACCAATTTACTAATAAAAACAGAAGATTCTGAAAAAAAGAGTCAGCAGGTCTGGCAGCATCTGTGGGAAGAAAGCAAAGTTAACATTTCGGGTCCAGTGACCTTTCTTCAGAATGTCAATTTAGTAAACCTTCTCTGGAGTGCCTCCAATACAAGTATATCCTTTCATGAACGTGGAAACCAAAATTGCAATTAGTACAACAGATGTGATTTCATCAAAACCTTGTACAATTTTCATAGCACTTATAAACCTTAACTGATAAATTGTAAAGAGTTGAGACCACAATACTGATGCTTGCAGCAATCTACAATTCACTGCCGAACAATCTGAAAATGCCTCACTTTTTCCTGAACTCTTCTTCCTGAATGTTGTTCAATTCTCCAATCGCTTATTAACGTCAGTAATGCACCTTACCTAGTGCTTTTTGGAAGTTCAGGTATACCACATCTAGTGGTTCAACTCTATCTAATCTATTAGTGACATCCTCAAAAAACTTTAATAAATTGTCAAATCGTGTTTCCCCTTTGTAAAGCCGCACTGATTTGCCTGAATCATATAACACTTTTTATTTGCACTGTTAAGACTTTCTTTAAAATTGAGTCCAACATTTTCTCAATGACTGACGTTAGGCTAACTGGCCTATCATTCACTGTATTCTCACTGCTTCCTTTCTTGATAGTAATTGTAACATTTGCTAGCTTCCAAAGTGATAGGACCATTCTTAATCTAAGAAATTTTAGAAAATCATAGCATATGCATCTACAAACTCTGCAGCTCTTGCAAAATGCTAGAGGAGTAGGGAATCAAGGCCTGGGCATTTTCAGGTTTAAATCCGTTAAGTTTCTCTAATATTTTCTACCTGTGGATAGTCATTTCCTCAGTCTTTCACCCCTAGATTCTCGTCTATTCCTTGTAAGAAATTTATGTCTTCCGCTGTGAAGACAGGTACAAAATATCTCTGCCTCATTTCATGTGATAATTTGTCCTGTCTCTCTTTCTGAGGGAGCAAAGTTTAATTTAGCCATGACTGCCCTTTTTGGATATTTATAAAAACACTCACAATATGTGTTTTTTATATGTTTGACCAGTTCAGTCATCGCTTTTTATTCCCCGCTTCGTATCAAATTTTAAGCGTTCTTTGCTGATTTAACTCTCCCAATCTTCATACTTGTTAACTCTAACTCTTAAACAAGTGAGCGTGTCATATTCTGTTTTTATTTTCTATGGAATGTATTTTTGTTAAAAATGTTGATTTTTTTCTACTTTAAATGATTCCTAATGCTGGCTTTACACCATACCTTTTTAATTATTTATTGAATTGACCTGAGCTGGATCTTCCCTCATACCTTTGTAACTAGCTTTGAATAAGTTTAAGATGCTTGGATGTGATTGGAGAATGACACTTTCAAGATTAGCATCCAATGAGCAGAATTTCTAAATAGGGCTTTTACACAGATGTTATTAATCAACTCTGCTTCATTGCACAATATTAGATCAATGATATCTTTATCACTAATCAGTTACACAACATATTGCTCCAAGAAACAGCCATGAAAATATTCTACAAACTCACCCTCTAGACCAAGACCATTGTCTCTGTCTTTCTGACAATTGAAGTCTCCCACAATGAACTACTCCTAACAGTATTATTTGACTTTTGCTGTTCCTAATTTTCATCTACATTGTTTCTGATCTGCTGAGGCCAGATGTCTTCTCACTAATATTCTTATGTCATCCTTCACCATCAAGACTACGGACCCCTACGGTTCAATTTCGCCTTTGGGTGACTGTGTGGACTTTGCACATTCTCCCCATGTCTGCGTGTGTTTCCTCTGGGTGCTCTGGTTTCCCCCGTCAGTCCAAAGATGTGCAGGCTAGGTGGATTAGCCATGGGGAATGCAGAGTTACAGGGATAGGATAGGGGGTGGGTCTGGGTGGGATGCTCTTTGGAGGGTGACTATGGACTCGATGGGCTGAATGGCCTGCTTCCATACTGTAGGGATTTTCTGTCTGATTCTATGCCTTTTTGTCGTGCTTGCTGTATTTACAAAATATTGTATATCCTAGAATTTCTACTTCCCAATGTTAAACACCTTGTTAACATTTCTTTGTAATGATGATTAGATTATTACCATTTACATTTATTTGTGCCACTAGTTCATCTATTTCATGAAAGATGCTTTGAGCGTTGAAATAATGAACCTTTAATTTCATTTTCTTACTTCTATTCTTTGCAATGACATTATTAGTTTGCACAAATTTTCATTAAAAAAAATCTCTCCTGTTCTGCTTGGCTTGATGCACATTTCTATACTGGTCCAATGTCTCATCCTTTCTCAATGGATTTTTAAACCTTCCTTCATCCAAACTCTCACACAAACATACAAGTACATACGAGCACTGTCGGTTTAAAGCTGATTCCACATTCTTGGGTACACCAATTGTCAAGACAGTTGTTGTGAAGCCCATCCTGAAGGAATTGCTCCCTGTTCACTGAGTATTGATGTCAGTATCTCATAAGCCAAAATGTGCACCACTCAGACCATTCTTTTAGCCACACATTTCAATCTTCAATTGGAGCTAATGTTCGGCTCGCAATTCAAGTTGATTTCATTTGCTGTTCTATGTTTTAATTTTGACATTAGCTCCTCAAATTTTCACATCAGAAAACAATTTGACAATCTAACTACATTTTGTTTTCTCAGATGGACCACAATTACCACATCCATTGCCATAGACATCCTAAGGGGTGGTGAAACAAAGTGTCCATCTATCCTTTTCCTTCACTGATGGGTTGCAGTTTCTGCAGCTTGGCCTCCAGCTCAATGGCTCTGGTTTATCCTCAATAAGCAACACTAAAATAATCTACTGCAAATGTATTTTCCCAAAATCTCACTACTGGCCAAGATCTCTCACACACTGCAGTCACAACACATTGCCTGTGCTATCAAATTTATTATGTGGAAATTCATTATTTTTTTTCCTGAATAAATTTATAATTGATAAACCCCATGAATCCTCATAAGCTTTACTATTGTCAGGAAATTTTACTAAAGCAAAAAAAACCTTGCAATTACTCATAAATTAAATGTGTTATTAATTGGACATGAGCAAAATATGCATCAACTACCATTTATCCATATTGTGTGATGTCCCACTGATTTTTTTTTTCTTGCATGATATAGCCAGCCCACAGACTGAACCCTCTTGTTATTTTTTAATTGTATCTGAAACTCTCTATGCTTTTGTAAGTTTAAAATTAAGGCAGCTACTTAGATAAACAGCTACTACTATAAAATAGCTATGACCAAATAGCTATCACTCACCAAATTGGCAAGCTCACCTTTTGCATTTAGCTGCAGTCAATGGCAAGTTCCTGTCTCCATTCAGCAAAATATCATTTTTTTTATATTATTCATTCATGGGATATGGTCATCACAAACTGGGCCAGCATTTATTGCCCATCTCTAATTGCCTTCCAGGCAGTTAAGAGTTAACCACATTACTGAGGGCCAGGAGTCACCTGTAGGCTAGACCAGGTAAGAGCAACAGATTTCATTCCCAAAAGGCGTGCATGAACCAGATGTATTTTTTTTTACAACAACTGAGAGCCATTACATGCCACCATAGGCTAACTTTTCTTATTCCAGGTTTTTATAGAATTCAAATTTGACCATCTGTCATGATGGAATTTAAATCCATGTCCCCCAAACATTAGCCTGGAATTGCAGATTAGTTCATTCAGCCACATTACGACCATGTCATCACTTCCCCCCAGTGGCTGAAATTGTACAGAGCTGAGTCAATGCTTCTGCCTTGTTCAAGCTAGTTCTGCAACTAGTTCAAGTGAATGACTTAATTAAGTTATACAGTTTCTTCTCCAACAGGGAGCTTGCTTGTCCCTGACTGCAACTGAAAGAAGCATAACTTTTGCAGTAAATTGTAATTAAACATTAAGCACGAGTTAGGCTAGATTTAAAGAAGAGACCGACACTTAAAATTCTCTTACTTAGTAAATTGTCAAGCTCACACTCTCTGTTTCTAACTAAACTCAGTGACTGTGATTTGATCAAATATACTTTGACTTTTTATTCCAGACCTCACTGAAATAAACATCACTGATAGATTGTTCTATATTTGCTGTCCTAGTTTCCTGGCATGATAGGTGATTCCATTTGCTTGGTTAAATATCAGAACGCTGATGTCTTTCAACAGCCTATTCAGGCAATATGTCACAGCTATACATGCTCGTTTTTAAGAAATGTTGACGCAAATAACTTGCATTTTTAAATTTTGCAGTGACATGTACATTGGATGCAGCAAAACTGAACACACTTTTCTCGTTCTCCTTAGTGATACTGAACACAAACAAAATGAATTAGTGACTTCTTTCTACATTGCTCCGACAATATTAACCTTAGCATCACACTTATTTTTCAGTGTAATTTTCTTTTGCCTCACTCATTTTCTTTGTACAAATTTTCAGATGGAACTGTTCGGTGCAGCTCATGTCAAATAATGGTTAGAGCTCCATACTGAGACAAACCAGCAACGAGGCTGAGACAGATCAAACAAATTTTTAACGCATAACGTGACTGGGTACTTAACTGTCAGAAGCAGAACGCCATCATTATCAAGACTAGGTTAAATCCCTGAGCCTGAATGCCTACGATGAATAGCTTAATTTCTCCACTATCCAAATGTATCAAGTACAGTACTGAAAGTGACGATTGCATAACATTAGTAATACTGTTTAAAATTTCCATTAAAATTGACAATGTAGCATGTCCATGTACCCAATTTGATTCCAATCAAAAACCTTAAGCATTTTTTAAAATTTGCATGTGGGATATTTCAGATTTAAACATGCGTACTAATTCTGGGACACATCTCTCCATAACTCCTGAAAACATACAAAATAGGGTCTTGTCACATCAATTCATCATAGAGCTGTAGGCTTCAGCCAAATATTTAGTGCTTCATATTTTATCCTAAATCTGTTCATAGGACTTTTAAAGTGGTACTGACTCAATATAATCAGGTATGTGACTTACCAATGCATGATGGAAGTGGGTAATCCCAAGCTCTTCTTTCCCCTGTCATACATTTCAGTGTACTGCTTCCATGTAGAGTGTAACCTGGATTACAACCATAAGAAATCGTGCTGCCAGCAAAATGGCCCTGGTCACTGATTTTGTATCCAAACTGAGGCACACCGGGATCTTCACAATGAGAGAGCTCAAAACCTGTGACAGGGGACACAGAGCAAACTGAGTTCACTGAGCCGTGACGTATCTAATTTTGACAGCATGAATGGAAATGTCAGTACATGTAACATCAAAGTAAGAGATGAGCTACTCAAGAAGAAAACTAAATTTACCCCCTTGACCAAAAAAATTATGTCAGAATAAATTTTCAAATTTTCAAGCAAAGCTTTGTAACTAATCTGACACCACAGTATTTATGAGGTAACATTTGCTCCCATACAGCGTATAAATACATTAAGCCATGCTCAGATACTCTCTGTTCTTTTAACTATTCTAGTTATCACCCAATATTTCTTTGATTCTAAGTTCACCGAATTTTGAACTAAAAATTAGCAGATATCTACAAATTTTTGTTGAGAATATTCATTTATTTAGTTTTCTCCTTGAATATGTGACTTTTGCTCAAATATTTTTTGTTCCAAAATCCATTGGTATCTTGTGATAATGACTTAACCAGTGAGCACATTACACATGAGCGTGATTTTGACCTTGCTGGATACATTGCTATTTCCCAGCACAAGTCAGTTCAAAGCAATCCAGTACCAGAGTCATGCCAATCTGTTTGTCTTTGTGAAGTTGGAGATTGTTTGTAGCTCTGCAACAGCCAGAGTAAGGAACACGACCCAGTAGCTTTCCTTTCTCAGTGGCTGAGTTATCTATTGAGTAGCAGAACATCTCATGTGTACTGTCTTCTCACAGAGAGGTCAAGTTGCTTTGACCGAAATAGGAGACTGAAACTCAAAGCTGTCTATAGTAAATAGGCTAGTGCAGGAACTTGTTCATACAACTATTTGGTCAGTCATAGTTAAATCTGGACTTAGGTGAAACTCAAGCTACTGGTTTCAAGAGCTCCCTAACCAGCATACTCCTAGCAAACAGACAAGATGGATGACCTGAAAGCTAGACTCACTTTCCACAGAGGATTGAGAGACTGCTGTTTCACAAAGAAATGTCTCATTCCTGCTACACCTGACTATGCCTTACATCATGAGGGTTTCTCATTTCACCAGTGTCTTCGGTCAAGGCAATGGGTGGTAGGGTCTGCCTCCTAATCAACACCCCCTGGTGCTCAGATGCCATGACACTGGATCTAGAGTATCTTACAGTGAAATGCCGCTCCTAACACCTGCTGCTTGAATTCACTTTTGCTATCCTGACAGCAGACTACACCCACACCCAATGTGGAAATGAAGGGTGCACTTAATGAAATATACAATGTTATACACAGTTGAGATGAAATATCCTAAGGCCTTGCTCATCATAGCCAATGACTTCAACCAGGCCAACTTTAAGAATCTGTTTCCAAAATACCATCACCACATCTCCTGTCCTACCAGATGTCCGGACATCCATGACCATTGCTAAGATGCCTACTGCTCCAACCCCCAGTCACTTTTTGGAAAATCAGATCTTCTTCTCCTGGCTTACAAGCAAAAGTGAAGCATGAGGACCCAATATAGAAAGCAGTGCAGTGCTGGTCTGAGCAACGGAAGGGCTTCTACATGACTGCTTAGAGTCGGTGGACTGGTTCATATTTGAGAACTCAGCAGCCAACCTGCCACTAGCATTCCAGACTTCATTAGTAAGTGTGTAGAAGACTGTATGCCGAAGAAGTTAATCCGAATGTTGCCCAAATGGGAGCCATGGATGAAGCGGGAGATCCACTCCCTGCTGAAATCCAGGTCTGAGGTGTTCAAGTTGGCCGACTCTGACCAATGCAGAAAATCCAGGTATGACTTTTGCAAGGTCATCAGAGATGCCAAAATGTGAATAGCAAATTAAGCTTCAGACTCAGACTAATCACGTGGACACCCATTGATTGTGGCAAGGCTTGCACAACATACGGGCTACAAAGCAAAGTTAAACAGAATCGCAGATAACAATACATCCCTGCTCAATGAGCTCAATCCATTCTCTGCTCACTTTGAACAGAAGGTCAGCGAAATGGTTTCACCTATCCCAACAACTTCAGGTGCACATGTATCCATGGTCAATGCCGCAGACGTTAGATCGGCCCTCTTGAGAGTGAACCCATGGAAAGCAGCTGGTATGGATGGAGTCCCCAGCTGTGCACTCACATCCTGTGAGAACCAGCTGGAGGGAATACTTGCTGACATCTTTAACCTCTCCATACTTTGATATGAAGCCCCTACTTGCTTCAAGAAGACCGCCATCATCCCAGTGCCAAAGAAAAGTCATGCAGCATGCCCCAATGATTACCACCCAGTGGGTCTGACCTCCATAATTATCTCCCTCGAGAGATTAATCATGGCTCACATTAAGTCCAGCCTACCAGATTGTTTGATCCTGGGAATTCTCCTACCAGTGCAATAAGTCAACAGCAGAGGCTATTTCCCTGGCCCGATACTCATCCCTGGAACATCTGGATTTTAGGGGTACTACATAAGCCTCCTAGTTATTGACTACACTTCACTTTCAACACCATAATTCCAAATGAACTCATCTCCAATTCTGAGACCTAGGTATCTGCTCCTCCTTCTGTAACTGATCCTCAACTTCCTGGTCCATAGACTGCAATCAGTAAGAATAGGTGGCAACACTTCCTCCACAATAATCTGCAACACCGGTGCCCCACAAGGCTGTGTACTCAGCCCTTACTTTATTCCTGTGTAGCCAAATTCTGCCCTAAATCCATTTACAAGTTTGCTAAAGACACCACCATTGTAAGTTGGATCTCAAACAACAATGAGAAAGAATACAGGAAAGAAATTTTTGCCTATTTTTCCATACTGCAAAGATAGCAATCTTCCATTAATGTCAGCAAAACAAAGGAAAGAGTTCAGGAAGCAAAGTGCATGGCACGCCCCTGTCTGTATCAACAGTCCTGAGGTGGAGATGGTTGAGTCCGTCAAGTTCCTGCGAGTGAAGAACACAAATAGTCTGCCCTGGTACATCCAGGTCGACACGATATTCAAAAATGCACAACAATGCCTCCATTTCCTCAGGAGGCTAAGGAAATTTGGCATGTCCTCAAAGTTTCTTGTGAATTTTTATAGATGCACCATAGAAAGCATCCTATCTGGATGAATCACAGCTTGGGCATGGCAACTGTTCTTCCCCAAGACCTCAAGAAACTATAAACAGTTGTGAATACAGCCCAGTCCATCATAAAAACCAGCCTTCCATCCATTGACTCCACCTATGCTTCCCGCTGCCTCGGGAAAGCAACCAACATAATCAAAGACATTTCACACCTGCTTGTCCACTCTTTGACACTCTTCCATCAGGCAGAAGATATAAAAGTCTGAATACATGTACAGATTCAAGAACAGCTTCTTCACTGCTGTTATCAGACTTTAAAAGGACCTCTCAAATGTTAATGTTTGTCTCTGTACTTCCTCTGCAGCTGTTCTGCTATCTGAGACATTTTATATGGTATGATCTGCCATATCAGCACGTAAAACAACATTTTTCACTGTATCTTGGTACATAAGATAACAATAAATCAAATCAAATCACACCATTCACAAGATGTGTTTGTTGACTGTTGTATCCTCATTTTTTTGAGCATATATAAGATTACTTTCACAGATTTTCTTGCTCATTCTTTTGGTCAACTGTGTGTCAGTGAACAGTGCTCTCAATTTTACATCAAAAGATTAGGTGTTTAAGTCCCACTCCAGAACATGAGCACAAAATCACAGTAGATACACCAGTTGGGTTATTAAGGCAGTGCTGTATTGCCAGAGAAACTATCTTTCAGATGAGACGTTAACTTGAATGGATTGAAGATATGAAAACAGAGGGGAAGAGTGATATAATCTGCACTGGAGAGGACTGAAGATATAAGTACAACATTGGAAAATAATCCAGATCGAAAAAACAGAGTTGGTGAGGACCGAAGATATAATGACAGCACAAACTAGGAGAAGATATAAAATCTGCATTGAAGAAGACTGAAGGTAAAGATATCATGGGAGAGGTTTGAGGTATAAAAGATATTATTAAAGAGGCATTGAAGACACAAAAATATTGGAAAAGAAGAAGATATAAAATCCATGTTGGAGACGATTTAGGAGATAAAAACACAAGTGGAAATGAAAGATGGCATGTAAACAGCTTTGAAGTGAATGTAAACATATAACCAGTCAGACAGAACTGAGGAAGTAAACTTAACATTACAGAAGGGGAGAAGATATAGTATCTGCTTTGGAGCGAATGGAAGATACAGAAAATCGTGGAAAGAATTCAAGATATTTAATGTGTTTGAGAGGACTGAGATACAAAAACAACCCTGGAGAAGAACAAAGATATAAAACATTACAGAATAGAAGATGAATTCCATGTTGGAAAGGATGGAGTTATGATAATATGATGGAAGAGAATGTTTCAACATTGGATTTGATTGAAGATATAAAAGAGAATATGAGAAAGGACTGAATACGTACAAAAAAAATTCCAAGAGAGAGAGTCAATGCTTAAAATCTGTTCAAAACAAAATCAAAAGAGATACCATGTTGGTGATTGGTTAGCAGCACAGTGGTTTTATTCTTGCTTTCTTATTTCAAGTGAAATGGCAAACTCAGATCTCGAACTCTCTGATTTATTGTCACTTTATTAAGTTAATAAATTAAACAAACTAAATAATCAATAGAATTAAAATAATTGATGGAACTACAATTTTAACCAATTAAAATACTTCAGAGAAACATGGCAGAACAGGTGGTTATCCATATTTTCGGAATGTGATAAGTTTGTGGAGATAACACAGTGTGAGCTGCAGGAACACAGCAGGCCAGGCAGCATCAGAGGAACAGGAAAGTGGACGTTTTGGGTCGGGGCCCTTCTTCAGAAATGGGTAGGGGGAAGTGAGCTGGGAAATAAATAGAGAGAGGAGGGGCAAGGCTGGGGAATGCAGGTGGGATGGTGATAGGTGAATGCAGGTAGGAAATGATGGGGATTGGTCAGTGAGGTAGGAGGGGCAGATAGGTGGGAAAGAAATTGGATAGGTTGTATCAGGTCAAGGAGGCAGGAGGGAGGATGGGTGGGGCTGGGGAAAGGTAGGATTGGGTGGTGATAGGTTGTTTGCAGGTAGGGGGTAGTGGGGATTGGTCGGCGGAAAGGGTAGGGTGGATAGGTGGGGAAGATGATGGACATGTTGTGTCAGGTCAAGGAGGTGGGGATGAGAGGGATGTTTGGACATGGGATGAGGCTGGGCAGAGAGATTTTTAAACTGGTGAATTCTGTGTTAAGGCCATTGGGCTGTGGGCTCCTGAGGTGGAAGATGAGGTGTTGCTCCTCCAGTTTGTGTGTGGTGCCATTGTACAATTGAGGACATGAAGTGGGCTGCAGAAGATAGAGGGCCAATGGCAAGTCTTCCGTCACACAGTGATTGACAGTCCCATTGGCCAAAGATGTAAACTGTTGATTCATAGTGGGGAATGCTAGGGTGCCACTACACGGCATTCTCTGAAAATGAACTTTTTTTTAAGCTGAAGTCACTAGGCAAATCCTGGAAGGGCAATCCTTCCACAGGACAGACAATGGCTACAATTATGCCCCAACAGCTGCTATATATCAAGAGTTTGAAGGTCCCCCGAGTTACTCATAGTATTTCAATCTGAACCAACCACACAGACCTAGACATGATCCAGACTGATGTGTGGTGCTAGGATTGTTGACTGAAAATCCCAGTCAACATAAGAACAGGGCTTTAATAGGTCCTGTAATGATCGATATTTGTTCTGAACTGACTACGCACCAGGAAGCAACAGGCAGCTGATCTAACCCTGAGTCACCTTCATTGAAATTGGCTCAGGGGTCAGGATTGTGTCAGATGAAATAATTCAGAAGGTTAATGGAATGCTATCTTTTAATATGAGAGGAACTGAACATAAAAAAAATGGAAACTGTGCTTCAATTAAACAGGGCATTGGTGAGAACATATTTTGATATGGTGAATAATTTTAGTCTCCCTATTTAAGGTTGGGTGCAAATACATTTGAGGCAGTTCAGAGATTCACTCCACTAATATCTGGAATACAAGGCTTGAAAATCAGGGCTGAAATATAACAGCCCATATATTCCGATAGCCAGGGTACTGTTTCAACAGCGCAGACTGGAATTGTTTGTCAAGACCCTATCAAATTGTGGACGATGCAAACTTCATGTAAATTGTCCAAGTATTATTCTATTGCATTTTGCACCCTCTGAAATATATTCCTTAACGTCCAAAAATATCAGAGGGTTCCAATTTTTGGTTAATATTTACAAAGGAAGACTTAAACAATTCAAAACTTAGTCTGGTATAAGAAGGTGTAGAGCTGGATGAACTCAACAGGCCAAGCAGCATCAGAGGAGCAAGAAAGCTGACGTTTCGAGTCTAGACCCTTCTTCAGAAAAAGTTAGGGTTAGGGTTAGGATTAGGGTTAGGCTTAGGGTTAGGCTTAGGGTTCTGAAGAAGGGTCTAGACCCGAAATGTCAGCTTTCCTGCTCCTCTGACGCTGCTCGGCCTGCTGAGTTCATCCAGCTCTACACCTTGTTATCTCAGATTCTCCAGCATCTGCGGTTCCTACTATCTCTAAAACTTAGTCTGGTTTCTGGATTACTTTAAGGCTGATCTTCCAATTTAGCACACACAACCTCTGTTACTTCACTCCTTTATACCCCTCACAACAAACAACCGGCACTTCCCACTGCTCAAACCAAAATGGTTCCACCAAACCCCGTGTCCAGGACCTGACAAATAATATCCCCTCACTCTCCCATCCTGTGCGCCCACACACCTGACAACCCATCTTGCTTGCCAGCAGTGACACCACCTGTCCCACTTGCCACAACATGCAATCTCTGCCACCCTCCTCACCCTCACACCACTCCTCCCATGAACACCAAGCACTCAATCACTCACTTAGTACCTCGCACCTTACCTACCTGATACCTTAACACCTGAACCAACTGACTCCCTAATTCTACACATAGCTATTCACAGCAGTCATTACAGTGGGCTGCTCTCCATTTAAATCTCAGGATATGGCACAGATATTGCTGCAAACGCGAGCATGGTTGACTTCTCTGGACTCTCCTGCACTACTCGAAAGCTATGTTGCTTTCAGCTATATTACTCATTTCTGAAGAAGCTGGGATCGGAATTCCATCTCGAAATATGTTCGAGATTCATCCAAAATTACCAAACATTCGTTTCATTGGTGATATAAATCTCGCTGAAACCTATTGTTTTGTTATTTATTCATTACAATGTCAAAGGCTGTTTCACGGTAAGAATTTGAATGGGCATGAAAATTTCTAGAATTATAACTTAAGCAAAGAATGATTGTTTAAACCAATAGATTTTTGTTTATTTATATTTGTGCCTTATGATATTGAGGCAAATTGAGATTTGTCTTGTAACAACAAAGCTTTTGCAATTGGAGCCGGAATAACTTCCTTGACGAAACTTTTGATTTAATAAGCTATCATTATAGTAATAGGAAATTCCAACTGTACATGGGATTTGCATGATCTAAAATCTGGTTGTTATACAAGCAAAACAGTGTAATGAGCTCTCTTGGCTATCAGCAAAAAATATGATGAAATCACTCACCAGTGTAAACAAGTTGAAAACCTTCATCAGTTGTTTCAGAGTCTGTATTGAACTCTAACCACAAGTGATTAGAGGTGCTGCTCAAAGTCACTCCTGTCAAACCAGTATCAGAGAAAGCCCCCAGAAGATGGGCAGAACTGTCTTTTCCATCATATATCTAACAAAGGAAGTAAATGAACAGATAATGTCACTCTTAGATAAAGTAGCATCTACCGAAATGTGAGTAAAATAGAACCAATGTAGTGCAAACATCATATTGTGGCGAGATAATGTTTAATTTCCATAAGTGGCATGCTGGTATGAGAGTGATAATTGGCCCTTAAGAATATAAACTTATACTAAAAGATGGAAATATTTTCAGTGTACAAAGCTTAAAGATGAAACTAAAAGCACTATGTGTCATGTGAAAACTATTTCCCCGAACTGTCAGGGCTCATTCCCTTTCCATCATGTTCTTGTTGCTACATCATTTCAGAAATCTTCATGATGACACTGTCAGATCATGTAAGTTGTTGAATAATGGAACAGTTAGAACATTTTAAAATTGCTACAGCCCCAACAGCTTAGATTCTGACCTTGTATCATACTTTCTCAGCCGTTTACTCTTTAGCCAAAGCCCAGGGTGTACATGGCCATGTGCATAATTTTTTCTCAGTGCCATGTACCTCAGTGAATCAGTGTAGGTTAGCTTAAATGGCTGCTTTGTGATGCAGAGGCATGCTAACAGCATATGTTCAATTCCTACATTGGCTGATGTTATTACTAAGGATGCTCCTTCTCCACGTTTCTCTTTGCCTGAGGTGTGATGATCCTCAGATTAATGACCAACAGTCATCTCTCTAATGAGAGAGCAGCCCTATGGTCCAGTAGCCAAACTAGTTTGATTGCAGAACCAAATCATTACAAAAGTGAATATAGGTTGGTATGTTTCATTTATTGTGTTGGAATTCAATGTGTTTACTTTTCTCATCCTAATTTTATGTGAGTGATCAAGACTTTCTTCAGCAACCATGGCTGATAGCATCAAACAGTTCCTCATACAATAGTCTGACATCAGTTTAATGAAGTTCAAAGACATTATTGAAAACACCACTATTGTGTTCCAGGGGCCTTCTTAGTCCACAGATCACTGTATGAATGCCCTGAATATGCAACATGGTGGACAAGTTGGCCAGGCAAGGAGGAACCAGAGGAGAAAAATTCCCAGTTAGTGAGTAGTTGCAGTTTGAAAAGTAAATAAGAGAGAGCTGTTTTCTGCTTATGCTTCTTCTGATCTGAGATCTCCCCGAGGCTACCTTATTGAACCAAGTTATCAGCTCTCCTGATCTATATCTATTCTATTCCATTCCCAGTGATGTAATAATCTGCTACCTCAAAGTGTCCAATAACTTTAAAAAAATGATACGCACATCACTGACCTAAATAAGCCAACTTCTAACTCTTTGCAAAGATAAAAGTGAGCACACATTATAAGCCTGAAAAAGTGTCAAAAAAGAGGCTGAGTTCACCCTGAATATGAGATTATTGTTTTAATGCCAAATTATGGCCAGACGTGTAATATGAATTAATGTTCTTCTCAGATATCTATCAGCCATCAAAAAGTTGAAAAATACTTAATCCAAAATGACATATTTGCCTTTCTTGATGCACTTAATGCATCAAACTTTACAACAGAAAAGAAAATTCTGTTGGAAGAGGTATTCCTCCTCCTCTTGGCATAGTTCCATGTTGCTGCAGCGTGTTGTTGCCCTTTTTGTTGCCCATTGAAGCCGACGCTTCATCAGAGGCTGCACTGAGGATGTTACTGAAAATTCTGAACGAAGAAGCACAGGATTGGATGGAATGGACGAGACCAGACACATCAGTGGGCCCTGATAACACCCCTCAACTGTTGCTCTGGACAGTGGCCCAAATTTTACCCAACTTGAGCAGTCAGCCCCAAGCAATGAATGACCAAACTCCTTACTGATCTCTGTGCAGCTCCTTCTCTGACTTATAGTGAATCCATGGACTGGTCACACTGGGCCTGCTGGACTGACCATGGCCAACTCACCTAACTGTCGTTATGTGGAACACCTCGTGCTGACTGCCCAAAGCTAGTCCCTGGGCTGATGTTGGACGTTTCCTGCTCTTACTGTGTCTACATCCCCAGTCTCTTTGGACCAACTGAGGGCTATAGAATCATAAAACCCCCATAGTATGAAAGCATGTCATTTGGCCCATTGAGGGCTGTTCAAACTCTCGACAATCAAACTTCATCCTAAAACTCATCAAGGATTCAAAATCACTGAGGAAAGTTTATTTTCTTTGGGTTTAGTTTCATGTTACAAATTCTGGATAGTGTTCTGACAAAAGCAAATCTGAAATAAGGAATACTTTGTTGAGGTTGGTTGGCGTGCCGAGTTGATTTGTTGTTCCACAGACATTTTGTTACCGTGCTTGGTAACATCCTCAGTGCAGCCTCTGATGAAGCGTTGGTGTGTTTTCCCGCCTGGCTTTTAAACTCTGGTGTCCGTAGCAATGGATTGCCTCACTTCCGGGTTTCCTCCGTAGTGGAATGTATATGGGGTCGAGTTCAATATGTTTAGTAATAGCATGCTTTGTGGAGTGCCATGCTTCCAGGAATTCTCGTGCTTGTCTCTGCCTAGCCTGTCCCAGGATCTTGGTGTTGTCCCAGTCAAAGTCATGGTTCTCCTTGTCCATGTGGATTGAGATGAGTGAGTATTGGTCGTGTCTTTTTGTAGCCAGTTGGTGTTCCTGTACTCTTGTTGTTAGTTTCCTTCCTGTTTGTCCGATGTAGTGTTTCTCGCAGTTTCTGCGGGGGATCTTGTAGAGAACATTGGTCCTGTCCACGGTGGGGAATGGGTCTTAGTTCGGGTGAGTACTTGTCATAGGGTTGATGTGGGCTTGTGTGCCACTCTGATGCCCAGCGGTCGTAGGAGTCTTGTAGTGAGTTCTGACATGTTCCTGATGTAGGGTAGTGTGATGAGTGTGTCGGGGCGTGTAGAATCTTTCTGATGCTGTTTGTGTAGGCATCTCCTGACCCCAGTTCTTTGGATATCCATTATCCTTGAAAACCTGGAAGAGGTATTCCTCCTCCTCTTGGCGTAGTTCCGTGTTGCTGCAGTGTGTTGTTGCCCTTTTTGTTGCCCGTTGAAGCCAATGCTTCATCAGAGGCTGCACTGAGGATGTTACCCAGCACAGTAACGAAACGTCTGTGGAACAACAAACCAGCTCAGCGAGCCAACCAACCTCAACACCCACAACCCGAGCTACAAATCTACTCCAAAACCTTAAAGGATTACTTTGCATGAGGAGAAAAAGGACACAGCAGGCCAAGAAGCATCAGAGGAGCAGGACAGCTGATACTTCAGGTCTAGGCCCTTCTTCAGAAATGGGGGAGGGGAAGGGAATTCTGAAATAAATAGGGAGAAAGGGGGAAGCGGATAGAAGATGGATAAAGGAGAAGATATGTGGAGAGGAGACAGACAGGTCAAGGAGGTGGGGTTAGAGCCAGTAAAGGTGAGTGTAGGTGGGGAGGTAGGGAGGAGATAGGTAAGTCAAGGGAGGACAAACAGGTCAAGGAGGCAGGATGAGGCT
This sequence comes from Ginglymostoma cirratum, assembly GCA_024137785.1. Taxonomy (NCBI): domain Eukaryota; kingdom Metazoa; phylum Chordata; class Chondrichthyes; order Orectolobiformes; family Ginglymostomatidae; genus Ginglymostoma; species Ginglymostoma cirratum. Next base: position 2,493,573 of record JAHRHZ010000076.1, read on the forward strand.
AGTAGGGAGGAGATGGGTGTGGGGCTTGAGGTGGGAGGAGTGGATAGGTGGGAGGACAGGTTAGGGAGGCAGGTACGAGCTGAGCTGGTTTTGGGATGCGGTGGGGGAGGGGAGATTTTGAAGCTTGTGAAGTCTACCTTGATACCATTGGGCTGCAGGGTTCCCAAGCGAAATATGAGTTGCTATTTCTGCAACCTTTGGGTGGCATCGTTGTGGCACTGCAGGAGGCCCAGGATGGACATGTCTTTCAAGGAGTGGGAGGGGGAGTTGAAATTGTTCGCGACTGGGAGGTGCAGTTGTTTGTTGCGAACCAATCGTAGGTCTTCCGCAAAGTGGTCCCCAAGCCTCTGTTTGGTTTCCCCGATGTAGAGGAGGCCACAACGGGATCAACAGATACAGTATACCACATTAGCAGATGTGCAGGATAACATCTGTTTGATGTGGAAAGTCTTCTTAGGGCCTGGGATGGGGGTGACAGGGGAGGTGTAGGGGCAAGTGTAGCACTTCCTGCGGTTGCAGGAAAAAGTGCTAGGTGTGGTGGGACTGGTGGGGAGTGTGGAGCGGACAAGGGAGTCACAGAGAGAGTGGTCCCTCTGGAAAGCAGATAAGGGTGGGGAGGGAAAAATGTCTTTAGTAGTCGGGTCAGATTGCAGATGGTGGAAGTGTCAGAGGATGATGCTTTGGATCCGGAGGTTGGTGGGGTGGTACGTGAGGACAAGGGGGATTCTTTTTTGGTTGTTATTGCGGGGAGGGGGTGTGAGGGATGAGTTGCGGGAAATGCGAGAGACATGGCTGAGGGCGTATCTGGTTTTCTTTCTCAAATATATTGATTGTCCTAGGATGGCATAACACAAAATTAAAGTTGCCCTCAACAACACAAACAAAGTTGCTGGAAAAGCCCAGCAGGTCTGGCAGCATCTGTGAAGGGAAAAAACAGAGTTAACGTTTCGGGTCCGGTGGCCCTTCTTCGGTACAGTTCTGAGGAAGGGTCATCGGACCTGAATTGTTCTGTTTTTTCCTTTGCATCTCACTCCCAACTTCTTCCTTTTATTTTCATTTCTATTTGCCTCAATTACTCCTATTTCCTTCTTTTACTTTATTCAATCATGCGAAATAGGTTCGGCCAAGTTAATTGCCCATCCCTAATTGCCCAGGGGGCAGTTAAGAGTCAACCAAATTGCTGTGAATCTAGAGTTACATATAGGCCAGACCAGGTAAGGATGGCAGAGATAAAAGGTACTGCAGATGCTGGAGAATCCGAGATAACAAGCATGGGGCTGGATGAGCACAGCAGGTCAAGCAGCATCATAGGAGCTGAAGGAAGTGAACCAGATGGGTTTTTCCTCATTAGAAACTCTTAATTCCAGATGTATGAAATTCAAATTTCACCATTTGTCATGGCAGAATTTGAACCTGTGACCCCAGAACATTTCAAATTAACAGTCCAGTAATAATACCACTTAGCCATTCCCTCCTGGCTTTCCTGCTATGGCTCGAGAAAGCTTTCTCTTGTGCTTTTGTTACCTGACTTCTTCTCTCATTATCTTTCTGTAAAGTTACTCTGTTTCATCCATGCTGAATGTCCCTTCCCGTCCTTCTCCATTTTTCTCATTTTGTCTTATACTTTGACTTTCTGTTTGATTTACTGGATCAGATGTCCAGTTGCCAGGACTGAAAGCTCGGGGGCAATCTCATTATGGCAAGCAGTGTGATTGGGGGGTGGCATATTCCTGGCAGTGTTTTATTAATCGGCTGTTGCTGGAACCTCCTTTCGACAAGGATTGAAGCCCATCCATGTGAGTTGCAGGTCCAATCAGATGGTGAGAAGCTCAGTACAGTAACACCATTGCTGTTGGTGGCTGTTGTGAGGGCTGTGGCAATTGAGTACATCGATGGTCAAGATGCCCGTGAAGAGCTTGGAGGATGCTGGGTCCTGGCAGGGTAGACCCCCATGATGGGATGATTCAGGGCTGCAGCACACCAGTGGCAGTGATGCCTCTCTGTTAGCCTTGGGGACATTGGAATTCTACCAAGTTTCATTGGATGGTCTTCCTACATGTTGACAGCAGGAAAAATGCCCATAGAATCCAAAATGGCCCTTAATTGACCACTTAACTGGTTCACTTGTGCTGCCAGTGAATGGTTGGTACATTTTCAGCCCTGTTAACTGATTACAGAGCGTAAGCATTAGTCTTATTAAAAATAATCATAAATCTATTTATTAATTGCCATAAAACCCACCTGATTCACTAACATAATTTTTGGCACAAATGTACATTCGGAAAGGAAAACTGGCAACCTTCCTATGTTTGGCCAACTTGTCACTCCAAGCCCATTGCAATGTGATTGCCTTTTAACTAATTAGAAATGGCTATTCAATTGGAAACTGAATGGTGACCTTGCCGGCAATTGACAAATCCCAGGAAAATCATAAAAAGAACTCTCTCGTGGATGCAGAAAATGATCTTGTCCTTCACTCCTGGAAACAACATAATCATGAATCACCTGTAGAAATCCAACTCTAAAGAATATTTCCCTCAAATCAGATACAATATTATTATTTTCAGAAACATGTTGAATGATCTTTGCATTCTCTCACTACCAATATTATCAATATTTAGCTTGAAAGGGTGAGAAAAATGTTTAAAAGAGACTGAGTGCATGCAAATGTGAGTCAAATGCTACAGTACAATTGATAGTCATCTTACTTATTTGTAGGAGCATTTACATTCACATCGGTAATACATCCTAAACTGAAATTTCTCTGATAAATCCATTTCTCTAATTTTCCATGAACAAATTTTAAAAGATGGCAAAATTCTGGAAGGCGCGTCTGAATTTCCTGTTTGCCTGTTAGATGGTGAGATACTTAATGGCACAGTCGATAAGCGTTGATTTAGGAAACAATCTGATAGAGTACTTATGATTAAAGTGTCTCTATAATCTCTTCCACTCTATATTCCCCAAGATTCTCTAATTATGGTCTTTCGTAGATTTTAATCACTCCACCATTAGTGGCCTGCTGTCAGCTACCAAGGCTGTTCACTCTGAAATTCAATTCCTGAATATCTTTGCCTCTCATCCACTACTTCCTTTATTAGGCTGTCTTTAAAGCTTTTGTCTTGTCCTCCAAGATCTCCCTATATTTCTTGGTATCAATTGCCTTTGAATATAATCACCTTTTACTCCTCATAATGTTAAATATGCCATATAAGTATAATATTGTTGTTGATACTGCCTTAGATAATCCACTTCTAGCTACTCAGTTTCCATTGTAAAAATATATTTTGAATTTCAATCCAATTACATGTTATGTTGCAACCTGCACAATTCAAACCATAAATAGTTTGTGAAACTTGCAATGTCATTTTGCAGTCTGTATGCATCTTGCTTCAACTTAAATTTTTCACAAGAAAAGATCATTCGAGGAAATTGACATTGCTGGCTTCTTGGAAAGGCAACGGGTAAGGGTAAGACGAAGGGTCTGCAGAGGGCTATGGATAGATTAAGAGAGTTAAAAACTTGGCAAATGGGATTTAATATGGGATAATGGGAGGTTATGTATTTTGGCAGGAAGAATAGAGGGGTTGAATATTATTTAAATGGAACGTCAGTAAAAGCTTGTGTATTAATTCAACAGGTAATAGAGAAGGCAAATGGAATGCTGAACTTTGTTTCAAAGGGAGTGGAGGAGAAAACTAACGAGGTCACACTAAGACTATACACGGCACTAATCAGGCCACAGCTGGAATAAGTGTTTTGGGCCCCTGACCTAAGGCAAGATATTCTGGGATTGGAGTCCATTCATTAGGCTAACTTAGGTATGGAGGGGCTGGAGGAGGAGAATTTTGGGCCTGTCAATTGGGCCTGAACTCACTGGAATTCAGAAAAATCAGAGTCAACCTTATTGAGGCAGTAAAGATTTTTAGGGCACTTGACAAGGTAGACAGAAAAAGGTTGTTGCCCCTTGTGGGAGAGTTTAGGACCAGACGGCATAATCTCAAAATAAGGGATAGACCATTTAAGACAGGGATAGATTGGTAAGTGGGGTATGGGGAGTAAAATAAATGTGGAGTTGAAAATTATCAGATCAGCCATGATCTTATGGAATAGCAGAGCAGATTCAGTGTGTTGAATAGCCTATTTCTGCTCCTATGTCTTATAGTTTTATTATGGTAATTTATTGCCCATCCTTTGTTGCTTGAGAAGCGATGGTAAGCTACCTTCAGGAACCATATTTAGTGCAGATACATCCTCAATACTGTTGTGGAGGATTTTGACCCAGTGATAATGAATGAATGGCAATACATTTTCAAGTCAGGCTGGCAAGGAATGTGCAGGTGGTAGTGTTCCTAATTATCTGTTGCCCTTGTAGATGGTATTGTACTTGGGTTCAGAAGATGCTATTGAAGGAGCCTTGGTGAAGTTCTGCAATGTATCTCATAGATGGTACACAATTTTTCAATGGCAGGGGGAGTAAATATTTGTGGATAATGATGCACTCATCCAGGTGAGTGGGCAGTATTCGGCCAAATGCTTGATTAATGCCTTGTAGATCATGGACAGGACTGGGGAGACCAGAAATGAGTTCAGTGTCAGAGGATGCCATTTTATTAGATTTACACAGATGAGTAATGAACTCAGATTCAAGCGAGCCATGGACCTACAGCTTCTAGCAGACATTACCTGTGTACCAGCAAGTTTGAGGCAAGAAGACAAGCTCAAATTAATGTGATGTTATCAGTCTGTTCAAATAGCTGATCACCTTAAAGGGTTTTCATAAACTGCCAGAGAAATTGAAAAAATAAATTTAAAAATTTGTTTTTTTTAACCAACGTGTGCTTTAAAAAAATACTTTGGACTCAAACATAATACGAAGACAGGAACCAAAATATTCTGCAACTGCTAATTGAAAAGTAATTGTGGCTGAAAATACCTTTGATTGAACAAAGTGCAACTTTATATGGGAATCATCCCACCATTGCCCAAATTTGACCTTGCCACAACTTATCTGTTGCTGAAACTCATGCTTTTGCTACCTCCAGACTTGACTATGACAGCGCACTTCTGGCTGATATCCCATATTCAAAATGTGGTAACACTTGAGATCAGGCAGAAATCTACGGCCTATGTCCCAACTCACACCAAGTCGTATTCACCTCTTATTATCTACTTTGACCATTAATCATTTAGTTTTAAAATTCTAGGATAATCAAACAGGATAATCAGTACCAGTGGCGTGAGTGATAAACTGATAGTTTGGGATTTTGACGTATTCTGTCCAAGTTTTAATATTGGATGAAAATTTCCTGGAAACTTGCAAAATGGAGATGTGTGTTTAACACTGCTAATAAAACTTATGATGTAACTGTGCTAAGCTACATCATAATAACTGCATCTACTCATCAAAATGCTCAAATTGATTATTACAGCTGAATAGTCAAGGCAACAATGATCAGAAATTTCTAAACTTTGCATTTTTTTTGCAGGTATTTGGATTACAAAAAAAATGGAGTCAGAATTACAGAGGGAAGACAGGACAGTGGAATTGAGGCCAGAATCAGATTAGCCATGATCTTATTAAATGATGGATTGAGCTCGAATTGCTGAATAGCCTTTATCTGCTTCTAATTCTTGTGCTCATATTCTTATATTTCAATTTGTATGCTGTGGTGTAAATATTTTTGGCCTGCAGAAGTAATATTTTATCATTTAATATCATGCAACAATACCAAGCAATATTTTACCATTTAATATCATACTCAAGTCAATAAATTTCCTTGGGCTCTCCAGTTAGGGATAGGTCTAGATGTGGATGCGGGTGTATAGACATCTGAAGATCAATCGAGGTATTTGTTACATCGAGGAAATCACACAGAGGGGCAAACATCAGGAAGTTGGCAAGTATGAGGAAATCAGTTCAGAAATGAACTGGATGAAAACAGCCAGAATGGTGATGTCCTAATGTGTCAAGATAAGGGATGACAGATAGATTGAAAAACAAAGAACCTGCATTTTTCCAATGCCTGCTTATGATTTAGTATCGCCAAATAACAGATTTCCCTGCGAGATTAAAGCCATTATACAGTATTTCAATATTTGACCAGTATCATTCGATGTAGCATTCTCCAAATAGAAACTGTAAGCAAGTGACCTACACAGAACTCTCAACGAGTTTTGTTCAATATTTGACCCATATATAAGGGTAGAAGCAGACAGGAATTAAGAAAATATTTTGTCTTCCAATAACACATTGCTTCTCCTTGTTGTGGTGCTTTCTCCTGGGTGATCTACCAAAATTCAAAACATGCCAAGCAAGTTAGCAAAAAACTGTAAGTGTCTGACAGACTTTCCGGCTAATCCACAAAAAGGATTAGAAATGCTTCCTTGGAGGACAGGTGAGAAAAGCATGCGGATTACCAGCCAGAGCCACAGATACTAAGGATGTTGGTGGCTATCAGGCATTTTCACCTTTATTTGAAAGAGGGGGAGATTTTAAAAAACAAATAACAACGACTTGGCTTAAACACAAAAAATGTGAGAAAATACAAATGTTTCCAGGGCACTTTATTTGCCCTGAAAATTGATTTTGGTTAATAACACCTAAAAACTCAGCAAGAGTGCCTGCAAAAACTTTCAGTAGTTGTATCAAGCAAACTGAAACAAATGCTATACACTTATACCTTAACTTTATAACAGATTTCACAAGAGTGAACATTATAACTTGGATGAAGAGACATATTTTCATGGGGGAGGTGGGAAGTTTGAGTCAGAAAACTTACTGGCCATAAAAATCCACCTCCTTTAAAAAGATGCCTGCCCATCCACTGTATTTTGATTTTGATTCCAGGGGAGAGAGGGAGCGATGGATATTTTCAGACACAGGCCAAAGGTAGCCACAGAGGCAGGCAGAAAACAATCTGAGTTTATCTGGCTTCTAATCATCACTGAATTGCTCCATCCCAAGCAACATTTTGGTGAATCTCCACTGGAATCCCCCCAGTGCAACCACATTTTTCCTGTAGTCTGGTGACCAGAACTGCACACAGTTCCCCAGCTGTGGCCTAACCAACACTCTGTACAGCTCCAAAATAACATCCCTCCTCTGTCAATCTATGTCTCGACTGATAAAGACAAGCACTTCTTTTGCTTTCTTAACTGCGGTATTATCTTGTCTTGCCAAATTTAGGGTGGAGATCAGATCTTTCTTTTCTTACTGATCCAGCATTGAACTATTTAGTCACCTCAGGATCCACAAATTCAGAACCAACAAAGTCATCCACACACATGATGAACTGCCTAAGAAGAATACGCTATGAATTTCAAAGTGAGTTGTTAAGACTTCCCTGCCTAGAGCATTTTCCCAATGACTGATGTCAGACTAAGTGGCCTACAATTCCTGCTTTCTCTCTCCATCGAATCTTGAGTAATAATGTTTCATCTGCTAACTCCCAACCACTGGGAGTGTTCTGAAACCTACAGTACTTTGATAAAAGATGGAAAAACCAGCAAAAAAAATGTAAAATGCAGAAATGAATACACTCCTTGTGCTGGATCTCCATATTAAAGTATTCAAGGTGAATCAGATCACTCTGCTCAATTTGCCTAATTTTCTGGCATCTCCTTTTAGGGAAACATATTAAATGTATTTGTTGCCACCTCCTTCAGAATGCTTCACACATTTTTAATTGTATTATGCAAAATGTTTTGATCACATTGATATCAAAAACCATGCATACATGATGAAAATCACAAAATCCTTAAATAAAATTCTTTCCTCCTTTGAATTTTAGATGTACCTGTAACATATGTTATTCCTGATTTAAAAGCTGGCAAGCAACGTAAGTGTCATAAGAACTTGGAAAGTAGGAGAAGGTGTTAGTCAGTTAACGTCCTCAAGCCTGCTCCCCCATTTAAAGGGATCATGACTGATCTGATTCTGGCCTTGACTTTCATTCCTCCTTTTCAAAATCCTTGTCAATCAATGAATTTGCCTCACTCAGCCTTGAATATATTCAATCGCCAGCCTGCACTGCTTGGTAGAGAACATAATTCCAAACACCAATGATCCTCAGAGAAAATAAGTTCTTCCTGATCTCCATCTTAAATGGAGGATCCTTTTCTTTTGCATCTGTGCCCCTGCTTCTAGAATTTCACCACAGGTAGAAATATACTCTCAGTACCTACCCTGTCAAGCTAGCGCAGAATCTTATACCTTTTAACAAGATCACCTCATAATCTTCCAATCTTCAATGAGTATAGACCAAACCTCCAAGCTTTCCTTATGAGCTAAATCTTAATAATCAATCTACTTAAGCTTCTGTGAACTGTGTCCAATGCAATTATGTTGCCTTTTATTAAGGAGACTGAAATCCTATGCTGTACCCTGCTGTGGTGTCAAAAATGCCTACAGAACTGTGGGAAAAAAAGGTCTATTCTTTTCCAAGGTGTAGGGCTGGATGAACACAGCAGGCCAAGCAGCATCATAGGAGCAGGAAAGTATTAATGTTTCATCTGCTAACTCCCAACCACTGGGAGTGTTCTGAAACCGACAGTACTTTGATAAAAGATGGAAAAACCAGCAAAAAAAATGTAAAATGCAGAAATGAATACACTCCTTGTACTGGATCTCCATACTAAAGTATTAAAGCTTTCCTACTCCTATGATGCTGCTTGGCCTGCTGTGTTCATCCAGCTCCACACCTTGTTATCTCGGATTCTCCAGCACCTGCAGTACCTATTATCTCTATACTTTTCCATCCTACTTCCAATAAAGAACATTCTATTTGCCTTCCGAGTGGGTGAACACTGGGTTTGGAGAGAGGGAGCTACTGAAGGACATCAGTATTTGGAGGGAAATGGTGTTGTGGAGATTGATGGGATTAAAGGTCACAAAATCCCGCAAACCCTGATAATCGACATCACAGAGTACTTACAGAAGTGACCTCAGAAAAAGGAATGCATTGGTTGTCATCTTCCAAGATGCTATGTAATCTAGAACAGTTCCTATAGATTGGACGGTAGCTAATGTAACCCTTCTATTTAAGGAGAGAGGCATAGAGAAAACTGAGAATTATGACCACTCAGCCAGCCATCAGTAGTGGGGAAAATGCTAGAGTCCTTTATAAAAGAATTAATAGCTGAGCATTTGGAAAGCAGTGGAAGGGTCGGACAGAGTCAGCACGGATTTATGAAAGGGAGGTTATTCTTGACAAATGTACTTGAATTATTCAAGAAAGTAAGCAGTTGAGATGATGAGGGTGATTCAGTAGGGTACAGTTTATTGGTCTGTAAAATTAAAACAAATGGGATTGGGGTACTGAATTGAAATGGATAGAAAATTAGTCAGCAAACAGGAAACAGAGCAGGAATTTTCCGAATGACAGCCAGTGACAAATGGGAAACAACAGGGACTAGTCCTGGGGCCCCAGCCACTCACAATATATATTAAAGGTTTGGATCAATGAACTAAATGTAATATCTCCAAATTTGCACATGACACAAATCTGGATGGGACAGTGAGCTGTGAGGAGGATGCAGAAATTTGAATAAGTGTGATTTGCTTAAGCTGAACGAGTGGGCAAATGCATGGCAGATACAGTTTAACATTTGAGGTTATTCAAATGGAAGCAAAAACAATCAGGCAGATTACAGTCTGAATGGCTACAACTTGAGAGCAGGCAATGTGCACTGAAACCTGGGCGTCCTTGTACAGCAGTCACTGAAAGTAAGCATGCAGATGCAGCAGATGGCACCCTTCATGGTGAAAGGATTCGAGCAGGGATATCTCGATGCATTTATACAGGGCCTTGGTGAGACGCCACAAGGAACATTGAGCTCAGTTTTGGTCTGCACTCTGAGGAAGGATGTTTTTGTTTTAAAGAGACTGTAATAAAGGTTTACCAGGCTGATTCCTGGGATGGCAAAACTGACATAAGAGGAAAGAGTGAATCAGTTAGGAGTTCAGAAGAATAGGCGGTGGGGGAGAAATCCGATAGAAACCTGTAAAACACAAACAAGATTAGATAGGGTAGGTGTAAGAAAGATTTGCTGATGGTAGGGGAGTCCAGAACCAGGAGTCACAGTCTAATGATTTGGGTTCAACCATTTCGGAATGAGATAAGAAACTGCTGTGGCATTTGCTACCACAGAGAACAGTTGAGGTCAAAATGTTGTGCCATTTCAAGAAGTAGTTAGGTAGAGCACTTGGGAACAACAGGATCAAACGATATGGAGGTAAAGCAGGAACAGGCTTTTGATTTGAACAATCAGAATGAATGGTAGAGTAGACTTGAAGGGCTGAATGGCCTAATCTTGCTCCTGTTTTTGATGTTTCTATGTAATCATTTGCTGTACCTGCCTACCTTTTGGGATTTATCCACAAGGAGAACCAGGTACCCCTTGAGTACAACGTTCTACAATCTCGCCATTTATTCATCTGACCAAAATGAACGAGTTCACATTTTCCCAAATTATACTCCATCTGCTGACTTTTTACCCATGTCAGCTATTTCACAACTTGCATTTCCAATTATCTTTGTTTGTCTATCTACGAGTAAATGTGTGAAATAGACTGACCAAGGATGATCATTGGTCAGCTTCTCTCCCCTTACCTCTAGCTGGCTATTTCACATCCATAGCAGAACGCCTTTTGTAATTTGTACGCAAACTTCGCTGTCCTCCACAATAATGTTTGATCTTGCACCTAACCTGACCAGCACCCAATGGCAAACTGTGTACCATCTAGAAGATGCACTGAGAGATCTGGGTGTTCAGGTCCATTATACCCTGAAGGTGGCAATGCAGGTCGATAGAGTGGTCAAGAAGGCATACGGCATGCTTTCATTCATCGGATGGGGTATTGAGTACAAGAGTAGGCAGGTCATGTTACCGTTGTATAGGACTTTGGTTCAACGACATTTGGAATATTGCATACAGTTCTGGTCGTCACATTACCAAAAGGACGTGGATGCTTTGGAGAGGGTGCAGAGGAGGTTCACCAGGATGTTGCCTGGTATGGAGGGTGCTAGCTATGAAGACAGGTTGAGTAGATTAGGATTATTGACATTAGAAAGACGGAGGTTGAGGGGGGACCTGATTGAGGTCTACAAAATCATGAGAGGTATAGACAGGGTGGACAGCAAGAAGCTTTTTCCTAGAATGGGGGACTCAATTACTAGGGGTCTCGATTTCAAGGTGAGAGGGGAAAAGCTTAAGGGAGATATGCGTGGAAAGTTCTTTGCGCAGAGGGTGGTGGGTGCCTGGAATGCGTTGCCAGCGGAGGTGGTACAGGCGGGTACAATAGCGTCATTTAAGATGTATCTAGGCAGATACATGAATGGACAGGGGGCAGAGGGATACAGATCCTTGGAAAATAGGTGACAGGTTTAGATAGAGGATCTGGATCGGTGCAGGCTTGGAGGGCCAAAGGGCCTGTTCCTGTGCTATAATTTTCTTTGTTCTTTGTTTGTTCTTGTTTTTTGCATTTCACAAAGGTCCTTCAATAGTATCTTCTAAACACATGCATTCTACCCCGGGAAAAGCAGCAGATGCATGGGAACACCATTGCTTGTAAGTTCCCCTCTGTGTTATACACCTGACTTGGAACTCATTAAACACTCATTTTTGCTTACTAAACATCCTGGAATGATACCTTCCAAACAGCAATGTTGGCTTACCTACACTCCAAGGACTGCAGTGCTTCAAGAAAAATGTTCACTGCTACCTTTAAAAAGGCAGTAGAGATGGGCAATAAATGTTAGCCTCGTCAGCAACATGCTCATCCCATAAACTGACTAAAAAAAAGGCACAAATTATTTTACGAACTATGGATGCAGACTTGTATGTAATACTCACGAGGAAACATGAAATGTGCAAAGTAATAAAAACATTCAAACCGTCTGGGCCGTTCCACCACATAACTGAGCTGTTTGTTTACCTTGCAGCGATCAAGAAATTGTCAAGTTTAGCCTTGCAAATTTCAACAGATCCAGAATCCAAGCAATTAAATACCTCGATTAATTTAAATGCATTTCTTTATATCAGCCCAACCAACTTCTAAACTCCGGAGAGTACCAACCAAATATATATTAGCTATACAACATTCAAACGTCTTAGCCTTAGTATATCTCGTGAATCTCTGCCATGCACCCAAATTTTGTTGCTTACGTTATTTCTTTTCCACTTTTTTAAACTCTCTCCACTTAGAAAATACTGATGCACACATCATTAAGTAGTTATATGTTTAAATATGTGCCCATAAATTTGTACCCCAAATCAATCTTGTGCAAACTATATTACAACTTTTAATTTCAGCCTAATTCAATTTGGTTCTGTTACCCATGATGGCCCACAATGTTAACAAAGCACATCCTATAGTCAGACCAACATGTGTTGTAATTGGCCAAAGATAATGGAATGATTTTACATTGTCATAGCAAAGCCAGTTCTTGTTGTCTTTTCCCCAGAGTGTACTTTTAATCTCTCTCAAGATGCACATCAAAAAAAGACTTATAGCAATGAAACCTCATGGCTACTGATCCTAACTGCATTTCTTCTAATTATGCATTGTCAACTTGACAAATGTTATGAAAAAGAGAGTGTAGAATTAATAACAGGGCTGAAAACAGGACAGCTACTGAATTTGTCCTTTTTAATTTGTATATGAACCCTACCCAGTACAGTAATGCTCCCTTTGCTGGACAGATGATTAAATGCATTTTTAAGTGTGAGACTACCTTTAAGTACAGCAAACCAACCTTTCTTCACAAATCACATTTTACAATTTAAGTTTCCAGATCAGTTATTCCAAAATTGAAGTCCGATTATTTGAACACTTTCACTTTCTTGTTTAAATGAGATTATCTGAAATGGGCCTGGGCAGCTGCTGAGATCACTTTCTGTGAAGGAGTTTTACCTTATCAGAGTTGAACAGAGGCCAGAAATACGTGTGCCAAGAATTGATTAAGTAAGAAGCATGCAATGAATTATCTCCAGAGCAATGACACTGAAAGGAAGCTCCCAAGGTATGACAATTGATCACATTGATCAATTGATCACATGATCGAACAACGTCAACATGGTTTTATGAAAGGGAAATTTGTTAGAGCTGTTTGTGGATGAATCTTTGAGACTAGCAGACTTGAATTTTCAAAAGGCATTCCAAAAGGCCACTTCACTCCTACACACTCTACCCTTCTCCACCTTACTGTAACTCACTCCAACTTACATCACATCACTTTATCTCACTTCAGCTTACTCTAACTCACGCCACCGCACTGTACTTCTCTCCAACTTACTCTACTTCTCTCTACTACACTGCAACTCACTGTACCCATTGCAACTCACTCTACCTCACTCTCCCTTACTCCAACATACTCCATTTCAGCCAATTCATTCTTCTCACTCCATCTCATTCCATGATACACATCAGGTTCATGCACAAGATGAGGTGTCATGGACATGAGGAACTAGAGTACACTGGGCTAAACGGGTTAAATAGAGAAAAAGTAAAGAGCAGATAAAGGGTAAACTACTGCAGATGTTGGAAAACTGAAACATAGAAACTGTTGGAGAAACTTAACAGTTCTGGCAGCATCTGGACAGACAGAGTTAACATTTCAAGTCCAGTATGACACTTCTTCAGAACAAAATGAAAGAACAGATTTCAATGAATGAACCTTATGCATCTTAGAGGATTGTTTCAGCAGGAACCTACAAACAACAGTTAATGATATCAAAATATTCTAGACAGGCCTTGGAACCTGAAAAAATTTAGAGACAGGAGGGTGACTGAAATTGATCAGGGATGGGACAAACAACACCAGAATAAATGACCCTGGACTGGGTGAAGAGGACATTAACAGCATCAGCTTGTGGCCCAGAATGGGCATCTATCTCGTATATTTTTTGAAGCAAGATTAGAATTTGTATAATGAAATGGGAATGTGGCAAAAACTGGCCTAAAGATAATACATTTTCCTGCACTCTTCAGAGCTTTTCTACACTGGCCTAAAATCATACTTGTAGTATGTGGTAGAAATGAAAAACCTGCACTCAAGATTTGTGTGATCGATTAATAGAGGTTACCATAACACGGGTAATCTGGATAAAAAAGAAAACAAAGAACATCTTTAAGTTGGCAGATTGTAATTAGTGGAATGCCACAACGATCAGTGCTGGGCCACAGCTATTCACAATCTGTATTATTGATCTGGATGAAGAGACCGAGAGTGATGTTTGCTTTTGAGGGAGTTTGCTGGTAGATTTTTGTGATAGGATAATGTGCCTGCTTTCTCCAAATCTGGATGGGTGAGGTTGACGTTTATCCCCCAACCTTTTCAAATTTACTTTAATAACTTGAACATTGGCATTTAACTTGATTCTTCCATTTCATTTCAAGATTAGCGTACCTTTTATTTTGGACTGACATGCCATCTTTATTGACATACAATCTCACTGGCACCAAACTTATGTCGAATTCTCAACTGGCAGAATTTTACCAGACCCAACCAGAACTTGTAGAAGAGGGAATTTAAGTGGGCTAAATCGATAGTGGTTTAAAGTTTTTCTATTTTTCTATCAGGTCAAGTCAGGTATGATCTTTGAAGTTGGGAACCTATTTTGCTTCAATAGCATTTAATGAATATTCATTCCTGCCTGAGACCATGGGAATTGCATTCACAGGTGCAATCTTTTTTGCTGAAAATGGGAAACATGCATGTTCTTGAATCCAAGCCTACATAAGGCGTGGTTCCGGTGGGGTAGAATTCTATGCCCAAGTTCTAGTGAGTACAAACCTCTCCAGTTACTTCCTCTTTCATAACAAGGTGTTTGTGTGAATATTGACAGTGTTTGAGGTGATGCCTCTCCATGGCCAACAAGTCTTCTTAAGCATTGAAGCCACACTAGCTGATGCCCACAAATCTGACCGGGGACAGCAAATGAGACTGAACTCAACAGCGGGTTTGACTCAAAAGTCCATCTTTTGTGGCTGATCATCCTTGTTCCATGCAAGCTATCAGATTTGCACATCGTCTTCATTCTGATCAAAGGTTAATGAGCTGAGAGTACACGAGTTGCTGAGAGCTGTTGTTCCTTTTCTGTTTTAAGAGTGAATCCTGGCAGTGAGGGGCAGTATCACTGAGGTGCCAGTAGGACTGCACTTATTGCTGCAATGACTAACTCTCACACCTTGAGCAATGAAGCATTGAGTAGACAGTGATACGTAACATGGTGCAGCACAGACAATCATCCATCTCTTAGCGTCACTGGATTAAGGCTCTGTTTATCTGCCCATAAGTGCTGACCTTTGTAGCCAGCTCCATCTAGGGTGCTTCCATCAGTTGGTATGGCCTCTTATTGCTTTCCAGAGGGTAAAGAACTTCTTTCTCTCCTCGCAGGATCGGCAGAGCCTCTGGGGTGACAGGTCTGAACCTTAGTGCCTGGAATCTGATATTTCCAAGGGTACGTGGGGGTGATAAGAGGGGATTGAGTGACATTCCTGGATTCCAGAGAGTGGAGTGCTGTCCAGATACAGTTTAAAAGGTGTTTAGAAAGTCTGGAAGGCTTCGCAACATCTGGTCCATAAAAGATGATATTTTACACATACATTAATACGTAATGAGCAGAGGAAAATATAATTCTGCAGGAAAATCTGACGTGATTGTGAGTAAGTCCCTCCTGCATTTACATTCATGTCCATACCTAGTCTGAAACAACAATTTTCTGCCCAGTGTGTCACCATATGGGATTTTTTTTCTGGTTGAAATATTCTCAAACAGTAAGTTTTGTGGTGAAATTAACTAAAACTGTGGATAGGTTTTCTTACAAAAACTTAATTGTCCCAAACCTGCTATAACAAGCTGTGGGGCTGAATGAACACAGCAGGCCAAGCAGCGTCATAGGAGCAGGAAAGCTTGACGTTTCGGGCCTAGACCCTTCATCAGAAATGATTTCTGATGAAGGGTCT
>JAHRHZ010000076.1:2509942-2562358 GCA_024137785.1 Ginglymostoma cirratum
CTTCATCAGAAATGATTTCTGATGAAGGGTCTAGGCCCGAAACGTCAAGCTTTCCTGCTCCTATGATGCTGCTTGGCCTGCTGTGTTCATCCAGCCCCACAGCTTGTTATCTCGGATTCTCCAGCATCTGCAGTACCTTTTATCTCTGTCCCAAACCTGCTGTCACTTCTGCAAAATCTGCTGAGCCTGCCACACCAAAGCAAGCAGAATCATAACACTGATGGTAAGATACAAAAAAAATTGTGAATATACTGTTTTTATTTACGGTACCATCTGTTCATTTCTCTCATGTACAGCTCTCAAACATTTGTTGAAGGGAATTAGAGTCAGATTAAGCAGTACAATATTTATAGGAGGGAAATGCTTTTTTTTTGTATTGTTGTGATTTCTTTTAATTTGAAGATTGAAGTAATTTCAAATGAACTATTGGTGTTTAAAAAATAACTTTCAGCCACCTTTCAACACAAAGTTGTTTGATTTGTTTCTGATTAAGAAATTTCTAATCAATATGTCCATAATTATGCGCTTCTTTTTTCAAGTACTGTATTAAACATTATCCTATTCATTTCCTTGCGAAAAAGGACATTTATTATTGGAAGCAACAATCTTTCAAATGCAAATAATTTTAATTTCTATTTATCAAGAAATGGCACTGATTATATCTTCCACAAAATAAATTTACAAACATGAACAATTTAAGAAAGCAGGGGACTGAAAAGGCTGGATGTTAATCATAAAAACCAGATGGGTTTGGTAATGGTGAAGTCAAATTCATAAATATGGAATGCCAACATCAATCTGCCTACTTCTATCTTGAAATGAGGTGGAAAGACGGGCAGGTGATCGAGAAAGAAGCTTAGCATTTTAAATGCAATAAGACAACAGTAAGATTCATTATTTTTTTTCCCTGAACTTTACTCAGCAATTCCTGAACTTCTGGAATCCAGGCAACAAGTACAAGAAGAAATACAAAGAAATTCATCAAAGATCCTCAGGCAGCACCTTCCAAACTCACGACCACTTCCACCTCGCAGGACAAGGGCATCAGACATATGGGAACACCACCACCTCCAAGTTCCTCTCTAAGTCACCCACCATTCTGACTTGGAAATATATCACCGTTCCTTCACTGTCGCTTGGTCAAAATCCTGGAATTCTCTCCCTTTTGGCATTGTGGGTCAACATACAGCAGGAGGACTGCAGCAGTTCAAGAAGGCAGCTCACCAGCACCTTCTCAAGGGCAACTAGGGATGGGCAAGAAATGCTGGCCTAGCCAGCGATGCCCACATCCCGCAAATGAACAGAAAAAAAAAGAACCTGGATCCTGGAGGAAGTGCCTTTACACTTGACTTTTGGATCTGTTGTGCTTACAGGGGGCATTCCTCAATTGGGTACCAGCCTTCTATCAATGAGAAGCTCCTTAGGAGGTCAGTGGTATACCTCCCTCATGCTTCCCTTTCCAGGCCACTAATCATAGACTATAAGAGGAGTAGGCCATTCAGCTCTTCAAACATGCTGCATCATTCATTGTGATCATGGCTGATCATCCAAGTCAATAACTTGTTCCTGCTTTCCCCCCATATCCTTTGATCTCTGTAGAAATATAGAAAATAGGAAGTGAAAATATACTGTCCCTTTGAGCCAGAATTGAACCAGCCACCTAGGGATTTCCTAAAGCTTGGGCACGACTGTTGTCCACTCAATCAGCTGAAATATCAAAAGGTGCTCATTCCACAAAGCTCCAGATTTTCGATTTCCATCCATGACCAGGTCTATTACAGGACTGACCCTCCTATGAAGAGATAATATCCTACACTTTCCATTTAGGTTCACCATTTGGATTCAAATTCTCAGCTGAAGCAGTGTGCCTGAATCCTGCTGACTTGATCAGTGGCACATTATCCCAAAAGACTGCTATAGGAAAGATGTTGTGAAACTTGAAACGGTTCAGAAAAGAATTTCAAGGAAATTGCCGAGGTTGGAGGGTTTCAGCTATAGGGCCAGGCTGAATAGTCTGGGGCTATTTTCCTTGGAGTGTCAGAGGCAGAGGGATGACGTTAAAGAAGGTATAAAGTCAGAATAGGTATGGATAGGGCGAATAGCCCAGGTCTTTTTCCTCGGGTAGGGGATTCCAAAATAAGCGGGCATATAATCCCTACAGTGTGGAAACAGGTCCTTCGGCCCAATGAGTCCACAGCGAACATCAAAGCATCCCACCCAGACCGATTCCCCTATAACCCACCTAATCTACACATCCCTGAACACTATGGGCAACTTAGCATGGCCAATCCACCTAGCCTGCTCACCTTTGGACTGTAGGAGGAAACCAGAGCACCCAAAGGAAACCCACGGGTTTGAGATGAGAGGGGAAAGATTTAAAAAGGACCTGAGGGGCAACTTTTTCAGGCAGAGGGTGTATGTATGGAATAAGCTGCCAAAGGGGGTGATGGAGGATGGTACAATTACAACATTTAAGAGGCATCTGGGTGGGTACATGAATAGTAAGGGTAAAAGGGATAGAGGCCAAATACTGACCAAATGGGGCTAGGTTAATTCAAGATATCTGGCCGGCATGGGCAAGTTGCGCTGTATATCTCTATGACCCCCTGATTCTATGACTCGCCATGCAGGGAGCATGACAAACAAAGCCTGTGCCAGGTTGCTTGTGAACTCCCGGGGGGGGGTCCTCATTCAAAGGGACTCAGTTCAAGCAGCAGCTACTCATTCCCAGAAGCTGACCAGCGGCATTTGGTGAACAGGATCTTTTATCCCAGGGCCTTGACACTTGGGGAGGGTCCTATTGTAGATCTGTCAAGAGCCTGAGAACCTGAGTGTCATAAAATACACCAAGGCTTGTTGAAAAGGGACTGAGTTTGATTGTGGTCGTTGGGAGGTGGGGAGTAGGGAGCAGTGAGTTGGTTTCTAAAAGCCCTTTACCGCCACCAGGTTCAACCCAATGTTAAAAACAGAAAGAAAAAAAATATATACTCCTGCTTTTTAATGCATTAACCAATGTTAACATGTTACTAACAGTTTTAAAATTTATGGAGTGCTACTGAACTTGTGGGCATAAATGAAAAGCAATTTTTTTGGGCTTTTTTTGTTGACCCAGAGCACCTTCTCAATCTGCAAAACATCTTCCACTCGACAGCAATTAGACTGATTGATATCTTATGTCTTGTTTATTGCTATGTCAATGTAGGAATGATGCAGTCATACTTTTAAAGGGAAGATCAGCTTAAATAATTTAATGAAAATATATAGGAGTAGAAGAGAAATTAAAGCATTAAGCTCCCCAGTTGATAGTGCTCTTGATCCACCCAAAAAAAACTTCACTAGTGCAGAATTCAATTCTAAGATGTCAAGGGGCAGAGTGTACACTATTAACCCTAAGACCTTTGTTAAAGTCCCAACTGCTCCACAAGTATATCTTAATATGTGTGAACAGGTTGATAGAGAATATATCCACACTGTTTAAGCTACACTTTATAGTATTTAAAGTGACTGCTGCTGGCTGCTCCAAACCAATTTAAGGTTCTCCTGGACCCTTTAAAAAAAAGTTCAACCCACAGCCAGTTTGTCCGTGTCATCCCACGTGCTTTCTTTCCTCTCTGAACATTGGATCCAAACTAGATACTCACTGCACCACTCACCAGCAAGCAGTCTGTGAGCACTGCTCTTGCACTGACAGCATGCCACCATTGTGAAGGTAAAGCCCTGCCAACAAAATGGATCACCTCTCATTTAAGGCTGTCAAACAGCATAATTGTATCCTGTGCTCAATTCTGAATCAAAGCGCAACTAAGTCCTCCTTTTTTGTAACTGTCTTCAGTGCTTCTGCCATCATAAAAAAGTATCTGACTGACCATAACATGGGAGCTGCTAGCTTTAAAAGGAAACCTTCAATATGATTAGTCATATCACCTTCATCCTAGCTGAACACTCAAACCTCAAGTTTAGACTAAAATGTTTTCATTCGGTTTAATATGCTCTCTGTTTGGCTTTCTCTACTTTATAGCTCAATAAATTAAAGTTTTCTGACTGGTTTTGTTTAAAGCTCTCATAACAGTCATCAACTATATTGTCATACAATGATGATGATGGTGATGGCATCAATTTTACTGTCACGTTATTATCTCCATTTGTGCAATTGAAATATTTTGGCAACTCATACTAAAATTGTCTTGAAGCAGGTTTTCTCCATCAAGTGCCAAAAGCTAAATTTTCCATTCTTGGTGCTTTGTAATGAAGATTTCATTGAAATAGGTCATTTTATACACATTGTGGAATGTTTTACTTTTGTTAAATATCTTCGCATACATCACCTTCGAATGCAATAAATTAGTTCTTAAGAGATTCAGTAGTAAACCCGATAAGAGTGCAAGACGTAGTTATCCCATAATCAGCTTTTTGTGTGATCAATGCTTGCTCACAGATTGCAATAATACCTTTGGTTTAAATTGGTTTGTGGCAATGTACATCACAAGGAACTAATTATTCCCGTATGAAGAGATACAATGTGTAATACACAAATGTTGTACTTGTCAAGTTCATTTTTCAAACGTTGAAAAATGTCTACATTTTACCTGTTGGTTCCAGTTTGTAAAGATTTATTCAATATTTAAACCCAAAACCTAGCTATGGTGTAAAATATTACCAGAGAGATAATGAAATGCAGTTGCTGTAGTTTAAGTTTTTAGTCAACTCTCAAAACAGATTTTACGACATATCTATTTCTTGTCTCTTGTCTCGAACTTTGAAAAATATAACTTCTCCCATTGTATATAAAGCCTATTTTTGGAAACTGCATTGGGGTTTATACAAAAAGGGAAGTTATTTTTCAAAAATGAGACAGTACTGGCCCGAAGTGCTAAAGATCACGTTTTTTTTTATTCTCAACATGTGGAGAAATTGGTTGTTCATTATTTTGAATCAAATAACAAGATACAAAATCTGTTGTTATTGTGTCATTATGTCCAATCAACAGAGAAAAGAAAACTGAAAGGGTAAATGTTCATCTTCAGCAGATGAGCACATAGAAAGGAAAATGTGCTTAAAAGCAGTTTTACTTAATCAAACATTTCACCATAAGAAGAATAGTCTTTGGACAGTCATTCTGTTTTAGAAACAGTTGAACGTTGGCCATTTTACTGATTGTTGTTATGGAAGGATAGGATGTGGACTGTCTCCTTACGTTAAAATTAAGCCTTTTAAAAAAAAGTTATTTGAGGCTTTTCTGAGAAAGACATAATTCAAACTGACATGAAACATTTCCAGGTATTCAAATTTCTTGGTCACTTCATACCTTAAGGGTGTCTCCTTCTGCTAAACGGAATGTTCTGGCTGAAATATTAATCCCTTTGCCTGCTTGCACCTGTATACTGTACACACACTCATGGTTGTTCTCATAGTTCAAAGGATAGTTGGGAGACAGCAGGATTCCCTCATTGCTTGTTATCGATGTTCCACATTCAGCTGCAGTTGGAAGGAGAAGCATTTTGATATAAGAAGAGCCCTGAACTTACAGCAAGTTCTCTATCACATACACAGCACAATCATTACAGAGAACAAGTCATCCATCCCTATCAAAAATGAAAGAGACATTTTAAAATCGGTTTAAATTAGAAGGTGATTCATAACTTCTGCAGCAATTAATATCAAAGCTGTAGGCATTTATTGTTATGAATAGCCAGGAAAATAAAACATTTTCATGCAAACTTTCAGCAAAGAGGTGTATCACAAGTAAAAACAAAATATTTATTTCACCATCTCTTAAGTGAATTGTGAAGCAGGGGTATTATGCTATACAATTTAAAGAAAGAACTGTAGCCATTTATTACTCAATATTCTAGTTAATGACAATCTTATGGCCTAAATCTGATTAGAGTCCAATCATTGATGGAATATTTGTGTTTCATTTACCTACCTACCTGCATGACCATGGTTTTGGTCTCCTGTACTAATATCTCGATGTAGCTCATTGCCAAATTGTGTTTGATAACTTTCTTGTGAAATACCGTGGCATAGTTTCAAAGTACAACTTTGTTGTACTATGTCTGATGAATCACTTTAGTGGGTACTCAAACCAGGAAATGTGCAAGGATGCTTAAGGAGTAAATTCAGTGGGAATCCACATTGTCAATAATGCAATGGAATCACGAGAATAAAATATCTTGTGTTTTTCAGGTTAATGACAGCTTAAAGGTTGTTTAAGGATTGTTTCGGGTGGCAAACTCATGACATGGACTTACCTCTTCCCCAGTCCCACAGTGACAGATGGTAAATAAACTTTGGGCTACTTTGTCATTTGAATGATTGCAAAGATGAAATCTTGGTGATGGTCAGCTGACTGCACAACAGGGGACCCAGTAGTGAGAGGGATTAGCAAATGCTTTGGCTAACGGAATCTCTTAAAGGTAATGTGTCCCTCTCATGCGGGAATTACATAGAAGAAACCATGATGATGTTTCGTACACTTGATTTTAAGGAGAAGGACACCAAACAGATCAACGGGTAAGAGAGGGGGAATCCACATTCTTGCATGGAACTTAATGACTGGGTGTAGAGATTGATCAAAAATCGAGCAAATGCACTGTAATGATTGTGATGGGATGAGATCCAAGGAAAACAAATGGTATAGATCTAATTTTATCCTTACATAACCTTCACATCGTCCATCCCTGATTCCTAACCTCCTTCATTTCTCTGACTGTAACAACCTTCCAAACTTAAAGACATTAACATCTAGAAGGACGAGGCCAAATGAAAGACCATAGAACATAGAACAGTACAACACAGTACAGGCCCTTTGGCCGATGATGTTGTGCTGACCTATTATCTTACTCCAAGATCAAACTACCTTGCATACCCTACACTTTACTATCACCCATGCACCTATCCAAGAGTCGCTTAAATGTCCCTAATGTATCTGACTCCACTACCACTGTTGGCAGCGCATTCCACACACCCACCACTCTCTGTGTAAAGAACCGACTTCTGACATCCCCCCATACCTTCCTCCAATCACCTTAAAATTATGCCCCCTCGTAATAGTTATTTCTGCCCTGGGAAAAAAGTCTCTTGGTATCCATTTCATCTATGCCTCTTATCGTCTTGTACGCCTCTATCAAGTCACCTCTCATCCTTCTTCACTCCAATGAGAAAAGCCCTAGCTCCCTCAACCTTTCCTCATAAGACCTGGCTGGTCATAAGACTAGTCCAGGCAGCATCCTGGTAAATGTCCTCTGCATCCTCTCTAAAGCTTCCACATCTTTCCTATAATGAGGTGACCAGAACTGAACACAATATTCCAATGTGGTCTAACCAGGGTCTTACAAAGCTGCAGCATAACACGTCATGGCTCTTAAACTCAATTCCCCTGCCAATGAAAGCCAACAGACCATACCCCTTCTTAACAACACTATCAACTTGGGTAGCAACTTTGAGAGATCTATGGATGTGGACCCCAAGATCCCTCTATTCCTCCACACTGCCAAGAATCCAGCCATTAGCCCTGTATTCTGCATTCAAATTCGACCTTCCAAAATGAATCACTTCACACTTTTCTGGTTTGATGAATTCCATCTGCCACTTCTTTGCCCAGTTCTGCATCCTGTCAATGTCCCATTGCAACCTACAACAGACCTCCATACTATCCAAAACTCCACCTACCTTCATGTCTTCAGCAAACTTACTAACCCACCCTTCCACTTCCTCATCCAAGTCATTTATAAAGATCACAAGGAGCAGAGGTCCCAGAACAGATACCTGCAGCACACCACTGGTCACCAAGCTCCAGGCTGAATACTTTCCATCTACTACCTCCCTCTGTCTTCTATTAGACAGCCAATTCTGTAGCCAGACAGCCAAATTTCCCTGAATCCCATGCCTCCTCACTTTCTGAATGAGCCTACCATGGGGAACCTTATCAAATGCCTTGCTAAAATCTATATGCACCACATCCACCGCTCTGCCTTCATCAATGTGTTTTGTCACATCCTCAAAGAATTCAGTAAGGCTTGTGATGCATGACTTGTCCCTCACAAAGCCATGCTGACTATTTCTAATCAAACAGAGCTTTTCCAAAGAATCATAAATATTATCTCTGAGAATCCTCTCCAATAATTTGCCCACCAAAGAAGTAAGACTGACTGGCCTGTAATTCCCAGAATTATCCCTATCCCCTTTCTTGAACAAGGGAATAACATTTGCCACCCTCCAATCATCTGGTGCTACTCCAGTGGGCAATGACGATGCAAAGGTCATCACCAAAGGCACAGCAATCTCTTCCTTTGCTTTTCATAGTAACCTTGGGTATATCCGGTCTGTCCCAAGGGACATATCTATCCTCATGTTTTTTTCAAAATTTCTAACACATCCTCCTTCCTAACATCAACGTGAATCATGGGAACATCACCACCTGCAAGTTCCCCTTCAAGCCACTCTCAATCAAAATTTGGAAATACATTGCTGTTCCTTAAATGTCACTGGGTCACAATTCCGGAACTCTCTCCCTGACAATCCAGTACATAAATGAAGGGAGTATTGCATTGAAAAAGTTGCTCTATTTTGCTTGAGATGTTAAAGTGGAACTGTCTACTCTCACATGAAAGCTACCACTGAACAATTCAGAAGAAAGGCAGATCGGTTATTTCGGTGTCCTGATCAATATTTTTGCTTCATCAGAAAAAACAATAACAGGTTGTGGTTTGTGGAAGTTTGCTTTACACAAATTGGATGCCATATGTCCTGCATTTCAACAGTGACTATGTTTCAAAAGTGTACTTTTTACTGTAATACACTTTGAAGGATACATTAAGCATGATGTAAAGTATATATATGAAACCCTTTCATTATTTCTTTCATCTAAAGACTTTATTTCATTCCCAGCATGTCTATGTACATTGCATCCATTTTGATGATATGTCTCCCTTTCTCCTCACTGGTGAATTGCATTCACCACGATTGACAAGGCCCTTGACCCTGTCAATTCCACTTCCTGATGTGTAGTCGGTAATCATTCCTTTGCCTCCCAGAACCACCACATGATTCCCTTTTCCTTATCTTTCACCCCACCAACCACCATGATGAATTAATTATCATTTGCCATTTCCATTACATGTAGTATGCTGTGACCACTCAATACATCTTTGAAATTCCTCTCCATATTCTGAAAACAGTTCCCCCTGCGACACCGTTGCTGACCCCTCAATAATTCTCAACATCGCCTCATCATAGTCTGGCAGCTTTCCGAGTGCAACAACACTTCCCCTTTGCCCTCCTGTCTTGTCACCACCCATGACGCTAAACAATCCTTCTTGGTGAATGATGATTTACTTGTAATTATGTCTATTTGGTTACTGTATTCTTCGCTCTTGATGTGATCCCCTCCAGACTGGAGTGATTGTCCATTTTGCAGAACGTCAGAATTTACTCCACAAGTCTGGCATTGATTTTTTTTTCATTTGTCATTTCAACACTCTCACCCACTCTCACCATGGCTAACTACGTGGTTTGAATCTGTCTCAACAAACTCTACTTCTCTTTTCATGAGGTACTTTACAGAATTCAGCATGCAATACTGAATTCAACAGTTTAAGATTATTAACTTAACCCCAATTTTGGTGAGTGGGCAGAAATGGCAGCTTCCATCTATCTCACTCGTTGCTCCAGAAGCCCAATGGTATCAATGTGGACATCACAAGCTTCAAAATCTCCTCTCCCTCAACTGCATCCCAAAACCAGCCCAACTTGCCCTCGCCTTCCTAACCTGTCCTTCCTCCCATCTTTCTCCTCCTCCCACCTCAAGCCCCACCCCCATCTCCTATTTACTAGCCTCATCCTGTCCCCTTGACCTGTCTGTCCTCCCTGGACTGACCTATCCCCTCCCTAATTCCCCACCTACACTCACCTTTACTGGCTCCATCCCCGCCTCTTTGACCCATCTGTCTCCTCTCCACCTATCTTCTCCTTTATCCATCTTCTATCCGCCTCCCCCTCTCTTTCTATTTATTTCAGAACCCCCTTCCCCTCCCCCATTTCTGAAAAAGGGTCTAGGCCTGAAATGTTGGCTTTCCTGCTCTTCTGACACTACTTGGCCTGCTGTGTTCATCCAGCTCTGCACCTTGTTATTTCAGATTCGCCAGCATCTGCAGTTCATACTATCTCCAGGAGCCCTTTGTTTGTTTTCTTTGCTTGCCCTATCGCCATCTTGATTTCCCTTGCACTCTCATCTACTTTGTCATTTAATCTCTCCTGCCCTCTGCCCTACCACTGACATTTCACTCTTGTTTTCCTCCCCCTCCCTCCCTCCATATGCGCTTAAAACCTATCATATTTCCACATTTTCTCCAAATCTTTCAAAAGATCATTGACCTGACACTTGAGCTTCATTTCTTTCTCCACAGGTAGTGCTAGATTATCTGGTATTTTGTATTGTATTGGCCTTTTGCCGGATCAGAAGTACATTGGAACTTTCCTTACAAGTTGGTAGGTGCAATGAACCCACAGTCTCATTGGATTATAGGTTGTTAATTAATCATGTTTTGGATGATAAAACGAGAAACAATGCTAAGCCTCATGGAGAGAAACACTGCATGAAATTGACACTTAGCCAAAATATGCTAAGATTCAATCCTTAATTATTACTCTGCTTTTTATACAAAAGAAGGTTGATTATTTGAAATGGCCATAAAACCAGGCTGGTGGCTGCTTTTTACAAACTAAAGACATTTCCTTTGTATCCCAAAGTTAAGGGTTTTGATATTGTCAGGAGATGTTGCATGAAACAGAGTCGATTCCTTAACTATCTGCTATTTCAAAATTGTGTCGCTGATAGGCAGTTAGGTTCAGCGCTGTTGGAGGAGGCCTGTGGCTAAACCTCCCTTCTGGAGACGGGTAACACTTACCAGAGAGATAAACTTGCATTGCCGATAAACAAATGTCGGTGGCCCATCTTAAATGGAAACTCTAAAAAAAATCTTCTTACAGAATAGGGGAAATTTGGAATCATATCGTGTAAAGGATTTTCTTGGAATCAGTATGTCTTTGTGGCAGCTTATAAAACAGTCATTAACATTTCCATGCCATCAGGAGGTACATTTGGTGTTGATTGCCTGGCTGACTTTGATCTGAAATATTGGTTAATTTTTATTCTTGATGTGTTTGTTTCAGTGAGTCTACTCAGAACAAAATCAGAGAATTGAATATGCCGTGGGTTAAGAGTGGCTGCAGTGCATTCTACTTTTTTTCCCTAATCATTTCACTTTTTCATCTTCGACCACTAAAGATTTTTGTTCATCACTCTTTTGATGCTTTAGTGGCAATGAATGTAACAAGGTCAGCCAGGTGGACCTCAGAGAATATGAGTTCCCTGATTGGGGCTGTTGTTCTGGCTCAATCAGGGAGCCCTGGCTGACAGATATAAACAGGAGTGTCAGAGGTTCCTTTCACTCTGAGAACTGGCTCTGAGGGAGCTGGATCAGTGACAAGGGTTCTCCACATGTAAATAAAGGGTGGTTTGTTCTGGGCCCCAAATCTTATGTTTGCGCAAGAACTTGGCTAGACTAAAAACTTATACCGGGGAACCTTTACAGATTCAGGGTACAGTTTCCGTTCTGGTCACTTATAAGAAGCAGCTAGTTCAGTTACACTGATTAAAGTAAAAGGTCTAGGCCTAAGCTTGATGAGGCAAAATTGGTTGAGAAAGGTTCACCTGGATTGGGTCCATGTTTTTTGGTTAGAAAATGGTTGCCCGAGTGAAGTCATAGTTAAATACACAGGCATTTTTTGAGAAGGTCTAAGGATTATCAAAGAAGCCAAGGCCAACATGAATGTTGACCAGGAAGCAATTCCACAATTTTTCAAGGCCTGTGTAGTGCCATTTGCTTTCCAGGCAAAAGTAGAGGCAGAAATTTTAAAGGCTGGAAAAGGAAGGGATCATTAAACCAGTACAGTCTGTGGAATGGGCAGCACTAGTTGTACTGGTTGTGAAGCCCAAGGCGCTGGTTTACCTTTGTGGGGATTTCAAATAAATGGTAAACTGCTTTTCACAGTTGGACAAATACCCAACCCCTCACATTAAGGATTTAAAATCAAAGCTGACAGGAGGCTGCCCTTCACGAAGCTGGGCACGAGCCATGCATATTTGCAATTGCGGTTAGATGAGGATTCTCAGAAGTACGCTACAATTAATACCAGTAAGGGTTTGTTCCAACGTATGAGATCGCTATTTGGGGTATCATCAGCTTGTGCAATTTTTCAGCAAATGATGGAGAACATTTTACAAGGTCTACCCCAGGTTTCCACCTATCTCACTAATGTGCCAATGACAGGGAACACCAACAAAGATCATTTAGAGAACTTGAATATAGTCTTTAGCTATTTCTCCTAGGTGGGCGTATGCCTTAGAAGGAAAAACGAATGTGTTCCAGGCTCCCTAAGTGACTTCCTTGAGAAACATAATTGACAAGACCAAGCTGCGCTCGGTAGAAGATAAAGTGAGCAAAGGTATCTTGGTTCCCACATCAGTACCACAGCTTAGGTGTTTCCTTCAGCTGGTGAACTGTTCTGGAAAGTTCATACATAACGTTGCCTCCATCCTGGCACCGTTCCATCAACTCTTAAAAAGGGTCAGGCTTAGAAATGGTCATGTAGCCAAGCTATAGCCTTCAGGAAAGCGAAGAAACAGCTGTCATCCTCTAAGACGTTGGCATACTATGATCCCAAGCAAGATCTACTATTGACATGCGATGCCTCCCCACACGATATCAGGGTAGACTTAACTAGTAGGTGGACCATTGGAGAAGAATGCCCAAATGTGAATGCATTGTGACGCCTCCCACTGGCAGATACAACACCGGTGGTACTGCCACTGGAAGAGTCCGTAATAGTTTTAAATTTCCTGGACACATTTCCAGTCATAGCTTACAATATCTGAATTAGGATGCAAAACGATTTAGTCCTGGCAAAACTGAAACAGCTGGTGGTGATGGGGGAAGTGAGAGGGCTTTCACAACCAGAACTGAAACCTTATTAGACCCAGAGAGATCAGATCAAAGTAAGGGATGACATATTATTATGGAGAGTTATAGTCCCGAGCAATGATTGCTGTCAGACACTGCCTGAACTCCACCAGGGTCATCAGGGGTTTCCAAAATGAAGATGTTGGCAAGAAGTTAATTCTGGTGGCTAGGACTTGATGCAGACACAGTTGTGTTGGTGGGGCAGTGCCTAAAGTGCCAACAAGGACAAAGATTACCAACAGCAGCTCACCCAAATTCATGGAAATGACCAAATAAACCCTAGACCCAGCTAGACATCGACTATGTAGGCTCTTTCATGGCCTCAATATTGTTAGTCATTGCGGATGCCCACTCAAAATGGCTGGACGTGCATAGAGTTCATTCGTCAAACTTGGGTACATCAATAGAAAAACTGCACACATTTTTTGCAATACATCAACCCCCAGAAGTGTTAGTCATTTGTAATGGGCCACTGTTTACCAACAGGGATTTTGAATATTTCCTAAATTGTAGGAAAGTGGTATTCTACATACAAGGATTGTTCCATACCATCCATCATCTAATGGTCTGGCACAAAGAGCAGCCCAAACTACAAAAGCAGGCTTAAAGAAACAGCTTACAGCTTTACTCATTACCAGACTGTCCTGGTTCCTATTTTATTATAGGACCAACCTCCATTGCAACTATGGGGATAGCTCCAGCAGAGTTGCTAATGGGGAGAAGACTCTGCACCAGGTTAAATCTATCTTCCCAGACCTGGGAGGGAGGGGTGAAACAGCATCAGGAATGACAATGCTGGACACAAGATTCTGCTCAGCAAGAGAAACGGTTTACTTCAGGGAACAATGTTGGGTCAAGAAACCACAGGAATGGCCCTGCATGGGTACGAGTCATGGGTGACACAAGGTCAGGTCCAGTGACATATAAAGTCCGAGTTGGTGTGACAGTCCTGAACAAGCACGTGGACCATATGAAAGCTGCAAATCCACAAAGGGCGTGGGAGCAAATTATTTCTGCTGTCTTGACTGCCTTTCTGACTGTTTCAGAACCCATGGTCCCTGCCTCTCAGTTAAACATTGAAGTTACCTTTGAATCTGAGATGGACATGGCAAATGCTGCCACCTCGATGCCTTTGCCACCTGAGGAGCAGAATGAATTCCTTCTGAGACACTCCACTGTTAATTACATGCCACTTGTATCAAAGGCAGAGTTGGAGGAACCTGACCCGGTGCTAAAATGCCCCAGGAGGGGCTACAAATATAAAGAACTGCCTTTTGTCATCACCTTAACTGGGGAGTCACGTAGTAATTGTAACAAGGTCAGCCAGGTGGACCTGACAGAATATGAGTTTCCTGATTGGGGATGTTAATCTGGTCCAATCAGGGAGCCCTGGCTGACAGATATAAACAGGAGCGTCAAAGGTTCTGCTCACTCTCTCAGCTGGCTCTGTGGAAGCTAGAGCAGTGTCAAGGACTCTCCATGTGTAAATAAAGGGTGACTTGGTGACAGGATACCAGCCTCTATGGAGCTATTTCAATCATAATACCTATAGTTATATATTAAATTAAGTTTCTATATCAATAATTGTTGGCTGTATTTTCCATCTTGACCCTACATTCTGGACCTTAAACTATTTCACGACACTCCTGATGCGGTCGTTAAGATGTTAATCTTTTGGAGCTGAGCTATATCTTGCAATCATGTACCTGACACTCTGAGGTGCGACAATTATTGATTATAATAACCATATGCATTCCATGTTTAATGTGCAGCTGAAAGATTTTGCACTGGGTGGCCAGATATTCAATCTTGTAGCAGTTTGGATTGCAGCACATCAGGACCCATTCCAGTATTTTCTTATTTAATTCAGCTCCAGTATTTTGAAGCCTACACTGTCCAGTTTGAGGGAAGGCCTCTTCAGTTGTGGACACATGCCAACCAACCCTGAGATGATTCAAAATTTAATGACATCAGAATAAACCAATTAGTTTGGCTGAATCCAAATAGTCACCTGACAAAGCTCATTGTTTAAATTTCGGTCATGATTATTTTCATATTGGTGCGTGTGCCGACAAGAACAGTCCTTGTGTTATCTTGAATTCTGTGTTACAACCAGCTCATAATTAGAGGTTTTCTTAGCTGCTGCATTTCTTTGCTTATCAGGTCTAATCAGACTGCATGAGTTATTCAAAGTGTACTCACTTGCTGTTGGCCAACTCTTAAATATTTATAAAACACTGGTCTTGTCTTCCTTCCTTCTTTTACACAGCTTGTTTTTAGCTGGAATTCAGCCAGTAAATTTCTGCATAATTGCATTTGATTCAATTTCCAAACAGCTGGCCAGACATGAGAGGCGTAGGGCTCAGTCATTTGGTCCATTGAGCCTGCTGTGCCATACAATAACATAGTTGCTGATCTAATTGTGGCGTGACTCCACTTTTTTCTGTCCCCTCGCATCATAACTCATTGTCCTGACATCTAACATAGTTGCTGATCTAATTGTGGCGTGACTCCACTTTCTTCTGTCCCCTCGCATCATAGCTCATTGTCCTGACACCTTTCTAGACCAAAGGTGTGTCGCACTCAGCCTTGTATTAAATACAATTACTTTCTTAAGTATTGGCAATATCATGCAGACAGCCACATTGCCCCTTCCTTTTAATGAAAGGAATGAGCTCTATGTTTCTAATAGGAGATTCCGATCAGGGTTCCTTCAGAAATGCGTACTTCTATTCTGACAGTCTCTCAGTATATAATGCCGAGTCTGTTACATTGGCGATTCCAAAGGATCCCCACGTGCAACTCTCATCTATACTAGAATAATTACTGACTGATCATCATAAAATCTGGGCCAATGTATAACTTCAAATTTAACTGATATTTTATACCAGAAGAATGGGGGAGCCATGCTTTTAAATAATTTTATAGAAATGCACAGAAATTCACTAAAAGAAAACTGATTACAGCTGTGACAGTGCAAGGAAACAGCTTTAATGAGAAGACAGTGGTGACTCTTTGCTGAGATTGGGGTTTCATAGGGAATAGCTGGAATAAAAGGAATAATGTGAAACTGAATATATTTCTGGTACATGTAATTAAGTCTTTCAAACTTTTTTTTCTCTAGTTTAATATTGTTCAATTTTGGCATCTTGCTTCAGTAATGTTTTATTCTTTGTGTTAAAAGTATATTAACAGCCTCTTGTGACTATGTTTACTAACTCCACAGCTAAAAATAAAACAAAGTTCGGATCCAACAAGGTAGGTTTCACACTGGGATCTCATTTGTCCAGTATTAACATTAGCTCTGGTCATAACACTTGAATATATTTGTGACAATGCTGTGGCTTTGAGAGTTTATTTTGTCCTTCTTTTTGAAGAATGGTTGTAAGATAGAGGTGCTTAGCAGTTCACCAAAATAACTTGAATAAACAGCTTGGGAGGCCTTGGGTTTCTGTTTAACACCCAAAATGGATGTGGCCAGTTCTCATAGATCAGGATGCCTAGGTTTTGATTTTTTACCTGATAAAGGAGCAGTGCTCTGAAAGTCTGTGATTTCAAATAAACCCTGTTGGATTATGACCTTGTGTCATGTGACTTCTGACCTTGTCCACCAAAACCAACATTGGCACATCATACGTAATTTATATTCTGTCCTCCAGAGTAGCTTTTGTCATGGACCAATCAATAACATCCACATCTGTCTTATTTCCTTTGCTATTTCTTTCTCAATTGAAACTGATTATAGATCTTGACTCTCCAAACCAAGATAATTTCTCAAATTACAAACCTAATAATTTATTAGCATACCGATCCCACTTCTTTTTCTTCTTCCTGTCCTTCCAAAATATTACATATCATCGTATACTAAATTCCCAGCCATTGCCAATTTGCAATCATACCTTTTCAATCACGACTGTGTTATATTAGTTTTTATTTGTCCATTTTGTTACAAAGATTGCATGCATTCAAAGAGACTTTAAACCATTTTGCTTATACTGAACTCCTTCACTTGTGTATTTCCAATTTTGCATGCAGTGCCCCAGTCTGTCACACTTCTGTTTCACTGCCTTGCAGTATTATCATCTCCCTTCTCTTCAACTTTCCAATTTTCAACTCAAGTGATTCCTCTTATTCACTATTTAGTATAAAGCCTTTACTGCAATCTTAGTTATATGATTCACCAGGACATTAGTCCGAGCATGACTGAGGTGGAAACTATCTCAATGTTACAACTCAGTCTTCCTCCAATACTAGCCAGGTACCAATGCCCCATTGTGACAATACCAGTTGATGTTATTACTGGATAAGTCAAAACACAGACTAAAATCCAGTTTGATTGATCATATTTTGTTTTGTTTTTATTTGAAGAGGTCGTCTTTCCCTGAAACACAATCACACAATACTGTGGAAATAGATTTAACAATAGTTTACGACACCAAATATAAGTCTAAAACAAAATAAACCAATCTAGTTATAAATAATGCAATTTGAAAAAAATTCAAAATACATGGTAAAATGCAATCCCATCTATCCCAGCACACTTATATTACAGTTTTCAAACAGAAAAGAGAATTTCCTTCCTTATAACATTCAATGGTTTAAATGAACTAGTTCACCAAACTCCTGGTCTTAAGAGTTTGATAGACTTTTTTTACTATTAGTCCACAACTGAGCTTACATTTTCTAAATTACAAATAACCCTTCAGGATTCCGCCCAAGTATAACTAGTCTGGAACTTCCAACTAAAACATTTACGCTGGGGTAACCTGTTTCCTGCATTTTATGAAATATTATTTTCTCTGGGGAATCATTTTCCGTTAACTAGGACTTCTGCAAATTGAAAATTAATGCTTTCCAAGCTATAGGTTTCTCACAAAGCAAAATAAAATCAATTCTTCCAATTGAAAGCAAACTAATGCACTTCAATATTTATTCTATCTGCTTGTAAATCTTCCAATATAAACAAATTCCCATGTCACCTCAGGAAGTCTCCCTCTCACACTGGTTGAAGAAAATCATGGCTCCAGAAGTATTGACATGTTAATCATTAACCATCCAACCACACAATGAGTAGCCTCCGTCATTAGTTCAAAATCTGACCTCTAAAATAAATGATATTTATAAAATCACACAACTTACATTATGACACGAACAGAAATCTACTTTTCCCAAACCAATTTTTAATTCATACATTTGTCTATTGGACCTTATTTCCCAATTTATTCATGTTTTAGGTGGTAGTTTTGAGATTATTACCTCCTTGATTTTTTTTGAAATGTTGGTCCTGGTTGCTCATATTCCCTGGGTAGAATTTGTATATTAGCCCTACTTCTGTTGGTATTACATGGATTACGGAAAAGATTGCTTAATTTTTTTGAAAGAAGGAAGAAATTGTTAGACTAGGAAAAAAAGCATTATTGAAGAAATAAAGTGAGCAAGAGTAGAAACTGCAATTAGAAATGAAATATTCCATATATTTTATTGATGCATTTAATTCCACTGTATAGAATTAATAAAGATATTTTCTGATTTTTAAATAGTTCTCTTATTGTAATGTAATCTTTATTTTGATAATTGTATGGGGCAGATTAGAAAGCTAATCGATAGACATACCAGCAGTTCAAGAGTAAAATTGTCTTCAATAATAATAAAATGTTGCTAACTGCAAGAACAGAAGATTCAATGAGCTGAAACATTGTGTTGAATTTTCATTTTTAGGGTTGAGGCCCCAACTATTTTCTGTGTGGCACATTTCAATTTTGACGTGCTTGTCGGAGGTGGCAAAATACTGGCCCAATTTGCAGTCCAACTAGACCTGGCAGGAATGATGAGGAGGTGGATGTTAGGAAGAGCCTGACTAATTTTAAAGGGAAAATGGCAGCCAATATTGAGGTTGTGATTTATCTTGGATTTCAATGTCAAAGACAGCAGTGAGCCTGAAGCATGTCAGGCTATTGTGTAACGACTGCCTCAGATTTTACCGATGCTTCTTTTCTTGAGTTGCTTTTAGAAGTGTGGCTGCACAACACGTCATTCTATTTCCAGAAAGTGACAGGAAAAGGCTTGCTAGGGAGAAGCATCAGCCTTGTCCGGAGTTGTTTCGTGAAATGAGCAGCCACATCACAGTTAGCAGGATATGGATGCAGAACCATATATGCAACACCCAAATGAAAAGA
This sequence comes from Ginglymostoma cirratum, assembly GCA_024137785.1. Taxonomy (NCBI): domain Eukaryota; kingdom Metazoa; phylum Chordata; class Chondrichthyes; order Orectolobiformes; family Ginglymostomatidae; genus Ginglymostoma; species Ginglymostoma cirratum. The sequence continues at coordinate 2,529,141 of JAHRHZ010000076.1, forward strand.
CTCAGTTCTGACATTGTCAACCATGAGCTTAGCACAGTGCTCCAGATTCACAAGAAGAAAACATATGTGCATAGTATGATAATGGCTATGTTTGAAAAAGCTTCACAGAAAAGTTATAAAACAAAAGCCGACACCTAGTGCCACAGACATATAATGTCAGATAAATAAATATTCATTCAAAGGAGACTTTATGGACTTTCTTGAGGGAGGACAGTGAGTTAGAGAGTTGGAGAGGGATAGGGAAGGTATGTTGCTGTTGCTTCAGCTCTAGATAACTGAAGCGATGGTTACAATTGTGGATTAACTGCAATCTGGGATGCTCCAGTGCCAAAATTACAAAATTGAAGATATAGAGTCATAGAGATCTACAGCTTGGAAATAGGCCCTTCAGTCCAACTCATCCATGCTGACCAGATATTCTAAACTAATCTCATCCCATTTTCCAGCATTTCACCCAGATCCCTCTATCCTTCCTATTTATATACCCATCCAAATCCCTTTTAAATGTTATGATTGTACCAGCCTCAACAATCTCCTCTGGCAACTCAATCCAAACACGTACTACCCACAGCATGAAAATGTTGCTCCTTAGGTCCCTTTTAAATCCATCCCTTTTCACCTTAAACCTATGCTCTCCAGTTTTGGACTCCCCTACCTGGGGGAAAAGACCTCGCCTATTCACCCTACCCATGCCCCTCATGACTTTATAAACTTCTATAAGGTCACCCCCTTAGCCTCCAATGTTCCAGGGAAAATAGCCCCAGCCTATTCAGCCTCTCCGTATAGCTCAAACCCTCTAACCCTGGCAACATCCTTGTAAATCTTTTCTGAACCCTTTCAAGTGTCATAACATCTTTCCTGTACCAGGGAGACCAGAATTGAATGCAATATTCCAAAACTGGCCTAATCAATGTCCTGTACAACCACAAAATGAACTCCCAACTCCCATACTGAATACACTGACCAATAAAGGCAAATGTACCAAACACACTCTTCATTATCCTGTCTACCTGTGACTCCGCTTTCAAGGAGCTATGAACATGCACCCCAAGGTCTCTTTGTTCGGCAACACTCCCCAGGACCCTACCATTAAGTTGTATAAGTCCTGCCTTGATTTGCCTTTCCAAAATGCAGCACCTCACATTTATCTAAATTAAACTCCTTGGCCCATTTTCCCATTTGGTCAAGGTCCCATTGTAGTCTGAGGTAATTTGGTGTCTACTACACCAACAAAATCTCTGAGCCTATAGGGCTGGCAGAGATTGCAGGCATAGAGAGGAGCAAGGCCATGATGAAATTTAAGAACAATGATAAGAATTTTAACAACAAGATGTTGCTTCGTGGGGAATTACAGTAGAAACATGGACAATAGGAGAATAGACTTCTTGCAAATGATTATATAGACAGAGTTTTGGATTACCTCAACTATACTGAAGGTAGAATATAAAAGACAGGCCAGGTAATACTTGGATAATATAGAGATAATTAATGCCCGGATGAGTTTTTAGTAGCAGATGAGTTGAAACAGGGGCTAAATCAGGCAATGTTACAGAGATGAAAATCTATAATTTTAGTCAAGGTATGAATATGAAGTCTGAAGCTCATTTCAGGGTCAAATATGACAAGATTGTGAATAGGCTGACTTAATCTCACACTATTGCTAGAAATAGGAATGGAATTGGGGAGCTAGGGAACAGAGATTCGAGCAGGGGTTGAAAATGATGGCTTCAGGCTTTCAAATATTTAATCGGAGGAAATGTCTATTCAGTATCAGATGTTGGATAACGAGGCAGATAATTTAGCAAAAGCGGAGAGTTGAGAGAAATGGTGGTAAGATGTGTTATCAATGTAACCATGAAATTTAATGCAGTCCTTTTTTTGTTCATTCACAGGATGTGAGCATCATTGGTTAAGCCAGCACTTATTGCCCATTCCTTATACCCTGAGGGCACTTAAGAGTCAATTACATTGCTGTGGGTCTAGAATCAAATGTAGGCCAAACCAGGTAAGGATGGCAGTTCCTTCCCTAAGAAATGGCTGGAGTGATTTAAACATTGAGATCAGGGAGAGGCAGGAATGAAATCGGGAGATGATAACACATGCAAGGACTTTGGAAATGAAGATTGAAGATGGGATGATAGATTGCAAAGGTGGTTGGATCAATTTGTTTTTAAGGAAAAGAAGCAGTGACAAGAGATTTAAAGAAGGGACGGGCTATATCTGAAGAAAGTGAACATTTAACAGTGCCAGCTAACTTGGAGACTCAGGGATTATGCAAGTTGGTGGTTACCAGTTTAGAAGGAATAGAATTGAAGGAGATGGAGGTGATCTTCAATAGAATTAACTGAAAACAAAATTTTCAAATTTGCCTATCATAACAAACAAAAACAGAAGAAATTGTTTCTTTCTGTTTCTATGGTTGGTTTGTTTAGTTCAGACCTCCAGTATCTGCCGTTCTTTGACTGAATTTTAGGTTTACATAAGGTCAGTTGTGGTAGGAGTCACAGGCGAGACTATGTGATGGTGTCTCCGCAGTGAAAAACGCAGACAAGGTAGAATGATTAATCCTTCACCAACATGGGAACATTCTGCTTGGAGGTACCTGATGCAAGTTTAGAATGTGTGGCGTAAGGTGACCAACATTTATTTGAGGAAAATGCAATGCAGAGCGGACGGAGGACACACATAGCCGCAATTAGCTGGGTGGAGGTGCAGAGCCCCAGGAGTCAGAAACAAGGATGCTGAGGTGGGGGAGTTGAGGAATCTTCCTGAAACAATAAATGTCCAAATCTTGACACTGTCTAAGACATTGGCGATATCTACAGAGAAAGAGAAGACCATCTATGATATGTGCTCTGCCCATTTTTCAGACATAGTGCTGGCACTCCTTGACTGTGACACTGATTGATCTATTGGACAGACATAAGGGGCATCACATGAAGTGCAGAAACAATGTACTGGCATTCTGTTGCACTGACCACTCATTGGCACCGATGGCACAAAGATTCTTGGGCGGTTACCAGTTGTGTCCCAGCTGGTGGTATCGTCTGAGCCGCATGCACACCATTAAAGAACTAGGACATTCTATGATGATGCTGAGCGATCCACTCCTCCCAGTGCATTACTACTGCCAAAGTTGCTAATCTTCTCACGTCACCAAACCAGCACCTATGACTGGTGCACCACCTACACGAGGAAACCTTGTGACCAAGTGTGCCCCTTCAACGACACTGATGGGGCAGGTACGGAATGCCCCATGATCACCATGTTGAAGATGACTGACCTGCACATCTCAACCACATGCACATACACATGAGAAACATATTTCCAACTCTGTCTCAGCCACATAGGGAACAGACAGGAGTGGAAGAAGTCTTGTCAGTAATGTTACTTAATGGTTTATTTAAGTGTATGTTTTTATGGATGTTTTTAGTGATGTGTAAGAATACAAGCTTTTGTTGTGCAGATTGTTGTAATTTGACCAACAACTTACAAAGCATCCAAATAAAATTTGCAAAATTTTAAGGCCAAAACACTTAACCAAAGTAAAGTAACTTGCTAAAATCTGCAGCTGATTTTCACTGATAAATAAGAACCACTAGACTCTGACGGGAAACAACACTTTCCAGGCCATGGAGTTTTTAGCTGTGAGTCCCATTGTCGTACAAGAGAAATAATTACAACAGACAAGCACACTTCAAACCTCTGTTAAGTCGATCAGTTAAATGATGCCTAATTAAGAAAAGCTTGCTGGAATGCAACAGTTAGTGTGTCGACTTTTGTAAAACACATCTTTCAGTAATTTACTGAGAAATGAGAACAGCTGGATTGAATAACAGAAACTACTGTCGTAACAAGTTAACACAGAGGGCTGCTAAGATGCAGTAGTAATGTTCTTGCCTCTGAGACAGGAGGCTCAGGTTTGAATCTGACCTACATCATGGATGTGTAATAATATCTCTGAACAGGTTGGTTCGGAAAATATCCGATAATACGCTAACAAGAACAAAGAGTTATTTTGAAGGGTTGAATGAAAGTGTCCATGGGAATCGCACAGAAAATAATTTAATTGATAAATGCCCTATCAACTCTGAAAAATGGATAATGTCAAAGTGATCTTTCATTCCAAGATTTAAACAAACAAATCAACACTCCGTTGAATATTTTGGATGCAAGAAGGCATTTTCTAGAATATTAACACCATGTCAATGCAATGAATCAGGTACACAGTTGAAATAAAAGTATGATGATGCTCTAGAAGGGAAAATCTTGAAGTTTGAAGGTGGTGACTCGGTCAGTTGTCTTGCACTTACAATCTCAAAGGATTGATCATGTTTTGGTGGTATTACATATAGTCATCACTTCTAACATTTTTGGCATTTTGCTTTATAGCTGGCTTTTTTTGTAACTACCTTTAGAGGGCATGGTAGTGGTGGTTTTGAATGTGTCTTGAGGATATATTTTGCCCTTAATAAAGCTCTTGCATTCTGTGTGAATCTTCATAAATCTCAAATACAAATCACAAACTTGTGAACTCTGACAGTAGGATGAAATTAAAGACTTGATGATTGGAAACAAACTCATGTGATTCCAATTGAGATGGCAACATTAGAAATTGGGAGAAAGGGTTATTCTGGTATGGAGGTAGTGTCCCTACCTGTGGGCCAGGAGGCCTGGGTTAAAGTCCAACCTGCTCAGGGTGGGAGGGAGAAACAGCATCTCTGAAATTGTTGACTTGAAAATATCTCCAGAAAGTGGGAGGAGGACGTCTTATGGCACCGTGATAATATCATTACTTTTGAGCCAGAATTCAAGTCCCAGCTGCTCCAAAGGTGAGTCATAACATGTCTGAACAGATTGATGAAGAAATGTAGGAAGTGGTGTCATGGTCATTTTGTTGGACAAGTAGTCCAGAACCTTAATGTTCTAGCGACATGGGTTAGAATCCTATCATGGCAAATGGCAAAATTTGAATTCAAGGAAAACCGAGGAAGTGGGGATAGGTGCACTTGTGCTGAGTGGCAATATCCCTATCCCTGAGTCAGGAAGCCTGAGTTTTTTCAGAGGTCTGTCATAACACATTAAAGCAGGTTGATTAAAAATGTCTTGAAAGTTGGGGACGGGAGCTAATGTGGTACAGTGGGAGTGTCACTAAATTAAATCGAGGAGGCTCTAGTTCAAGTCCTAACCAGTCCAAACATAGAGTGACACCTCTGAACAGGTTGACTTGGAAATTATCTATGAAGTGGGGAAAGGTCACATGATAGTGAGTTCATGGAACTTATGTGGCTTCCTGACACCTTGGGTACAGGTATGCCTCTTGAGTTCACACACTCCTTCAGAGAATACCACGCTTCTGTGCTGAGTACTTTTCTGGAGGAGGCAGGATTAGGAGAATAATCCCTGAATCAGTGCAACCTCAACTTTTCTTCTAATCTGGTCAATGTTTTGAGGCCCCAGTCAGACCTCTTGAAAAATTGCAGGGCTGGTTATTCCTGGTTCACTACATCTTCGTCATTATTCTCCTTCAAGGATTGTCATTCCTCCATGTCTTCCCCTTCAAACTCCACACCATGTTGGCAGGCCTTATTATGGAGCCTGCAGCAACAAAGAGATGGTTGTGGAATTTACAGGACAAGTCAAAACAGTGCACCCAGAAGGCTTTCAACAAGATGCTGCACAGAAGCCTGCTAAATAATATAAGACCCCACAGCGTTAAGGGCAAGGTACTGGCATGGATAGATTATTGGCTGACTGGCAGATGGCAGAGTGGAGATGAAGGGGTCTTTTTCAGGTTAGCAACTGGTGACTAGTGGACATCCATGATGGGACCACGCCTATTCATGTCACATATTAAAGATCTGAAAGAAGGAACTGAGGGCATTGTTGTTAAGTTTGCAGATGAAACAAAGATAGGTAGGTAAGGAGGCAATGGCCTGGTGGCTTTATCGCTAGACTGTTAATCCAGAAACTCAGCTATGTTCTGGTGATCTGGGTTCAAATCCTACCACAATAGATGATGGAATTTGAATCAATGAAAAATATCCAGCATTAAGAATTTACCAATGACAATGAAACCATTGTTAATTGTTGGAAAAACTCATCTGGTTCACTAATGTCCTTTAGGGAAGGAAACTGCCATCCTTACCTAGACTGCCCTACATGTGACTCCAGGCCCACAGCAATGTGGTTGACTCTCAATTGCCCTTGAAATGAATGAGCAAGACATTCAATTGTAACAATCACTACAAAGTCTCAAGGAAATGAAATTGGACGGATCACCTGGCTTAGATCTAGGCATTGGAAAAGACAACGCCAGAAAGACTCCTATCGCCCCTGCAAAGTCCTCCTTACTAATACCTGGAGGCTAGTGCCAAAAGTGAGAGAGCAGTCTCACAGACTAGTCAGGCAACAGCCTGATACAACCATTCTCACAGAACCATACCTTACAGGCAATGATTTTGACACCACCATCACAATCCCTCAATATGTCCTTTCCCACTGGCAGGACAGACCTAGCAGCAGTGGCAGCACCGTGGTATACAATCAGGAGGCGTTGCCTTGGAGTCATCGATGATGAACTCTTTATAATTTAAATATCTTCTCAAAAAATATCTTCTTCTCTATTATATGCCTTATGCTGTGATGGGTAACTATTTAAGAGAAGTCAGTCGGGACCTAGAAATATAGAAGTTCAGATTCATAATCTTACTGTTAAAGTGACTAGCAAGTTGTGCCCATCAGATCACTGAGGGATGAAATGTTCCATCATGAAAACACTCAATGAACGGGAGACAGTCGTCTCGTGGTATTATCACTGGATTGTTAATCCAGAGATCCAGGTAGTGTTCTGGGGATCAGGGTTGAAATCTTGCCATGGCAAATGGTGAAATTGAATTCAGTAAAAAATATCTCTGGAACTAAAGTCTAATGATGACCATGAAACAAAAACACATCTGCTTTACCTCTAGGGAAGGAAATTGCCATCCTTACCTGGTCTAGACTACACGTGACTCCTGACCCACAGCCATGTTGTTGACTTTTGACTGCCCTCTGGGATAGGCAATACTTGCTGGCCTAGCCAGCGACGCCCACATGCTGTGAATAAACTAAAACTTAAAAAATATTCTGCAACAATTTGCTTTCATTCGTATATTATCCAATGGCAACTATACTCCTAATGCTTTACTCTGGATATTAGGGATGGGCAATAAGTGAGGCCTTGTCAGTGACATCCTCTTCCTGTGAAATAATCATTAAATATTGATATGTACATGTCTGATTTCTACAACAGGATACTAACCTAAAACAAACTGGACACATGCCATTGAACTTGGACCCTGTTTAGTATAATTACTGCTACAAGTCGTAGGGCCATAGGAACAGAAATAGCTCACTCAGTCCTTGAGCCTGTTCCACTGTCAAATGGTAAATGTTCTTATCCCAGTTTACTTGTGTCATAGCCTTGAAAAAAACAATGAAAATTTCTACTGCTTGCTCTTCCATACTTAAAGCATGATGGGTATTTGAAAGGTTAAGAAGAGATGATTTCTTGCTCACCATAGTTAAATTTAAGTTAGGAAAATCTCAACATGAGTCCAAAGTAAAAATCTTCCTATTCACCCTCCCCAAGCACTGAAAGTGAAACAAAGATTTCCCAGTAGTTGTGTGATTGTGAATAAGAAGAAATGTCTAGTTTCAGCTTCGTTTGGAGAATTGCAACTGTTCATTGCGGCTTGCCATTGTCATGTGACCTTAGTTTTCATTTTCGCAGTAGTTATTAAAATGCCTTGCATGATACTCTTTAATACATGGAAGACATGCAGTTTATATATGTATAAAAAGCCTTGGGATTCTCCTTAATCCTGTTTGCTGAAGATTTTTCAGGACCCCTTTTAGCCCTTCTAATTCCTTGTTTAAGTTCTTTCCTACTTTCCAATTTTAATTCAAGGCCTTCGTCAGTTCCCACCCTCCTAGACTTTTCATCTGTTTCCTTTTTCTTTTTGACCAAGGTCATAACATCGCTGGTCATCCAAAGATCACGTAACTTGTCATATCGATTCTTCTTTCTCACAGGAACATGCCACTCCTGAACTTTTATCAACAGCTGTTTGAAATACTCCCACATGTCTCAAGTAGATTTACACACAAACAGCCGCATTCAATCAAAATTCTCCAGTTCCTGCCTGATAGTGTTGTAGTTCACCTTCCCCCAATTTAACACATTCACATGAGGACTGCTGTTATCCCTATCCATGTGTGACTTAAAACTCATGGTATTATGGTCACTACTCCCGAAATGCTGCTGCATTGAAACTTCATTCATCTGGTTGGGCTGACTTCCGAAAACCAGATGAAGGGTCCCGATGCAACATCAACTTTCCTGCTCCTCTGATGCTGCCTGACCTATTGTGTTCCTTCAGCTCCACACTATATTGACTCTAGTAATAACCTCTTGCCAGGTTGGACTAATTACATACTGTGTCAAGAAACTCTCCTAAACAGTTCTTCCAAATTCTGCCCCATCCAAACCCCTAACACAATGTGAGTCCCAGTCAATATAGGAGATGTTAAAATCATCCACCACTATAACTCCGCTGTTTTTAAATCTTTCCAAAATCTGTCTACACATTCTCTCCTCTATCTCCCCCTGGCTATTGGGAGGCATGTTGTATACCTCCAGCATTGTGATTTCAGCTTTCCCATTCCTGAGTTCTAATCATATTGCCTCGCTGCATGAGTCCTCTGAAGTATGTTCCCTCAGTACAGTTGTGAGAAACTCCTTTACCAGTAATGCAACTCCCCACCCCTTTTACCTCTCATTCTATCACACCTGAAACATTTAAATCCTGGGGCATGTAGCTGCCAGTCCTGCCCTTCTTTCAGCCAAGTCTCTGTAATCACAATAATGTCATAGCTCCAAGTTCTAACCAAAGCTAATACAAGAAGCATTTCACTCTCATAACATTACTGAGGAGTCTATGCTATTTCTGGTTTTGATTTGTCAGCACAGACAAACATCCATATTCTGCAAACATTTTAAGAATGAAACAGCATGGTGATAATAACCAGATATTCGATTATTTTTTGATGATGGTGATTGAGGGATAATAACTGCGCAGGATACAGGGGATTACTACCCTGCTCATCTTCAAAACAGTGTCATGGAATATGATACATCCATCTGAACAGGCAGATATGATCTTAGTTTAAAGTCTTAACCAAAAAAACAACACCTAGAACATTGGAGTGCCTCCTCTGTACTGCACTGAAACATCAGCCTTGGTTTCTGTTCTCAAGCGCAGGAGTGGAAATTAACCCATCATCTTTGAGCCACAGCTGACATCTGGACAAACTCTCCCTCCAACTCCTTGGATGACATGTCCATCCTCGGCTTCCTCCAGTGCCAAAACGATGCCACCCGTAGGTTGCAAGAACAGCACCTCATATTCCACTTGGGAACCCTGCAGCCCAATGGTATCAATGTGGACTTCACAAGCTTGAAAATCTCCCCTCCCCCTACTGCATCCCAAAACCAGCCCACTTCGTCCCCGCCTCCTTGACCTGTCTGTCTTTTCTCCCACCTATCCGCTCCTCCCACCTCACTGATCAACCCCCTGCCCCACTTCCTCCCACCCAGCCTCATCCCCGCCTCCTTGACCTGTCCGTCTTCCCTTGACTCACCAACTCCCACCCTAACTCCTCAGCTCTACTGGCTCTATCCTTGCCTCCTTGACATGGCTGTCTCCTCTCCACCTATTTGCTCCTTTATCCATCTTCCATCCACCGCCCCCTCTCTTTTCATTTATTTCAAAATCCCCTTCCCCTCCCCCATCTCTGAAGAAGGGTCCAGACCCGAAATGTCAGCTTTCCTGCTCCTCCGATGTTGCTTGGCCCGCTGTATTCATCCAGCTCTACACCTTGTTATTTCAGATTCTCCAGCATCGGCAGTTCCTACTATCTCTGTGTGGAGATTCGTTGTGTTAGCTACCCCGAGTCATGTATGGATAAAGATTGTTTGACAAAATGTCTCATAGCTATTATTGCTACTCCAGTAATTTTCACTGTCTTCAGGTTAGAAATAATAAAAAGTGAATATTAAATTGATCTTTTAAAATGGATATTTATGCACAAGGCTTTTCATCGTGTTGGGTTACTTGCAGTTTCCAATGGTTTTATTTTTACATGAAATTAAACTGAAAGCAAAATATGCCGTTTTTCTTTCTAAATAAGTAGAATGTTACTCTCTAGTCAGAAGGAAATGATGTTTTTTTTCCACTTGTGCTATTCTATGTCCTTAATGCTTGGAATGGAAACATAAGAATGAATTTTGATTAATATGATAGTCAGTTAATGATTCATTTTTACCAATAAGAGATTCACAGATTGCCCGTTTATCCTTAAATGTTCTTTAATAATTTTTAAAAAGCCTATGTTGTCCAGTATTTGACTGTTATTTATCCAAAAATATTAGTTTTCATTTTATCATAATGATATTGTTCTAAATTGAATAGCAATTGATTAAACTCTGAAATCAAGAAGAGCGAATGATAAGGCACTGTAACTAAAGATTTTGTTTTGAGAAGATTATTTCACTAATGGGGAAACATAGTATTCATGGCTTGGGGAGGGGTTATGGTACTGAAAATAATTATATGACAATATTCACCTGCATGTCACATAGTTTGCTAAAGTTGTCAATAATTTTAAGACCTAAGTCAACCATGAATGGAGACATAATTCCATTTCGCTCGAATGCTAATATTATCTATTGCACCAAACCCAATATGAACATTGCTGTTACTAAATGTTTCATTATTATGTGCATGCCATTAACTATAATGCCAATGATAACTACATGTACAAGCAAACAAAAGCAGCTGACCACGTACCCACACACCTTGGCAGAGGTGCACTCCACACACGACGACCACCTCCTAGACATGTGATCTGGGATGCACCTTCCAGACGGTAACCAGGAGTACAGGAAAATGTTAGAGAATCACCAATTCCAAATGATGTCCCGATACGTTTGCCAAATGTTGGATTTCCCGGGTCTTCGCAGGGTTCCAAGTTGTACTCTGCCAGTATTATCACAGAGATGTGTGAAGAAGCATTTTTGAACAAAAATAAAACTCAAAGGAGAAAGCAATCTGTAAGTTTAAACTTTGATGAAGTTTGAGCGAGACTATTTAGTTTGATTCTATTTGGATAAATAATCAGAAAATGCTAGAAATGCCTGACAATTTGGAGCTGAAATTAATATGTTTTGATATTTCAGGTCAAACCTTTCATCAGAATTGAATGAATAAGCCCCGATATAATAAAAAGGTTGAAAACAGCAATTGGTAAAGGTCAAGAGGTTAGATATTGTAACTACTTTTCAGCATTTCCTATTTTAATTTCTGATCTACAATATACTCCTGTGTGTTAAAACTAAGATTGATCACCTTCACACTCAAACTTTTTTGACTTACCAATTAGTGTTGCATATGCCTATATTCTTACCTGAAAATGTAATATTAAATCCTTCATATGATATTGAAAAGTCTGAAATGAAGCGTAACTGAGCCTTGAAATTTCCATAGAGACCTGCATTAATTGGTGCTGGCAGATCCGAACCAGTCAACCGTGCTAAAGGCTGAGTAAAGCTGCCATTCTCTGTGATTAGAAAGTAGTCATGATGATCCTCGAGGTGAAAAGTGTGAAAGGTGAACTGTACACCTATGAAAATAAATGAAATGGAATGAGTTAAAAAAATCACATTTCATTCCAACTTCATTAACAGCTTACAGTCAGGCATGAATCACTGATACATTTTCTTTCTTTCAACAGATCTTCCTTCAAACTAAGGATTCCTCACATGAAAATTACTCTTTAACACAACAACGCCTTCTCCAGAGTCTGGCACAACACTGGATTTAGAAAATGGTTCAGCAATTAATTTATTCAAATGTACACAGCAACGTATTTGTGTTAGCAACCTGCAGAAGCAGCAAGTACTCTATAAAACTAATATGTTAGTCACCAGCATTTGTTTAATGGTCACTTATAGTTGGTATATTCACTTATGAAACACTTGACACTGATGAATTAGCAAATGATATACAGGGATATTTTTCAAAGGAATAGTTTTGGGAGAAGGAGGACAACTTTGAAAAAAATCTAAATAATTCCATTGCCAAGCAATGAAAACTAATAAGGTCTGAATTGTGTTTTTGAAAGTTAATTTGTGAAAGTTAGATTTGAAAATGTTTATTCCTTGAAACAAGGTGTCAGAATAGTTGATCCTGATAAATTTCTTCTCCTTTGAGACACATGTCATATGATAATTTGTCATCAAAACAGTAACATCCATCTAGTCCCCTGTGATATAGTGATCATGTACATTGTCCTATTGAAATCATGTTCTCCAGCCTTTAACTTCTTTCTGCTTTGTCTTCCATGCAATTCTTTAATACCAAATAAGCCAAGCTTCGATATTCCACTCTTGTAATCCACCTGCACAAATCTATTAGACTGAAATAATCATAGTATAGGAGCAATGAAATGTGTCTCATTCAAAAATATAGGTGTAGGGGTGATTGGGGGGGAAGCCATGGTATGTTTATGTGAGAAAACACATGGTTTTTGGTGAAGCCAGGGAGATTAGGTCCTGGAAGACCAAAAACATGTCAGGAAGCTTCCTCCAAATGGCCAAAACCAACATCACAAGCAAACACCTTTGGGTGAGCTGTGTTATTAATTTCAATATGTTAATCACACAAATAATGTGACATTGACATGGTTTCTGCAATTTAACTGCGACCCACTGGCTTCCAAGGTTTCCTTGCACACATGAGGGAAAGCAAATAAGGCGATGAAGACATAATAGAGATTAATGCCAATAAAGCACTGACACCTCACAGCTGCTGTCTTATCTTGTGTGAATGACTTTTTCTCCCTCGGTACTTGTGTTCAAAGCTTACTTTTAGAATTATAATAACAACTTCTAGAACACACATTTAAAACTTTAATACAATTTCTATACAACTGAGGCCTGTATATCTGATCTGCGTTTAGGATCTATCAGCTCTGTTCTGGTGCCAGTTAGGAACATAGGGACAGGAGTAAGCTATTCAGTCCCTTGAGCCTGTTCCACCATTCATTGAGATTATGGTTCATCTGTAAACTATCTCCAAATATCTGCCATTGGCTGACATCCCTTAATACCTTGGCTTAACAAATAATTATTCGTCTCAGATTTAAAATTAACTACTGATCCAGCATTGACTACCATTTGTTGAAGCCAGTTTCAAAAATCTACCACCATCTGTCTGTAGAAGTGATTCCTAACCTATCTCATGAAATGTCTGACCGTAATTCTCAGAGTCTGCTCCCCAGCTCTAGAATCCCCAACCAGTGGAAACAATTTATCTTTATTAAACCTGTCTTTTCCTGTGAATATTTTGAAGACCTTGATCTTTCTAAATTCTAGAGAATACAGGCATAACTTATATAATTTCTCCTCATTACTGAACTTCTGATGTACTGGTATTATTCTTGTAGACCCACGCTATGCTACCTCCTAGGCTAATATATCCTTCCTGAGGTGTAATGCCCAGATCTTCTCACAGTACTCCAAGCAGGGTCTAACCAGGGTTTTGTATAACTTCACAATAACCTCTGCATCTTTGTATTCCAGTCCTCTAGACATGAGCTTTCTTGATTATTTTCTGCACCTCCTTCTGATATTTTCAAGATCAATGCACCTCAACCCTCAAGTCTCTTTGGATATACACTGCATTTAACTTCATGCTATCCAGTAACTATACCGTCCTATCCTATTTCAATTCAAAATTGAAAACCTCACACTTGTCTACATTGAACTCCATCAGCTCCAGTTTTGCCCATTCACTTATTCTGTAATATCCCTTTGTAATCTTCTGCTATCATTTGTTACCTAAATTGGTTTCATCAGTAAATTTGGATATATGATGTCTGATGCCATTGTCCAAGCAGCTGAAAATGCTGGAAATAATTGAGGCCCTAACACATATCTTTGTCAAAAATCATTGGTCACATCCTGCCAATTTGAGGATCTACCCATGATCCCTACATTCTGTCACCTGCCACTAGCCATGTCAGTAAATTGCCCTCAATTCCATGGACTTCTACATGAGTTAACAGTCTCTTATATGGGACTCTATCATATACCTTCTGAAAGTCCATACAAAAAACATGCATAGGCATTCAAAACAAAAACAGAAATTGCTAAAGAGACTCAGCAAGTCTGACAGCATCTGTGGTAGAAAGCAGAGTTAATGGTACGAATCTGATGACTCTTCACCAGAGCTGAAGAAGGTCTCTTTTTATGGCCCCTAATTCAAAGGTTTCTGAAATTGGAATAAACGGGTTGTTGAACCAACTAGCTTCAGCTGAGTACCTGTAAATTCCCGTTGTGCATCACTTATGCCATGTTATACCAGATCTGAAACAAGGATGAAGGTAACCATCAATACTATTAGCTGCGTCAATAACTGCAATAGCTCTATGCTACCACACCTGTAACTCCACAGGAGAGATAACACAGTGTGGAGCTGCAGGAACACAGCAGGCCAGGCAGCATCACGGGAGCAGGAAAGTTGACGTTTCAGGTCGGGACCCTTCTTTAGATTTTCTGATGCGGCCTGGCCTGTTGTGTTCCTCCAGCTCTACGCTGTATTATCTCTGACTCCAGCATCTGCAGTTCTTACTATCTCCACAGAAAAGAGGGTTTTTTTTTTGGCAGAGATGGGTAGCCAGCAAGATGTTAGCCAGGGAGGGCATAAGCTTCCTTGACATGCAGGAACATAGTTTCTTCAGGGTGCTCAGTATGGAATATCAGTTAGTGACAGACATTTTCAGCATAATGTAACAAGACCCACTATAAAATGGACCTCTTGGCTATGCCTTATTCGCAGTTGTCGTACACAGCACCATCTAAAAATAAAAATGACCAGTCTAGCATTGGTCTTACTTAGAATCTTTTTCATAGCACTTCTATGTAGGTTTGACAAAGGCATCGGGCTCAGATCTCCTCTCTATCTGCCAGCACCCTCTGAAGTCCATGAAGGTTCAGCAAAGGCTGCTCCACTTTCAGCAGCACAGGAGCATACTCAACTATCTGGACAATAGGCAGCATGATGGGAATCGATGAATGTTAAATTTACTTTTTGTGTGCTACTTGCTCATGTCAATGTACAATATCTTTAAGTATTTCTTTGAGGCAGCTTGTAAATGGTTTATGCATCACTTTCTTGATGCCATGTTTAGAGGAAACATTAGTTCCGATGACAAGAGACAGCGTGTGAGAATTTGAAAAGAAAACAAAGAACTGCAAATGTTGGAAGTGAGAAACAGAAATTGTTGGACAAAATCAACAGGTCTGGCAGCATCTGTGGTGAGAAAACCCCTTCCTCAGAACTGGACCTGAAGCATTAATTTTACTTTCTCTCCACAGATACTGCCAGGCCGGTTGAATCATTTCTGCTTTTGAATGAGAAATTGAAGACAAATCTTCACTTCCATATACCCTTTTTTATCACAGCTCCAGAAGCTTCCCATCTTTTTCAACAACTCCTAAATACCAGCATTTCCATCCAGATCAGAACTTGGATCAAATTACTAAGGTAGACTCTCCATTGTTTTCACTTCCTCCACAATCTATTCTAGTTCACTAACTTGTCAGTCACCAGATAAAAATCCAAACTATTTGCCCTGACTGTCCCACTGTAGTGAGCACGTCTATGGTGATGTATTGTCTGCATGAGTCTTGTGATGAGGCACAGTCAGACAAAGTGACTTCCTCTGAGGCGTCACCATCATCCTCCTGGATCACTTCCTGTCACATGCTTGAAGGTTCAGTGTGTGTCATAAATTAGAACTGCTGGGATCAGAATATTTTAAGGGATTCTTAAGCATATGATTCTGTTTTACTGATGCAAGTCAATTTTCCTAGAATTACAGCCTGATATCCCTCCACTCAGATTTAAACCTTTGTTACTTACACAGGACATTTTTTGTCATAAGCACAAAACTACTTCTTTCCTGATTCAAACTATTTGGATCCTTTGGCCGGAATCTCTCTGGTGGCAAGCTTGGAGGTAGGAGGGCATGTAATTAAGCAATACCTTGCCGTACATGAGCCACACAGCCTTCCCAACTCCACCAGAGTTACATTAGTGGCAGAAAGCCCATGGTCCACCTTCGCCTCCCCACTGTCAATTCAGGGTCTACATAGCTGATTAATCACCACTGGAGGGCTGTGTTTTACTCCCACCACCAACAACGCCCCCTCCACCACAACCATTATCACATCTGTAGGTGGACTACTGCCATGGGACATGCATGGCACAAGGACCAGCCTGTTAATATATCACCTCCAGAGGATAAAAGTCATCACTTGATTAAATATGCACATCAGGAAGCAAGGGGATAGGGTCCATTGTGAGGCTGCCCTTGACCTTGCTAACAATACCGCAGCCTCGCTGTTCCCCTGGAAACTATCCTCCCCATCTGCCCATGTTATATATTTGATAACCTCGTGCCCTGTGATCCTGGGACTCCTGCAACCATAGCCTTCCCTATGGCACTGCTGAGTGAAGCAACTGCAAGCCTCTAATTGGCTGAGAGCTGTCGGAAGCTGAGACTTCCTTCCTGGTGTCTTCTTTCCTAGGGGAAGCCTGTTGTTAGACTCATATCTATGTGACGGGGTGTGTAGTTTGACACGATTATACTGAGAAGAGGCAATGCGGCTGCCTTATTGGCCCGCCAGGTATAGCAGTTGCCACCTTAACAAAATTCCACCAAAATTTGATGAAGTTGAACATAAGCTGGTTAGTTCAGTTTGTTGGATGGCTGGTTTGCAATGCAGAGTAATACCAACAATGTGGATTCAATTCCCATACTGGCTCAGGTCACTATGAAGGTCTCAACTTTGCCTTTCACCTGAAACTTGGTGAGCTTCAGGTTAAACTATTACCATTGTCTCCTTTAAATGAGGGAACAGCCCAATGGGATGATGGTGGCTTTACCTATTACATTTGTCCTCCAAAGCATCTCCTCTGTTGTTTACTCTGTTGGGTGAGTTATGGTTTCATTCTAATCCCATGAATCATTGTCAGAAGATCACTTGCAATAGTGCTTTTTTTAACCCTGCTCTCACATAGTTACCTTTAATGTCACTCGAGTAACTATCCGTGACCTCCTCCTATATTTTACCTACATGCTGCCCTCTGATGACACACATAAAAGCACATTTGTTCTCACGTGTTTGTTAATGAACATGACCTTCACAGAATTCAAAGTGAAAAACTCCTCTCTGTGAAAGCTGCACCCAAAACTAAACTTGTAAAATGATTGGACACAGAAGCAATGTGTCAATTACCAGCGATCTTGGTCTGCCCAATACCCAAAGACAAGAATTAGAATATCTGATAAAATATGGGGGGTAAAAGGTCAATTGATTTCACTGATTGGATATGCTGAAAATCAGAAATGAGTATCTGACCTAGAACTGTAACTGATACTTTAAAGAGGTTGCCACAAACAGATCTTTAAATGTCACAGAGCAAGGGGCAATAGCTACAAAAGCAAGTTGACAGTCAGGGATTTGTTACTGAAGGCACCAAGACAAAAATAAGAAAGTTGTAATACATCTTCACAAATCAATTATGGGGATTCAGCTTTGGTACTACATCCAATTTTGGACATATTTTAGGAACAATGTTAAGGACACAGTGTGTGGAGTAGATTGATTTAAATGATATCAAAGTTGGAAGAATTTAGATGCATAATGAAATAACAGAAGATGAAATTATTCTCCTTGAATCAGAAAAGATTAAAGGGACAATTTAGAGAGATATTACAAATTATCAAGATTTTGATTGAGTAAATGCAGAAAAAATGATTTCCATTGGCAGGGGCTGCTTAATTACAGTTTATTACATTTCATTTCTATGTTAAGAGAAAATAAAGACTGTAAAATGCAACATAGTGAATTGTTACATACTAAATTACACAACCCTAATGGGTCCATGTCTTTTTGTATTTTACCGGGACATATGCCCTTTCTCTGTTGTTATGTCCAACTGTTATGTATTTTCCTTGCTGAAGGAGTCACGCTGTTGAATGGCTGCATAATCAACTGGGATGTTCCAGGGATCCATAAGGTCCATTATCAGTGTTTGTAACTAACAGTGGTTAAGCTTGCAACACTGTGAGGGGTACTGGCACTTTAATTGTTTTCATGCTTTATGCTTTCTGTCATCTGTGAGGGGCTGCACAGTGATAGAACTAGTTGAGTTTAGCTCCCGCTGCTTGAACTGTGCAACTCCACAGTGACCAAGGATGGATAACATCCCTTCTCAACAGATCTGAGTGAACACAAATCACCGGGTATCTATAATGTTTCATAATCCCTCTTTCATGTTTATGTTTGCTCAGCACTTTTCTCCAACCAAATGGAACTAACTGCATTTTGTTCGGACCAAAATGGGAGGAAAGCAGTCTCTTTCTAGTCAGAACATAAATTTAACATTTTCTTTAAAAATCCCGTGACCAATATTCCTAATTATTTAATTCATCGGTGTTAGATTTAGAAGAAGAAAAGTCCCATCATCCAGGTTTGTATAAGAAAGAAACACAATTTTTGTATATTGTGAACACAGGATTTGTTCAGCAAAGATGTCAGCTGCTTAATACACATTTCAAGTAGCAATGTAAAAAATTTGCCATTCTAATTAACTCAACACACACACACCAATTAAAGGAACAAAATAATGAACTTTCTCTGCAATGATAAGTTTTCAAAAAAAACTTTAGTAAACTAATTGCTAGTTTTTGAAGACCAGATGTTACTAAACGCAAGCAGTTTTCACTGACATCTTCAAATGCATTTGGTTCAAGAGTCATCAAGAATTGAGAGGCATTTTTCAAAAGAGCAACTACATGATTTGTACAGGCTTCACACTGGACTCTCTAAAAACAATTTTATTTTCAGAAAAGCAGACATCAAGTTAGATAACTTCTATATTTCAGCAAGTGAACTTGAAATGATATCCAATTTAAAGTTATAAACCCTAGTTAGGTGATTTCCAGTTAACCTAGAGTTAAAACATATTAATTCTAATAAATCCAGCACGTCCAGAATCTTGGCTGTTTAAACAATAGTGACTTCAAAGAATTATCTATTGAAAATAGTTCCGATGCTTTTAGTGATTACTTTTCCTAAAAAAAACTCAGATATCCATGGTCCACAAGACTATAACATGTATCCAAAACAAAAAAAAACTGTGATAATCTGAATTTACCACTATTAGTGTCAGTGATGCGGTTACGTTCATACTAAGAGACAGAAATGCAGTAAAATGTTGCCCCATTATTTCATTGATAGGAACATAAGGACAAGACTATGCCATTGAGCCCTTTGATCCTGCTTCATTGTTCAATGTGATCATGACCGATCATGTATTTTAATGCCATTTATCCCCTCACTATCCCTATTCCCCGTTTACATTGTTTTTATAAATATGTCGATCTGAACTTTAAACATGCTCAATTCCTAAGCTTCCACATCCCTCTGGGGTAGTGAATTCCAAAGATTCACCGTCCTCTAAATTAAAAAATTCCTTAACCCATAACAAAGTACATTCCTCCCGATTTTAAAATTATGTACCCTGGTTCTAGACTCCACAACCAGGGCAAACATTTCACCTAAATTTACCCTGTTTATTTATGGAAGTATTTTATAAGTTTCAATTTATCATCTCACTTTCTTTGAAATTCGAGAGAATACCTGGGGAGTGGATGCAGAACCGAGTGCCATTGTACTCAAATTAACCGAAACATGCCTAAATCAGTCTGGCCGAGACATCCCTGGTAAGCCCATGTACTCTTCCTTGACATTCTCTGACAATGCAGTATGCTCTTTATCTTCTTCCTCCTGGTACTCCAGCCCTTGTTGTCATCAGTGCTGTGCCGAAGACCCATACCATCATGAAAATTCTATTGGGTGCGTACTGAAGTGTGTCTCAGATCTGACCGAGTACCTGATCTACATATTTAGTAACCCAAATGCTGACTCAATACCTACATGTCCTCATGTGGCTTTTGTTGCAGCTTTCCTGAGCATGATTCATAGTGTTCCTTGACTTTAACCCTCCTCAAAAAAACTATGCACTCCCTCGACTTTGAGATTTGAACATTTATGTGATATAATCACTAATGCAGCATAAACATTTCACTCAGTTTTCTGGGTAATATGCACAAATTATTATCATTGGGAGATTACATACCAGCTGAACGTTGATGGAGAGGAAATCCTTTCAGTTAATGAAGTCTCCTGGGTGATCTGGACCATATCAATTGTCATGTGTGTACAATCTATGTACGTTTGATCTTGTGAGAAACCAGCCAGTGCAACATACTTAAACTCATCCTCAATGGCGTCATTATTAATGAATTGTACTTAAGTGCTGAAGAATGTGCTTGGATTAAAAGTGAAAGTCAACAGGTTATTGAAAACTTTCAAATATAGTGAAAGTTTCAGCTGTTTTTACCTCTTGCTCATAGCAGCAACCTACCCATACCGAAAGGATAAGATTCACCCCCAGGTCCAGACCAATCAGTAAATTTCTAGTTAACTTTAGAACCACCTGCCAAAGGAAAGCTGAAGCAATTCTAATCCCAATGAGGATTGTCTAAAATATTGTATAGTCAGTAAGAGGTCTGGCATGTTTGGAATGCAGTTTGATGTCTAAGCAAGAGTAACACTTCTTCACTCAGCAAAAGTTATTGTCTCTGTCATCACGTATTTCAAGGGTGAGAATCAGTTGGTCAGTTTTTATTAATGGTTCTCATTTATTTACTTCCTGGACTCTGGGCTATTCTCCAGTTCCATTCTACTGTGCAATTCCATTCAATGCCTCATGCCTCCCTAACTTTCAGAATCTCAATCAAGCAGAAGCCAATTCAATGAATAATTCTATGAAACTACTACTGTTTCCACTGACCACAATTAAAATATAAACACTCCTCATTGAAACCAATGTTGTGCTGATTAAATTAGTGTCATACTTGCAGATAGGGCCATACTGCCAGATTGCAGCTGACTTGTTCCAATTCATTATTTTCTGATTTTGTTCAACTAAAAAATTGACCACAGACTAGAATGTGATTGGACAGATTGTAGGCAGGAACAAGTAAAAATCTCACAGAAGCAGTTCGTTACCTTTACCATGGGAAACCTCCACAGTCCATGTACAATTTAATGAATTTGGATAGAAGTCAGGATAACCAGGTGATAAAATAGTACCAGTGGGTCTTCGAATGTCACCGCCACACAGTGCTACAAAAGAGAAATAAAAAGAAAATCAGCATTTAAGTGAAAATTGAGGTCCTTTGGCAGTATTGCAAGGGGAAAAAAAGATTAAAATCCACAAAAATAGCAGAGCATAATTACATTTCAATTGTAATCATGGCCTCGATATTTCCTTGCATTACCACAAGTGATTCAACCACATGTATAATGATCATACTTTTCTTTGAGAAAAATGTGCTGCAATAAGTCAAAGAGGATTACTGCAAATCTTAAATTCCCAAGTGTTTTTTATTTTCCTCAAAAATAGATGTACTATGAGTTATTCGTTCAAGCCCATACAAACCTCTCAAGCCTAGTTTTGCATAGGAATTATGCCCATCAAATTGGTTTGAGAATTACTGTAAATTGTGCTACTCAAGCTCTATTAGACAGATGTCTCTTCAGAGTAGTCTTCATGCCAGAATATCGCACTGTGTCCCAGTCACTATCATTATAATCAAAATGGAAAATGCAATCCATCCTTTGATTCAGGCTGTTAAAAGCAAAGTCAATACAACAAATTACAAGGGCAATCGTGAGCCATTTGCTCTTCAGGGACATTTGGAGTGCACACGTTGTAATGGAAGTAGAAAATCCTTAACTAGAATTTCCAAAATTCTGCTATTAACAATGGTGAAAAGCAATATTCTCTTGCCAGCTTCCCAGCCCACTGACAGTTTCAGTTGTTTTAAGCTGCGACTTACACAGCAAACTAGCCATTCTGACAAGATGAATTCACCCCTAGGTCTAGACCAATCAGTAAATAGCCAGTGAACTTCTAATTAACTTTAGAACTACCTGCCTCAATAAAGCAGAAGGAATTATAATTGCACCAAGGGCAACCTAAAATGTAAGATCGATGCCTTCCACTTGCAAGAAGACTGAGATGTTTGGAATGCAGTTTGATATTTAAACAGGAGTAATGCTGCTTCACTCAGCAAAAGGCATTTCTGTTTGTTCAATAATGTTACATGTTGCAGCTGGCATATTTATATGATTCTATTAGTTCACATTAGTTGTAGATGTAGAATATATCTTATAAAAACTGAAAATGCTGAGAATAATCAGCAAATCAGACAACCTCTGTGGAGAGTAACAGAGCAAAAGTTTCAAACCATGATGACTCCAGATCAGAACTGTGGAAAGTTTGAGATATTCTAAACGTTGAGAAGGGGAGAAATGGAAGCACAGAAGGGAAAGTCTGCAATAATGTGGTGGACAGGAGAACATAAATGACAAAAGTTTTCATTGTACAAAAGTCAAATGGAGCGGGAACGTTTTTAGAAAAGAAACAGTGGATGTGTCCAGGTAAAATATGAATAGCTGTGTTGCAGCTGTTCGAATACAATGGAAGCAATGAGACAAAACCAAACCCGCAAAAAAAAATTATTATCATTACTCAGTGCTGAGTCCAAAAAGCTTTCAAGATCTGAGTTAAAGGAGAAGTGCTGTTCTTCAAGCTTAATTGTGTTTTTTTTTTCATGAGAACACTGTAGCAGGCCTGGGACAGAAAGATTAGGCAGAGAATTGAACTGATACATGAAAATCACGATCAAAACCTTATTATTAGAGATAGTACTTCAAAAGTCTGTAGTCTATTGGTAGATACAGAAAAACAGGCATTTTCTTAACTTTTGTATATCGACACAATTAACATCTATATGTTTAAGCCACGCCATTAATAATGCTGATTCAGGGTAGTGAAACAAAATGAGATTTTTTGACAAGCTCTTTCTACTAGCATCAGGCAAGATTCACTGAATTTGAACATTTCTGGGTTTATTTAAAATGCACTGAAGCCAACTTCTCACATTATAAAGATCACTGCATTGCGGATTCAAAGTTAAATATTGATATTTTCTATTTTAAAATGTTACAAAATAATTATTTTGACAGAATCATAAAATCTTAGAGCACAACAGTTGATCATTTAGCCCATTCTACCTATGCTACCTGTTTGAAAGAGTTCTTCAATTTGCTCTTTGCTCAGATGCCTGCAATTCTGTTTTTCACTAAGAGTGTGTGGCTAAATTAACGTCTGACAGTTACAATTGAATCTACTAACACCAAACTTTCAGACAGCATTCCACAGCATAACAACTTGCATTATAAAATTTCTCCTTCTGTCTTCTCTCAATCTTTTGCCATTTAAATTTGCATTCTCCAGTTAACAAAACAGGCATAAGTAGAAACAATTGCTCCTCTTTTATCAAAACCCTTTACAGATTTGAAATTTTTTCAGAATTTCTCTGCTTTCTAAAGACCAGTACTAGCTTCTATAGACTCCATGTGCAACTAAAATTCCTCATCCCAGGGCCCATTATGGTCAACGTTCACTCCGCACTCCACAATATTTTAACATGCCTCGTCACCTTGAAAGATTTGTGTATGTAGACTTTGTTTATAAATTCCATTTAAATTTATACCATTTATTTGGTATCACCTCATATTGCAAATGCATCACTTCATACTTTTTCACATTTACTACGTGGCTGCCCATTTCAAAATTTACTGTGTTACTTCTCGAAGCCTACTCGCAATTTCCTCACTCTAGTTTTTTTTGAGTGTTATCTCAGCTGGAAATTTTGATGTCATGCCCCATATACCCAAGTTCAGGCCATTAAGATGAATCAGAAAAGCAATGGACATGATAACATCCCTTGAGGAAAACATACCTTTCGCCAGTCTGAAAAATATAATCGTATACCACTACTCTACATTTGAATTGCGAAATTTGTTAATTATATTTCCCAATAGGTCATAAAATGCTGGTGTATGCTCAGATAACACTTTGAGTCATGTCTTGATTCACTCTCCCACTTTAAAATTTCACCTATAGAAATTGATTACGGGCATCCTGATTCTGATTACACACCATAGACATTCATTCCATGTGGAACCTTCTCAATAGCCAAGCATTGAATTCTGCTTTGTTTCAAAGGTTCAATATGAAAATTATTTTCTCCTCTGTCTTCATTTTAACAGTTTTATTGATACAAAATTAGAAAAAAATCATGGACAACCAGGTGGTATTCAAAGCAGGTGTGCTAGGGAGAAAGCAAGCATAGGTTGGCTTGTTAATGCAAACAACAAATCAAATAAGACTATTGTTTGGAGATTGACTAGAATTTTCCATTTACTCCATGCTCTATAGCCTAAATTGGTCCATTATTTTCCAGTTGGCCTGCAGGCCCGGATGTGCCAATTGGAGACAGGCAGATGCCTGGAACAAGCCTCCAGGTATCAGGCTGGGACTGAATGTGAGGTGGAGTACAGTGCTCCAGGATCACTTTGAGGTTCGCCTTGCAGCAAGCGTTTCGAACTGACTGCAACCACTGCTGGAGGCCACATGTGGAGAGTAATTCTCTCCACATTGGTGGTCCAGCAGTTTTCAATTCTTCAGGTTTCCAAAAAGTATTCAATGGACTTCTCAAGATAGTGAGGGGGGTTGTTGGCTTAGCTCAGTTGACTGAATGATCGGTTCATTGAAGTGGTGTGATGCCAACAGCATGGGTTCAATTTCCATCATCGACTGAGGTTACCATGAAGGACTCTCCTCTCAACCTCACCCCTCACCCGAGGTATGGTGGTCCTCAGATTAAATCACTACTGGTTGTCTCTTACAAATGAGAGAGCAGACCTATCGTCTGGTAAGACTATGGTGACTTGACACGGCTTCAAGATGGAAGTGCCCTCTTTCTGCCTTACCGACAGAGGTAGGGGCTAATTATTTTCATGCTATTGTCCTCCAGCTTTGAGAGCCTGCCCATTTTCCTTAATTAGATTGTGAGTACAGACTTTGGCATTCACTGAATAATCCCTCAAAATTCTGGCTGCATTTGATCTCAACATCAGAGTCTCGACCACTAAAGAAAGATCCTGTCCGACCTGAACAAAGGAATGAACGTGGACCAATGATCTAAAAATAACACAATTTTTAGCCATTGACATTATAATGACAATCAAATTTAAATTTAAGACAACATCAGTAAACCATTATTTTGGTCAACAGTTTGTTCTAAAACTTGACAAATGTTGCAGCAAATTTGATCAAGAAATATTATAACACTGTTTTAAAATTCCAAACAGAGAGTCAGAAAATGAGATCACAAAGTGGCATTTAAGACTCAATGGGCTACAGATGGAAAGCTGGAAACACTTATTTAAAAATAAATGCAGAATATGTTCTGAACGTCTAATCATTTATTCAACATTATTATGCCTCAGGTAGCCAGAAGATATTCAGAACTGTAATTAATGACTGAACCAGAGGGAATTATTTTCATTAGTGCCCTCAATCAACTTCCTGAATCTACTGTATTATGCAAAGCATGGCTGGAGGAGAGCAGAAAGCAAATTAAGACTTCATGTTATGTAGCAACGACACAGCTTTAATTAGTTTCCTGTCTAAATCAGGCATGCTAGCTATTACCTTTTCGATCATCTCTTACAATTTTAAAATTTTATAATAGCTTTTTGGAATAAATTTTCAGTAAGGGGAAGATTTTCAATGCTCTGTGAAGGAAAGAGAAAAGATTAAAGTCGGCCATTTTGTGAAAGAAATCATTGAACAGTCAATGAATAAGGAAAACATGGACTTTAATGGATAAAACTTTGACAAGATTGAGGAATTACAAAACAGAGTGTCAAAGATGGAATTCAGCAATGCAGTTATGGTATCATATATTTACCAAAGGTACAAAATACAAGCTGCTTTCAATCACTTTCTCAATATGTCACGAGGCAATGAACATTCGCTCAGCCAAGCAGATATTGTGGTAATCTAAGACTTAGGTGGGTGCTTGTCCATTTTTTTCACTCCCTTGGAAATTTTCACCATCCATGCATGCAATGGTTGGTAGACAGGATACAATGGATCCAAAATTTCCTACTGTACCTGGGGCAAAAGTGAGATCATTCTGAAGAAGTGTCTGAAGGATTTTCAGTTCTGAAGAAGGGTCACTGGACCCGAAATGTTAACTCTGCTCTCTCTAGGGCTGTCAGACCTGCTGAGCCCTTCCAGCAATTTCTGTTTGTGTTTCTGATTTCCGGCATTCATAGTTTTTTTTTTTTTGTGTGTTTGAGATAATTCTGATTTGGGACGAATTGTGTAAAAATGATATGCTGTCTCGAACCCTTGCACTTTGTGCGAACTATGTGCATTCTTGTACATGTCCTCATGATGAATGCAGAGTAGGATCAGATTGAATGAGGCACAAAGGATAAAGTCAGCTTAGGTTTATGCTAATACAATTATCATTCTTTCCCTGAAAAATCACAGTGACAGACATCTCTCGGTTTCAATCACGTCTCTAGAGGCCTTTTAAGAAGGCACCAGCTGCAAACAGAAGTCATTCCTTCATACTTTCCAGTTGGTGCCACATTGCACTCGATAATTTGGAATATTAATGCCAAGAATGGCATTGGGCTTCGCTTGGATCCATTCCATCTGCCTCAGTCCTCAATCCCTTACTTTGAGTGTAATGCAAATAGAGCAACTTTTTCCACAGACTTGAGTCTTCAGGCTCTGAAATTCAGCTTTTTTTTAATTGTAGGGCTTTCACTCTCAAGAGTTAGGGTCTGTGATTATCTGTCTTCTGACCCCTCTTGTGGTGCGAGCATAATGGTCAAAGGACCACCACAGATATTAAGAGCCGAGATTAAAGAACATAAGAAGGTATTCGAGGCTTTTTCAGGTTGTGAAGTTGTGACTACAGGAGTGCCACGAGGATCAGTCCTAGGCCTCAAACGTTAATGACTTGGATGAGGTGGCAGAGTGCAATGTAGCCAAATTTGCCGACAATACAAGAATTGGTGAAAATGCATGTTGTGGTGTAGGCATAAGGAATGTTTATGGAATTATAGATAGGTTGAGTGAGTGGGCAAAAACACTGCATATGAACTTTAATGTAGGAAAGTGAGAGGACATGCACTTTGACAGGAAATATTCGAAGGATGGCTATTGTTTAGATGGAGACAGACACCAAAAAGTGCATGCTCTCTCCCTATGGACCTCAAGTGTGAACTTAGCCATGGAAGAGTACAGAATCAGGTATTATGACCCCCCGCCCCCTCCATGGCCCACTGCCTGAACCTGTTTATGGTCATATTGGCTGGGCCCAGGAACAAACCTGGTCCTCCAGTCAGCCTACCTCCTCATCACGGCATATCCCATGAACAAGGAATATGGGGCTGAAGTGCAACTACAAAAGAACTAAAGGCAAATTCTTTAGTTAACAAAACAGGAACTGCAAATGAAAGGAAATGATATAAATGTGGAACATAGTTTCATCGAGACCATTTATGGTTTCTACAAATGATGCTATTCAAACATTTATTGCACACAACGTTCTCTATCCCATATCCTTAGTTGAAAGAGGAATAACCTCTTACAGAGGGCCCACTAGTGGTGATTTCTGCTGCTGGAAAGTAGAATTTCATGCCAAAGTTTATCCAGGCAGTGGATATGGGTGAGGAAATAGAGAGTGTGCAACAGTGGCTGATTTAAAGGGCACAAATGGAATTTCCTTTAGGTGGCAATTGTGTGATTCCAGATCCCAAGTGTTCTGTATTTAAGGCCAATGCCAAATTCCAATATACAGAGGTCAGTTCATCTAGAAGTTTAGTGCACGTTTGAATTGCCTCAATCTCCTACGCATTCTTGGATTCATGTACCACAATTTGGCAGAGAGTCAAATTTTAAGGTTGACCCCATCCATCTCCAGGGACTATCACTTCTTCTGGGAAGGTTGAGGAGCAAAGTGGTCTCCTATTTTGCCAGAGGCCATGAGAGGTAGGGCTGAGTAATGCTGATGTTTTTCTTGATGGACAGTCCAGGCAAAGCAAGGCATGCCCCAGTATTTTTTTATTCTTCTTCCACATCTCCTATTCATTCCCATCTCCAATGAGCAGTGACAATCCAAAAGAAAAGAAGTACAAAATAGCTCCCACCTTTTAGTATGCTTGGGTGGCATGGTGGCACAGTGGTTAGCACTGCGACCTCACAGCGCCAGGGACCCAGGTTTGATTCCACCCTCAGCCAATTGTCTGTGTGGAGTTTGCACATTCTCCCCATGTTTGTGCGTGTTTCGTCTGTGTTCTCTGGTTTCCTCCCACACTCCAAAGACATGCAGGCAAGGTGGATTGGCCGTAGCGTTCAGGGATGTGTAGCGTAGGTGGGTTATAGGGGGATGGGTCTAGGTAGGATGCTCCGAGGGTTAGTGTGGACTTGTTGGGCTGAAGGGACTGTTTTCACACTGTAGGGATTCTATGATTCTATGATGTTACTTCCAGCACAAAACACTTTCGATGTTGAAGTTATTGCTGCAGTTCCCTGTGTTCCTCCTGAAGATGTTGAATGTTTTAATTTCAAATATCCAGGGCAAGATTCCAGTGTCATTATCACCTCTCCAGCTAACAGCAGTCTTGTGATTGGTCTGCTCCCAGCATCTCATACAGCAGTTGATAATGAAGGTTCTTTAATTGAACAATGGATCCAGCCAATGATGCCTGTTATTTAGAAACAGGAATCTCTCTCCTACTCACTTCCACTGTATTTACAGCCCCTGGAAGCAAGATTCATCTGCTCAGAATCAATAATGGCATCTAGTAGTGAAGGAAGATCTTTTCTCCTCCCACTTTCTGCCCCAAGCATAAAAATTAGTCCTTTTTATGCCTGCTTTTTTCAATAATTTTGCTTCAATATACGTATGCATTATAGTGTTATGATCACGTTAGTCTTAGTACAACTTCAGCACTAAATAGTGAAGCATTAATTGTCCTATGTTGCAGTACCAACAATTGGTGACCTGTGGTTAGAGGAGAGTGATGTCACTAACAGTCCTTTCGAAGGTGGGGTTTTAAGGTGGAAGTTAAATCCAAGCCTCCTAGCTCAAAGGTAGCGACATTGACATGACACCACCGGAACTCTTACTTTCCCTACTGGGTCTAAGGGTTTGATCAGTTAACAGTGGTACAGGATAAACCACTCGGGTTTCAAAGAAAAGGGATACTTGATTTACACAGGATTTAGTTTAATGAATGATAGCAATAGGTACAAGTGACACTGGGAATTTAAGTGTAATTATAAAACCATCAGGAGTCAGAGTTGACACATCTGAGTCCATCAGAAAATCATGCTGGACTCCAACCAAAGATCCTGACACATTGTCAGATTGAGTAAAGTTTAATGCAATTTTAACATCAACTCTTTCACAGCCATTAGCTCATATATAGGTTCCAATCATCGTCCACAAGATAATCACAGAAAAAAAATCCAGATATAAATTTTTTTTAAATCAATGTACAGAGTGACCATCTCACTCTCCAGTGTGTCCATGATGTAATCAAGATCATGCGATCAGGCCAGGGGTTGATGGCTTATTTTACGCAAAGCAATTCTTCAGTAGGAAGCTTGTGACAGCAATGGAAACTGACGGAATTTTCAGATCTCCCCAACTTCCAAAAGAAGCATTGATATCACCATTCTGGACTGGGAGTTACCTTTCAACTTCAATGTTTGAGTGATAATTTGCTGAAGCGGTTGTCCACCTGCTCGAACCCATCTGATTTCTGCTCGACTGACATCAACAAAGTGAAAACTGGAAAAGTCCTATCATGGACACACAATCCATTCCAATAAATTAATGCCCATTGGGTTAAGATGAACATTTCCTGGACCTTTTCCAATCTATTAAAGTATACCCTTCCAGTAAATTCAATTGGCCAATAACAATGCTCACAATACTCGGTGAAGGAAGTAATGTTTACACTGTTTCCATCTTTTGATGTTCTTTACCCACCTCCACACCAAGTCCCGTTACACCATGAGCTGCTTTTAGCACAGCCAAACTATTTTCACACACTCTCAAACCTATTATCACATTGCATGGCTTGCTTTCAGTGCAAACCACCCACTCTCTGCTACCTTCAGCTCTCATTATCACTTATTCAGCTTCTCTTCTGTTCTGACCTGCCATCCGTGATCCCATTGTTTACCTACCCCTTTCATATGTCTCTCTTTAGGCTCCATCTTCACCTATCCACTCACCTGTCCCTTCACCATCACCAGCAGCCCCCACCTCGTCTTCAGCCTAAATATCACATTTTCCTAACTGCTATCAGTTCTGAGGAAGATTTGCCGGACTCAAAACATTAACTTTGCTTTCTTCGCACAGATGCTGCCAGACCTGCTGAGTTTCATCACCAATTTCTGTTTTTGTTTCAGTTCTCCAGCATCCGCATTCCTTGGTTTTATTTCAATGATTCCATTTCAATCAGTTCACCTTACAAACATAAAATTTTACAGTGTGACTGGATATGGAACAAAAGAGTTAATCATCATAGTTTAGCACAAGGAAACTTGTCTAAGATAGCTCATGCATGAATCTAGTGGCCCAATGACTTACTTTTGCCCTTCACCTCTGGAACCAAAGTTTGAATCTGATCATGAAGGAGAATTATAATGTCCTATGTATGTATTTACAACAAAACTAACCAATACAGATTCAGCCCAATTTGATATGAATCCAGGAAACAAAATGTTACAATATACTGCAGTAACTTAAGATAATAACATATCATTGAATTCACCTAGACTATAAGGTAGGTTGCATTGCTAAACTAAACTCAATTCTGTAAACCCATTGATGCTGTATAGAGGGACTTGCATCATGTATCTAAGCTATGCTGCTATGCCTAACTTTAAAGTGTTCAATAAGAACATAAGAACTAGGAGCAGGAGTAGGCCTTCCGGCCCTTCGAGCCTGCTCCGCCATTCAACAAGATCACGGCTGATCTTTTCGTGGACTCAGATCCACTTACCCACGCTCTCACCGTATCCCTTAATTCCTTTATTGTTCAAAAAAAATCTACCTTAGCTTTAAAATCATTTACTGAAGTAGCGTCAACTACTTCACTTGGCAAGGAATTCCATAGATTAACAACCCTCTGGGTGAAGAAGTTCCTTCTCAATTCAGTCCTAAATCTGCTCCCTGTAATCTTGAGGCTATGCCCTCTTGTCCTAGCTTCACCTGCCAGTGGAAACATCCTCTCTCCTTCTATCTTCTCTATTCCCTTCATAATTTTATATGTTTCTATAAGATCCCCCCTCAATCTTCTGAATTCCAATGAATATAATCCCAATCTACTCAGTCTCTCCTCATAAGCCGACCCCCTCAACTCCCGGAATCAACCTAGTGAACCTCCTCTGCACCCCCTCCAGTGCCAGTACATCCTTTATCAAATAAGGAGACCAAAACTGCACACAGTATACTCCAGGTATGGCCTCACCAGCACCTTGTATAGCTGCAACATAACCTCTCTGCTTTTAAACTCAATCCCTTTAGCAATGAAGGACAAAATTCCATTTGCCATCCTAATTACTTGTTGTACCTGCAGACCAACCTTCTGTGATTCATGCACAAGGACACCCAGGTCCCCCTGCATGGCAGCATGCTGCAACTTTTTACCATTCAAGTAATAGTCCTTTTTACTATTACTCCTACCAAAATGTATGACTTCACATTTATTTACATTGTATTCCATCTGCCAGACCTTTGCCCACTCACTCAATGTATCTATGTTCCTCTGCAAAGTTTCACAGTCCTCTGCACACTTTGCTCTGCCACTCATCTTAGTGTCATCTGCAAACTTTGACACTCTACACGTGGTGCCCAACTCCAAATCATCTATATAAATTGTAAATAATTGCAGTCCCAACACTGATGCCTGAGGCACACCACTAGTCACTGATTGCCAGCCAGAATAGCACTCATTTATCCCCACTCTTTGCTTCCTATTAGTCAACCAATCCTCTATTCATGCTAATACTTTACCCCTAACGCCATGCATCCTTATCTTGTGCAGCAGCCTCTTGTGCGGCACCTTGTCGAAGGCCTTTTGGAAATATAGGTACACCACAGCCACTGGGTCCCCATTGTCCACCTTGCTCGTAATGTCTTCGTAGAATTCCAAAAGATTTGTCAAGCATGACCTGCCCTTCATGAACCCATACTGCATCTGCCCAACGGGACAATTTCTATCGAGATGCCTTGCTATTTCTTCCTTAAGAAGGGAGAGTAGAAATTAAAAGGACACTGGCCATAACTGTTCTGTTTTCCCAGGTTTCAAGGGAGGTTTGAGAAGTCTGAAAAATCACAAATGTTATACCCCTGTTCAAACAAATTTTACAAGGATAAGCCCAGCAATTGCAAACTGGTCAGTTTAACTTTAGTGATGGGAAAGCTTTTAAAAACAATTATTTGAGCTAGAATTAGTAGTTACATGGTGGTGGTGGGGTAACATGGGTTATTTAGGAAGAACTAACACAAATATCTAAAGGAGAAATCATATTGAACTTGTTGGATGTTTTTGAAGAGGTAACAGAAAGGGTCAATGAGGGAAATATTGTTGATGTGGTGTACATGGACGTCCAGAAGTCATTTGTTCCTGGGCCACACTAAAGACTTGTGAGAAAAGTTATAGCTTATGGAATAAAATAGAATTAGCAACATGGATATAAAATTCGCTGATTGATACGATTCAAAGCGTAATTGTCAGTGAATATTTTTCAGGCCAGAGAAAGGTTTGTAGTTCTCCACTGGTCGATACATTGGGACTGTTCATTTTTCTAATATATATTAATGATCAGGATCTTAGTGTACAGGGAAAATGTTAAATTTTGCAGATGATACAAAACTTGGAAGCATTGTAAATTCTAAGGACAATGGGTATTTCAAAATCCATTACCAATTTGGTGAAGTGGGTGGATCGGTGGTTGATGAAGTTCAATGCAGAGAAGTGTGAGATGAGGCATTTTGGTAGGAAGAACACGAAAAAA
>JAHRHZ010000076.1:2562758-2615083 GCA_024137785.1 Ginglymostoma cirratum
ACAAGGACACCCAGGTCCCTCTGCATAGCAGCGTGCTGCAACTTTTTACCATTCAAGTAATAATCCCTTTTACTATTACTCCTACCAAAATGCATGACTTCACATTTATTTACATTGTATTCCATCTGCCAGACCTTTGCCCACTCACTCAATGTATCTATGTTCCTCTGCAAAGTTTCACAGTCCTCTGCACACTTTGCTCTGCCACCCATCTTAGTGTCATCTGTAAACTTTGACACCCTACACGCGGTGCCCAACTCTAAATCATCTATATAAATTGTAAATAATTGAGGTCCCAACACTGATCCCTGAGGCACACCACTAGTCACTGATTGCCAGCCAGGATAGCACTCATTTATCCCCACTCTTTGCTACCCATTAGTCAACCAATCCTCTATCCATGCTAATACTTTACCCTTAACGCCATGTATCCTTATCTTATGCAGCAACCTCTTGTGTGGCACCTTGTCGAAGGCCTTTTGGGAATCTTGGTACACCACATCCACTGGGTCTCCATTGTCCATCTCGCTCGTAATATCGTCACAGAACTCCAAAAGATTTGTCAAGCATGACCTGCCCTTCATGAACCCATGCTGCCCACAGCATGGGAAATATTTGATTCCACACTGATAATCATTCAGTGGATTTGGAACAAACCTTTAGAATATTATTGTCTATTATGTAATGCACTTTTGATCAATACAAGGTTATATTGTTAAAAACATCACAGTTTAGCATCTGTAACTATATCTAATAATTGAAATTAGATATAGGCATCACTACAAAACAAGCCTTACGCTGGTTCTGGTAACCAGGCAATCTCTGTGAAATCATGCAAGAAAGTGGTTGCCAAGCTAAAAAAAGTAACAATGGCTAACACATTACATTTTTATAAATACAGTACTCTTGTGAAAGATATTGTCCATTTTTACACCAGTTACACTGAGGATAATTGCTTTTGGTACCAAGTCATGTTGCATTTAAAAGTGTTCCATTTAAACTATAATTTGAGATTATAATAATAGTCTTTCCTGCTCACTAACAGTTTGGCATAGATTTTTTAAATCCCCCTGTTGGAATAAGTAGTGACATTTATGTTAAGGTTTGAGCCTGATAATAATGCAATGCATTCCTATACAAGAATTCCATTTAAAGTTGAGCTCATAATATAATCTAAGCTACATGTTCACCATATTTTTTTCTTTTAAAAAAAGGCTTTAAATTAATTACCTCATGTATTTATATCATGAAAGAATACTTCATGAGATAAACAATGTTGGACACTTGTTCAGGATTTCATTGAAGGATCAGTTTTGCATTTATATTACAGAAAACTTTGTATCCATAAGAATGAAGGAATGTATGACTGCACACCTGTTATTTATACAGTTTTCAATGATACATTTAGCGATTGCTGACCTTTTAAAATCTTCATCTAAATTTCTGAATTTCAATTTTCCAAAGAGCGCATTGATGAGAATAAGAATTTAATGGTAACACAATGTGGAGCTGGATGAACACAGCGGGCCAGGCAGTGTCAGTGGAGCGGGAAAGCTGAAGTTTCGGGTCAGGGCCCTTCTTCAGAAATGGGGAGGGGGAAGGAAGCTCTGAAATAATTAGAGAGAGGAGGGGTGGGGCTGGGGAAGGTAGGTGAGTGCAGGTAGGCAGTGGTGGGGATCGGTCAGTGAGGTGGGAGGAGCAGATAGGTGGGAGAGAAGATGGACAGGTTGTGTCAGGTCATGGAGGCGGGGATGACAGGGAAGGTTGTTCATGGGATGACACCAGGGGTGGGGATATTTTGAAACTGGTAAAGTTCACATTTCAGCCATTAGGCTGTAGGCTCCCATGGTGGAATATGAGATGCTGCTCCTCCAGATTACGGGTGGTGTTATTGTGACACTGGAGGAAGCCCAGGATGGACATGTCACCCAGGGAGTGGGAGGGGGAGGGGGAGTTGAAGTGGTTCGCGACCAGAAGGTGTTGTCGTTTGTTGCGAACAGAGAACAGGTGTTCTACAAAGTGGTCTCCGAGCGTCCACCTGGTCTCACCAATGTAGAGGAGGCCTCATCGGGAGCAGCAGATGCAATAGACCACATTGACAGATGTACATGAGAACTTCTGTCACCCCACTAACCTCCGTATCCAACATATCCTTCTCTGCCACTTCTGCCACCTACAATCCGACCCCACAACCAAAGATATATTTACCTGCTCACCCATACCTTTCATAGAAACTGCTCTCTCCATGACTTCCTCGTCCGTTCCACACTCCCCACTATCCCCACCACCCCTGGCACCTTTCCCTGCATCCGCAGGAAATGCTATACCCACCCCTACACCTCCCCCTCACCTCCATTCAAGGCACCAAACAAAACTTTCACATCAGACAGAGGTTGGGTGACATGTCCATCCTGGGCCTCCTTCAGTGTCACAATGACACCACCCGGAAACTGGAGAAGCAGCACCTCATATTCCACCTCGGGACCCTACAACCCAATGGTCTCAATGTGGACTTTATCAATTTCAAAATCTCCCCACCCCTGGCCTCATCCCATGACCAATCCTCTGTCTCATCCCCGCCTCCTTGACCTGACACCTATCCATCTTGTCTCCCACCCTTCCGTACTTCCCACCTCACTGACTAATCCATACCACTGACTACCTGTACTCACCTATCACCAACCCAACAACCTCCCCAAGCCCCACCCCTCCAAATATCGTAGGGAAAAGAGTAAGATACTGAAGGACATTGTGAAGTATTTTACATTTTGAGCTGGCTAGTTTAGCTGAAGCTGTAGGTATGTGGATGATTGGGAGGAGCAGTGGTGAGGCAAGGTGGGCTGTAGGCAGTGATGGGGTGAGGGAGTGTGGTGCAGTGGTGGTTAAAAGCTGAAAGCTTAAGCCACATAGACTTCAACTAAATGAATGATACAATAAGGAAGCGGAGAGTGAGGGTAAACAGGTGAATAAGATAAGGACTTTGACAAGGATTGGACCTTTTCTGTCTGAGTGTCTGGTGAAAAGGCAGATCTGTTTTCAGGTCAGATGCATGACTTCTGAATTAGAAGGCCTTTACCAGAGCAAAGCAGTCAAGGGCTTGCCTCAAGGTCCCCAGTCATTAGGGAGAGCAGACAGGATGACACGATTATCCTATCAAAAGAGGGATTTTTATTTCAAGGGTACCTGGTGAGTTGCAGAAAACCTCAGCAACATTTAGATTTTTCAGGCACAGCAAGCACAGAAATGGAGAGGGGACTTCGGAAAGCAACCTCACCTCGACCCCTTCCCTCCCCTGAGAGTCTCACTCTGACCTGGATGTCCAGCTGAGCAAGCTAAGAGGATTATGTGGGCTGAGTTCTGTCACAGATCAGTGAGAGAGAACAATCTCTGTATTTGATTAGGCGAGGATGGAAGTTCCTAAAGATGTCAACAGAAGCAGTGTGCTCCCTCCAACCAGGAGACACAAGGTTCCAGGGTAACAGGAGGGCATAACATTTGCATGGAACAGAATTTCCACCAACCCTCCAGGAATCTTTTGTACTGTGATACCGAATGGCACACTGCCTTCAAATAATCCATTTGATGTTTATCCTCCATTTCAACAATAGTTCTAATTTATTTTTTGAAGCATAAAGCTTAAAGACTCATACTAGATAATGAATAGACTTGAAAATTGGTACGTTAAGAGGGTAATGAGTCAAAAAGCACGACAGACTTATTATTTTGAAAAACAGTCTTCAATACCCTTGCAACAGCATGTCTCTGGTCAATACACCTTGCAGCTAGACTGTTTCTTCTTTCTGCAGGTATGTTATATCCTCATCTGAATATCCAACACTTGATATCCAAGGATATGTTGGATACGGAGGTTAGTGGGGTGACAGAAGTTCTCATGTACATCTGTCAATGTAGTCTATTGCATCTGCTGCTCCCGATGAGGCCTCCTCTACATTGGTGAGACCAGGTGGACGCTCGGAGACCACTTTGTAGAACACCTGTTCTCTGTTCGCAACAAACGACAACACCTTCTGGTCGCGAACCACTTCAACTCCCCCTCCCCCTCCCACTCCCTGGGTGACATGTCCATCCTGGGCTTCCTCCAGTGTCACAATAACACCACCCGTAATCTGGAGGAGCAGCATCTCATATTCCACCGTGGGAGCCTACAGCCTAATATTTAGTCCTGGCCTGTTGATCTCCCACATCCATGCTGTGGATTTCCTGCACAAATAAAGCCCTATCCTTTCCTCCAGATAAGCCATCGCTAGCGCTCACAGTTACTTGCTTTCTGCTGCAAGTGTCAGCAGCAATCTGCCATGAGAGGCTGAATTAGGTGCCCAGACATGTCAAGGGAACTGATCCTCCGCATGTAGTCCCTTTGTTTTTGATTTTGCTTCCTTCCAGCCAGATCTTGGTGGCTATCCCCTCTACTCCGTGGAGAGGCAGAAACAAATAGAGAGAGGAGGGGTGGGGCTCCAGAAGGTGGGTGGGATGGTGATAGCCTACAGCCCAATGGCCTAAACGTGGACTTCGCTAATTTCAAAATCTCCCCAACCCCGGCCTCATCCCATGACCAACCCTCCCTCTCATCCCCGCCTCCTTGACCTGACACAAACTGTCCATCTTCTCTCCCACCTATCCACCCCACCCACCTCACTGACCAATCCCCATCATTGCTTACCTGCACTCACCTATCACCACCCCACCTACCTTCCCCAGCCCCACCCCTCCTCTCTCTATTTTTTTAGAGCTCCCTTTCTCCTCCCCCATTCCTGAAGAAGGGTCCCAACTGGAACGTCAACTTTCCTGCTCCTCTGATGCTGCCTGGCCTGCTGTGTTCCTCCAGCTTCACACTGTGTTGCGCTGTTGTGGAACCTGTTAAATGATTCCAGCCGAAATCCATACTCAAATTTGCACATTATTACTTCCTAAAATACTTTAGTTGATTTACTGCTTCATGCACAGGAGTTCCCAACAAGAATCCCAACTCAACCCTGTGAAAAATAGAAACGGGTGTGATCACATCAGAATCCTGACCTGAGATCATTTGCTGGAACGTTTCCACCCCTCCATGATTTTCTCACCCTACTGTCCCCTTGATCTATCCCCAGTGGTCTGGGAAAACTCCAAACAAGAGACAAAATTGATTTCAAGAAAGAGATACAACATTGAAAATTTACTTTGATCTCCCCAATTCTGTAAACATCAAATAGTTCCTGGCAAAATATTTTGAATTTGCATTGCAAAATTTTGAACGTAACAAGTTACCTATAAAATAAATGTTATATTGCTAATTGCTTGTCTTGCCCAATAGCAGGTGCTTGGTAAACATTTTAGAGTGTTCATACTGAAACAAGTAGTAAATGTTGTGAGGAAATTTCAAGCTAAAAGAGAAGATAGGGCACCACTGTATCATTGTATAACTGTATTATGAAATATTTTCATGTAAAACCAAAATATGGACATCAGTCAAACAGAGCAATTAAAATACAATGTATATATATCAAGTCAGAAAACATTCCAGTGATAGTTCTAGTCTGCATGCCTACTCAAAAACAACATGGAAGTCGAATAGTGACAATGATCCCCAGAAACCTTTTCAAAATAACAGGTTCCTTATGTTTTTGACCGCTGTTGCAATGAGGGAATAGACATCAAATGGATGAACAGAAGACAGCGTGCCATTGGGTATCACTGTACAAAAGATACCTATATGGTCAATGAGAACTATTGATAGGCTTGTTCTGGTGTAAATTAACTGCTCTAACCTTACAAATGATGATGTCCTTGCAATCTGGGACCTACTTAAGGTATTTTGTGACTAATGAAGTTCAACCTTGCTCTGCCATGTTTCAAATATGACCATGAAGTATAAGAGAACAGCTGACCAGCACCATCAGTGTATTTGCTTAGAGGTTCAATGCAACCCATAAGCAGCAAGTACTCTGTTGTTTAGTCAATATATCAGTGGCCAGTTAATTAGTTTGGAAAGTTATTCAATTGATTTAGTTTGATTTACATCATATCCAATGGGAGTTATGGAACATTTATTTCTGGCATTAAATGTGCTGATGAAAAAAAATGTATTAAATAATAATTCATCCTCAAATAGTTGGAGGACTCAAAGAGATGAAAATAAAAACTAATTCAACTTGTTTTCTTATAGAAATGGCTGTAGAAACTGTATGTTAGGCTCAATTAACAAAAAGGAGAATGGGAAGGAAGAGAGAACAGTCTTTATAATTGTACATTTTGCACTTATTTTACTAACTTTGTGCGATTTTACACAAATGCATTTCTCTAAATACTTTAGGCACTTTACTACAGCGAAAGCAGAATGTGTTCAAGTGTTGAGATAAAAAAGTGTAGAGCTGGATAAACACAGCAGGCCAAGCAGCATCAGAGGAGCAGGAAGGCTGACGTTTCGGGCCTAGACCCTTCTTCAGAAAAAGTTACTGAGCACGTGCTGAATTCTTACAGAACCAGGCAGACCTGAAGCTAAGGACCTGCTTGAATCAACTGAGTGTCTCAGAAAACAGCAAGAGACTGTTGGAGCAGGGTCTAAATATACTCTGAGGGTGTGCTCCCTGTACTCCAGCTAAAAAGTGAATAGATAGCCAACTTTGTTTTAATTTGTTAACCAATGGATCTTAAATTATTACAAGCTGAGATTTCTCTCCTTTTCAACACAATGACCAACCTCTTGGAGCTCAGCGACCAATCATATGCCAATAGCTCTGCAGTTCTGGTAGTACCACCACCAGAAGTGGGTGCAGCAGCTGGAGGCCCAGAAAACAAAACAAATGGTGGAACCCAAATAAGTCAGGATCCCACTGGGCCAGGCACCGTTGAAGGGGATAGGGGCATGTTGGACAAAGTGTGATGGCAGGTTCAGGACACAGGAAGGAAAACCTGTTGGTTGGCAGGGAGTGCTACAATTAGCTGCAAAATTAGGTGGCACCATCGACTTTCAATTTTCAACAAGCTTCAAGGTGCAAACAATCACGTTAAACACTGGGCGTGGACATCAACCGTTAAATCTGAACAGCACTGGGTTGAGTTGCTTAGGTGAGCAGGTGTATTAGCCATGGAAATTACATGGTTACGGGGCTAGGGTAGGGGGGTGGGTTTGGGTGGGATGCTGTTTGGAGGGCCAATGCAGA
This sequence comes from Ginglymostoma cirratum, assembly GCA_024137785.1. Classification (NCBI taxonomy): domain Eukaryota; kingdom Metazoa; phylum Chordata; class Chondrichthyes; order Orectolobiformes; family Ginglymostomatidae; genus Ginglymostoma; species Ginglymostoma cirratum. The sequence continues at coordinate 2,569,922 of JAHRHZ010000076.1, forward strand.
CGTGATGGGCTGAAGGGCCTGCTTCCCCACTGTTTGCCAAAGAACATGAAAACTGGTGGAGTTATGCACAGTGAGGAAGTTTGTCAAAGGATACAACAGGGTAGAGATCATTTTGACAAGTGGACAGAGAAATGGAAGATGGGAGTTTAATCCAGCCAAGTGTGAGGTGATGCATTTTTGGGAGGTCAAATTCAAGAGGAAAGTATGCAGTAAATGGCAGGACCCTTATGAGCATTGATATCCGGAAAGATCTTGTGATGCAAGTCCATAGCTCCCTGCAACTTGCAACTCAAATGGATGAAATGGTAAAGAAAGTGTATGGCATGCTTGCCTTCATCAATTGAGTTTAAAAATTGGCAAGTCATGTTGCAGCTGTGTCAAACTTTACTTTGGCCGCATTTGTGGTATTGAGTGCAGTCTGGTCAGCACACTGTAAGAAGGATGGAGGCTTTAGAGAGGGTGCAATAGAGGTTTGCCAAGATGTTGCCCGAATTGGAGAGTATTAGCTATAAGGTAAGCCAGGGTGCAAATATCAAATACCAAGGAGCAAAACCAGAAGTTGCTGGAAAAACTCAGCAGGTCTGGCAGCATCCGCGACGTGAAATCAGATTTAATGCCTCGCGTCCGGCGACCCTAGTGTTAACTCTGATTTCTCTCCACAGATGCTGCCAGACCTGCTAAGCTTATCCACCGACTGTTGGTTTTGTTCCTGAGTTATAGCATCTGCAGTTCTTTTGGTTTTAAATACGAGGGAGTATTGGTTTAGGGTGGGGTGGAGAAATTTTTTTTTTTAAGCAGAAGGTGCTAGCTGCCTGGAAAGTGCTGCCAGGGGAGGTGACAGAACCAGATATGATAACAAAGTTGAGAGACATTTAGACACATATATGAACAGTCAGCAAATAGAGGGATACAGACTATGAACAGGCAAATGGGATCAGTTTAGAATGGCATCAAATTGGTGCAGACATGATGGACCAAAGACTTGTTCCTGTGCTGTACTGTTTTACATTCTACATTCTAAGTTGCTGTAGAAGAAAAAAGAATTTTATCTCAAGTGACGGTCATTTTAACATAGTAGACCAGAAATTGCAAGATACACTGAAGTCAATGAAAAATGTACTATGGTTTGCATTTGAATCCATGACCTCTAGGTTTTATTGTAATCTGATGTGTATATATTCAGCCCATCAAGTCTGCACTGGCCCTCCAAACAGCATCCCACCCAAACCCACCCCCTTACCCTATCCCTGTAACCATGTAATTCCCATGGCTAATCCACCTGCTCACCTAAGCGACTCAACCCACTGCTGTTCAGATTTAACGGTTGATGTCCATGCCCAGTGTTTAACGTGATTGTTTGCACCTTGAGGCTTGCTGAAAATTGAACAGATGAAAACTTAAACAGATGTAAATGACTACCACTGAGAAAAAATGTGATATACTGATCCCATGCCCCATATTTAGAATAGGAACATAGGAACTGGATTAAGCCACTCAGCCTATTAAAACTTTCTATCTGAGTTTACTTTTACCAACAAAATGTAAAGGCTGGCTTGCTGGATCTCAATATTGCCAAGCCAGTTAAGAAGACTTTTTCCCATGGTGGAAGAGTCAGTTACTAGGAGGTTTAGGTTTAAGGTGTGAGGAACAAGGTTTAAAGGTGATGTACGAGGCAAGTTTTTTTGCAGAGGGTGGTGGGTGCCTGGAACTCGCTGCCGAGGGAGGTAGTGGAAGCAGATACGATAGTGACTTTTAAAGGGCGGCTTGACAAATACATGAATAGGATGGGAGTAGAGGGATACGGTCCCCGGAAAGGTAGGGGGTTTTAGTTGTGATGGGCAGCATGTTGGTGCAGGCTTGGAGGGCCAAAAGGCCTGTTCCTGTGCTGTAATTTTCTTTGCTTTTTGTTCTTTGTTCTCTTTGACTTGAGGATTAAAATTACTATATGGAATAAAGACATCAACAGACTGAATACTGCAAATGAACCTGATGATGACTTTGAAGATCCAGATGAAATATGGTCAACCTCTAAAGCTCAATTTTCCATTGAGCAAATTGAACTCATATCTTTGAAATAACAACTGACAGAGCTCACTGACCAATTCACACATAGATGCAGAGACCAGGAGCGCTAGTATGGCACTAGAACAACTGAGCTAGCCAACAAAATAATCAACCATGTGATAACACGTAGTCCAAATACAGGTTTCCAAAACTACCTCTTTGACCAAACCAGAAGTTACATCATCAAAGCACTGCTGAAAAGCAGACACAAGTATAAAGCCATTCTGCAAGGTCGAAAGAGTAATTAGGATGGACAAGTCTAGCTAGCAATGTGGGCAGGACCACGCCTAAAGACTACCCGGCCTTTCATGATATATGCGAGGCATGTACCACCAGACAACATTGGAAGTGCCAATGTTGAAAGCGAAGACTAAAACAAATGGCTCAACATCATTAGAAACCACAATCAGAGGCCAAACAGGTTCAGCAATCCATTGAAACAAGAACACTGAAATAACAGCACAGAGGCTGGTATCCCATCACCAAGTCTCCCCTTATTTATGTGTGTACAGTACTCTAGCTGTGGCCAGACAGCTCAGGGTCAGTCACCTGAACTGACGAAATTCTGAATCCCCTGTTTACATTGGTCATCCAGGGCTCCCTGATTGGCCCAGGTTAACAACCCCAGTCAAGGATCTCAGTCAAAGGGATCCACTTGGTTCCAATCATTATGAACACATAATAGCAATCAACAGATATAGAGCCAAGCTACGCGTCAGATAATGAAGTTGACCTGACCACTGTCCACAAGCTGTGAAGACATTCCATGTGGTGAACATCATAGAATGAAAAGCACAGAGATTCCAAAGGAAGCTCTTCTTATTCAGATGGAAAGCGATCTTTTGACATCAAGATCTCCTGATGAAAGGGAATGCAATGTCTTAAGTACAGAAAAAACTCTAAGAAAATTACAATTTTGTCAATCGGAGAGGAGGTAAAGTTGGTCAAGCATACATGTAAGTAGAAAGTGGACATTGAGAAGAAATGGGAGATTCCACCTTGACATTCGGCAACTATTCCGAAACACACAGCAAATGTCTTGGAACTGTTTGACAAGCAGATATTCTTTACAACAAGGAAGACAATGAAGGAATTCTGCTAACGTGGTGCAAAGCAGTCCAAATAGAGAATATTCACATCTCCAGTTCAATCCTACTTGAGTGGGGAGTCCATCTGGCAAAGAGGCCAGGCCACAAGGAGTTCACCTGCAGGACCCGATGGCTGGACCAATTCGAGAAAAGGCATGGTATTATTGTCTGCATGACAGGTGGTGCATATGCAATAGCTGTGGAAGAAATGACACATTTTTGGCTTAAAAATGGTCCTAGTCATGCAATGAACAAGTGTACATTTCAGCAGATGAAACCTGACTATTCTACTACTTTTGTCAGATTTTTGCTCGTTGATGTTCAATGATGAAATGCCTAATGATGGAAAGTGGAGCAAGGAGATCACTGCTACAGCCTGTGTTCAAAAAAGATGGCATTAAAAGGCTGCTGCTTCTTGCAAATCACAAAGTCCAAGCAGGTGGGTTGCCTTGTGAATGTCAAGACAATGCCCAGGCAGCATAAGGCTCACAAAACTGTCTATCTTGAATAAGGAAATTGATAAAACATATCATAAAAGAAAACAAACATTATTATCAGTACCGTCAACTGGCCCATACACCATGACATGACTGGACTCATCAGCTTGATGTTCTTGTCTTTGCCTCCCAGCACCACGGCTAAGTTCCAACCAATGCATCAGAGCTTGATTAGGAATCTGAAAACCAACGACTGATGACAGCTGATTTCTCAGGTTATCAATGCCATTGCTAAGAAACAAGAGAATAACCCAACTGTTGTAAAGACTATGGTCAGAATGAATGTGGCAGGGAAGGGAGTGACGGAAGCCACAGTTAAGAACTGCTCCCACCGTACTGGATTCAAAGTTATAAGAATAAGAAGAAGCAGGTTGAGGACAACAAGCCCAATGGTAAGTCTTTTTTTTGTTCATGTGTGGGAAAATGGAAATTCCAATAAAGAGAACCATGGAAATGGAAATGGATGACTGCATATTGCACAACAGAATAGACATAATGCGATTGCGGACACAGTACCTTCTTCAACTGGAGGAGCCAAAGGTAGACAGTAGCCCTGAAGATTTTGATGAACACCCATCCACTCATTTGCTTGTTTCTCTAGCCAATGTCGCAAAGGTCATTGATATGATCCAGAATTTCATGGTACAGCACAAAAGTACCAAAATTATGTTTAACTGCATGGATGACTTGGCAAAATATATCACACTTTTCTAAATGCAGGATGCTAAACATAAAAAGATGACAGAGATTCTCTAGAGCTAATTCTCTACATTTTTCAATGCTTCATATAAGATGTAAGGTGTGAATAAATTAAATAGAGACTCCTTTCTCTTTCATTTACTGCTTTGTAATATTTTTATTTGGGATTTCTTTTGAAACATTACATGTTTGTAAGTAAATCAAGGAATACAGATGCCTCCTTGGCTATCATGAAGCTTCAGTGAACTCAAAGTTGTAGAAAGAGCCCCTGGTATTAAACATATTAGGGTATTAATATAAGTAAATACTGAGGGGATACTACGAAGAGGCATTGTGAAGAAAACATGGAATTCCAGGTATGAGAATGGTTGCTGAGCTAGCTTGTGGGGATGTAGTCTTTGAAATACCCAAAGGAAATAAACAATCATCCTTTCAAGCACCTCGTGAAAATAATCGTTCCTCTTGGGAGCTCTTAAAAGTATGAAAATACAAACATTCAAAATGATCATAATGTACACGTCCCTCAGTATTCATAAATTAGTCAAAATTTTAAAAAATCTGGTCGAAACAAGCCAATCTGAGTTATAGCTTTGTTTATAGCCGTGTGATCAACTTCTGCTGAGGTAAATCTACTAGAGGTCTTGGAGTTCAGACAGATACTCATAATGAAATTCCATTGCACAATTGTGCAAACAACTCTTTAAGAGATCAGAGAATTAAGCCTCTGAGGTTTCCCGAACAGATGGCTAACCATCAGATATTGAGTCTTCAAAAGTTGAACACGTGAACTTTCAATATAAGAAATTAGACATCTATTCAGTTCTTTCAAATGACTATAAGGACTTTGAAACAATATACAAATCAAAACAGAACATTCAGACGGACAGATAAATATGTTTCTTGGTACTGTTGAATGCACCAGACCATTTTATCTCCATTTGAATGAAGTACCCTAATGCTTGTAGGCACTTAGCACTATGCTAGTCAATTCAAAAGTCACATGCCTGTTAAGGAAAGAGCCCTGTGGTCAACTAACTGTATTAAAAGTAAATTGAACCTAACATACAGACAGGATTGGAAAAAGTCAGCATGGGTATATGAAAGGTTAATCATGCTCAACAAAGCTACTGATTTTTTTGTTTTGTTTTTTGCAGATGCAACTGGGAGAATAGATAAACCAGAATCAAAGGATATGGGTATTGAATTTTTAGAAGGCCTTTGATAAGATCCCTCCATAAATGTTATTGGGCAAAGCTATTGCACATGGGATGCGGGGTAATATGTTGGCATGGATTGAGAGAAAGGGAATAAATGCACATTTTCCCAAGTAGCAGTGTTCCACAAGGGGTGCAACAAGGATCAGGATTTAGACTGCAGCTTTTCACTATATTATCTAAATGTGAATTTATGATCCTCCCCACTCCCTTTAATTTTGACCACCACTGTAGGTTTGTCCAGCATCATCTTTGCAAACTGCAGCCACTGGAGCTAAACTAAGGGTAGAAAAATGACAATCCTGAGTGTTCTGCCACTTCCTTTTCCATTGCTCAATCAAAACCACTGCTCAGCCTGGATCACACAATCTCCACTTAGATAAGAGATTAATTTCATTTCTGTTTCAATCAAATGCCTTTAACAGCACTGCATTGATTATTCCTCAGCTCCCAATAGAATATAAATCAATATATTGCTGAATGGAAGGATATTGTGCAAAATCTTCACAACGTTAAAACCTCTGCTTAAATTCAATGTTTGTGTTTCATCCTGAATTCAGGACTCAGCTTTTCTGCATTAGCAAAATGATCTCAGAATTTAAATTGGAAAATCTCTCGGATGGTTGCCTCATAACCAAAATTAGCAGGGATTTACAACGCAAATAATGCTGTGACTACTATCAAGGCCCCCTCGTCATTATTAAAAACTCAAGCAACACTACTAAATGCATATTTCACAGGATTTTACAAGCTAATTTATATTCTGTCATGAGAAAAAAGGTGTGAGCAGAAATAGTTAGCAGGATGCATATGCCCAAATCTTTACAATGAAAATATGTCACTTTCGACTGGGAAAGAATAAGAAAAAAAATTATAAATTAATACTATAAATATTTTGAATATGTGAGTTGCTGCTCCTGTTGCCTGCCTGAACTAAATAGGAACAGCAAATGCATTCAATTTGTAACTATTTATTAAAACTGCACCGATATTTGCATTTAGAACTCTTTTGATGTTCATCTCAAAAGTAGAAAACACAATAATTTGTGGTCAATACTTTAGTACTAACCAAGAAAATATTTGAAAAAAAAATAATTTTGTTTATATCTTTAGCGAGGTGTCAGATGTTAAAATTAATTTTCAAATGACCCTCGGGTGAAACAAGAAACACAGCTCAGAGAAAACATCTGTAAAATAAATGTTCAGTAAAATTATTCATAATTAGTAAACAAGGGGTTTCAGTACACCGACACTTACTGCTTTACCTTTTTACAAATTAGGAATAAAATTCAAATACGCCTGAGTACATAAACATCACAGCAGAGATTTCCACCTGCCTATGAATTCCAGATCTAAATAAGCATTGGTTATTCATTTATGAAATACTCAAGATTCACAACATCATTTTTAACTGAAGAGCTTATAAACATGAGTTGGCAACAATTTTGGAACCTTAGATGAGGACAGAGCCTCTAAGCCTCTAAGAAAAGTATTATTTTTCAAACAAGCTTGTTCAACAGGCAACCCGGGCATTAGAATATCCCCTGGCAAGGAGTCTTATCCTATTGTGCCCTGTTGTTCATATCCAGATCAAGTAGGAGCTGCTCGAAACAGGCATTGCTATTTTCTTATGTTCCTTAAATCAGAGGCTGTTTCTCTGCCATGTTGGTTACTGATGATTCAAATATTCGTTTGGATGGATGGTTGGTTTGCGATGCAGAGTGATGCCAACAGTGGAGGGTCCATTCCTGCACTGGCTGAGGTTCCCATGAAGGATCCTCCTCCTCAACCTTTCCCCTGGCCAAAGGCGTGATGACCCTCAAGGTAACCCACTAACAGGGTCTCCGTCCCTCATGAGGCGGCAACCCTATGACCCTCGGGACTATGGCAACATTTAAATCCGAACTAACACTGAGCCAATCGGTTACAAATATAGAAAATAAACTGTCTCTGATTGGTGGATAAAGGCGTGCACATGTCTCTATCTTTATGGCAGTAAGTTTACTAACCTGATTTGCTACAATGGAGGGGATGCTTACTGGGTGGGATGGCCTGGATAAGAGGTGGCAGATGTGCAAGTCCTAGGTGGCTAATGAACGCGGGGTCAAGGCTGCCACCAGAGTCAAGGTGGTGGGGTGGCGTCATGGCTGTGATCTAGGCTGAGGCAGCGGGCAGGCCCAGGGTTGACAGCATGGTCAAGATTACAAGTGTCGAGTCTGGGAGCAGACTGTCGAAAAGAAAGTTTCGTCATGAGCATTTGTTCTGAGAAAGGGCATACAACCTGAAACATTAACACTGATTTCTCTCCATAGATGCTGCCAGACCTGCTAAGCTTTTCCAGCAATTTCTGTTTTTGTTCCAGATTTACAGTATCTGCAGTTCTTTGGGCTTTTACTCCACCATGAACAGGCTTGACCACCTGTAGAAACCAATTCAGGATGGTGGAGCAGGTTTCCTGAGCCCACACATAGTGTGTGTGCATGTGACAGGGAGACAAAGAGAGAGAGGGTGTTTGATGAATAGTGAGGGAGAGGCAGAGTGTGTGTGGATGGCAGTGGCAGAGACAGTGTGGGGTGGATGGGAGGATGTGGCAAAGAGAATACTACAGGGTGACCACTCTATGGGTGAAGAAATCTCTCCTCATCTCAGTCCTAAATGGCCAAAGGTGGAATAGTCCACCATTTGTCCTTGAACAGCTCGCAAAGTGATTTCCTGGCTGTGGTGACTTCAAGCAGTTCCTTACCATCACAAGTAGGCAAAGGATGATTCCACCAGTGATTCTTCTCACACATCAGAGGTTCTTCATGACTGATCGTGTAGCCAGATTCACAGCTGAATGCCACAGTGGAACCTATTGAGAAGTCCTGCCCATAACGATAGCCATTCACTGGAATACCAGGATCCATGCAGGAATATGTATCCACTGTAACACCTGCAGAAACAGAAAGAAAAAATATAAAATATAAAAAACTTACACTGGTCATCTATAACCAAACATGCTGTTTAATTTTTTCCACACCAGCTGTTTTATGCACAGTGTTTGCTTCCTTTGTAACAAAATATTAAAAGCTCATCTCTCTTTAAACAAATCTAAATGAAGCATAAGTTCAATTAAAATGCTACAAGGAGCACTTACTTTCATAATGAATCTTGAAACCAATGTTGGACCGACTATTATCAGTTGCAAAGAGAAGGTAAAGATAGTTGGTGCTACTAAACAGAAATTGAGGAACTTGTGTGCCATTGAAAGAGCCAAGAACTGGGGACAGAAGACTTGGACCATCGTGAACTTCCAGAACATCATAATTAACTTCAGTTTGAAACCTATGTGTAGAGAAATTTTAATTCATACATAAGTCAATACTATATGTTCAAACAAATTTAACTTTTGGAGAATAGTTTCTTTTCAAGTATCACCCCAGCATAGTTAACCAACTATAGGATGCAACTTAATAACTAGGTTTTTGTAAATGTTTCTATTAAACATATTTAATCATTATAAACCAAGAAAGATAATACAAAAATCACTCCTTTTGTTCAGCTAGTCACATATTCATGTTTTTGAAAAATAAATGGACCACTATAATTCTGCTTTTATCTTTCTGAAATCTGTACATTAATTTTCAAAGTAGTGATGGAAGAATTGTTTTACGAAAACTGATGCGGGATATAATATAATACCTTTAATTTCATTTGCCAAGATATAAAAACTAAGATTTTTTACAATGGCTAATTTGCACAATCTAAACTTCCCTGAAAAGTACAAAGAATTTGCTTATCAATTCAGATAGTCATTCATACACATATTGAGATTTGAAAAAAAAAGCTTGTGAGAAGACCTTTCAAATGTTATTTTGATGGAATGTCCTGGTTCAGCTTCAATCACCCACTCACAATTCTGGGAATCTTTATAATATCCAGGCCAGCCTGGTGATAGGATTACTCCATTAGGAGAAGAAAAATGGCCACCACAAGGAGCTTCAAAACAAAAGGAATAAATTTACACCTTAGCATGTTCATATCAATCCAAAGACTAGACGAAGGTGTACTGCAATCTTAAATGTAGGAAAGCCATTACAGAAAAACAGGAATAAAGTATACTTAAGAATATCAACATTACAGGAGTAGAAACTTTGAATGTTCCACGACGAATTTCATTAACTGTGTTCAAAATCCATATTGGTGTAATAAATAATATCACTTCTGTAATGCAAATCAATCAATTGAAAATGATAACTGTCACTTAACCAGAATGTGTGACTTTTTTAAACCATCATAATTATGTTAACACATTGAGAAGTAGAGTTTTAAGGATCAAAAGAACAGGGGAAGGCTATTCAAACCCTCAAGCTATATCACATCAAATTAGATCATGGTCGATCTGCAGTGAAATACTATTTATCAATTTTTGTGTTCATATTCTTATCCATAAGAAAAAAGAATTTGAACTCAGTCTTGAAATCTCCATTCAAGTACCTACAATTTTGTGGAAATAGAATTCCAGCAATCTACTACTTTTGGTCTGGCAAAATTACTTCTTGATTTCATTTCTAAAAGTTCACCTCTGATTTTAGGATGCTCCTAACTTTGACAACTTTTCTGAATTGACTCTTTTGAAATCCTTTACCATATTGAACAGCAAATTGTATTTATTTGGCATCATAAAACTTCCAATGACATTTTATATAGGTGTCATCAAATAAAAATTGACACTGAGCAACTTGAAAAGGTTTTAGGATGGATGACCAAAATAATGGTCAATAGAACCATTTGATAACTATCTTAAAGAAGGAAAGTTAGATAAGAAGGCAGAGTGGTTTAGGGAGAGAATTTCAAAGCTTGGTTAGTACCAATGCTGGAACAACTAAAATGAGGAATTCTTAAGTGACCAGAATGGAAATCTGAGTGTATTACAGGGGCAGAGGAGGTTACAGAACCAAAGACGGATCCAAAGTCATCCAAGAATTTTAAAATTAAGATATTTCTTCATCAAGAGCCAATGAATATAGAGATGGTGGGTGAATGGAACTTAGCACATGTTAGAACATGGAAAGCAGAGACAAAAACAAAGTTGCTGGAAAAGCTCAGCAGGTCTGGCAGCATCTGTGAAGGAAAAAACAGAGTTAACGTTTTGGGTCCGGTGACCCTTCCTCAGAACTGGGAAGCATAGCATTGGATAAAGTCAGATTTACACAAAGTAGGAAGTGGGATGCTGGACTGATGTGCAATGGAATCAAGTCCAGAAGTAAGAAAGGCATGGATGAGGTTTTCATCAGCAGAAAGGCTGAAGCAGGGACACAGGGGATCATTGTCATATGGATATTGAAACACATGGTCCAGTTAATGGAAAGAATACATTGTTGGAAGCTTGTGTTAGGACTAAATATGACACCCAGGTGTAATAATGTGCAGGTGCTGGTGTTGGACTGAGTTGGACAAGGTCAAAATGAAAACAGCCTGACTCCAGGTTGAAACAAAGACAGATTCTAAACAAGGCCTCACACCTAAAATGCATTGTCTGACCTAAGATGTCACCTCTTGTGTACAGAGAATAAACCTTTAGTTATCTCGGGGCAATGACTTGAAAGAAATTCTGGAATTTCGATTTTAATCAACCAAAATCTGCATCTCCTTTCTAATTAATTAAAGATTTAACAGGAGGAAGTCAGCCAGCCATTTCAGGTTTATTTAATACATTTGCATCCGTTGTATGATCCTTTGATCTTTTACTTATAAATTCTGTGTCTTGATATCTCCTCTCTCACTACATCTGAGAAAGGAGCAACGCTTAGAAAGTTAGTGTTTTCAAATAAACCTGTTGGACTATAACCTGGTGTTGTGTGATTTTTTGACCTTAATCAGTTGTGAAAAATCTGGTTCAGCCTCAGATAGTTTGCCAAAGGGAGGGATGGAATCCGTTTCCACTGACCAGTACTAGATGTCAGACAAGCAGTCTGACAATGTAAAAACAGTGGAGCGCTCAAGAGAAGTGGTGTTGAATTGGAGATACATCTCACCATTTGTTATTTTGATCAGATTGTCTTTGTCTGTATACTGGTTTTCAATAATTTTGCAAATGGATCCCAAATTGTTTTAGATCCTGCTTTGTTCATAGTCTCTCAACGGGCATAAAATGTGATGCAAATCAATCTCGCACTTCCCAATTCAGCATTCCTATCCAGACATAATCTGTCTTTGTCTCCACATAGCCACCATTTCACATGATATACCACCCAGCCTTTCAGTGCCGTCCTTCATCTAAGTTATTCATATAAATGGCAACAGCTGAAGCCCCAATCTGGATCCCTGGAGATGATCAGTTGTCACATATTTATGACATGTTCATATTAATTTATCAAGATACATGGCAATACCTTCACATTTAGGGATTGGGCCACTCCACATGACCTTTCCATCTTTTAAAACACATGTTATGGTTTCTGTCCCTTGGGTTTTGATGAATCCTTCTTCACAGAGAACAGACACAGAGTTTCCTAACTGAAAATTGTCACCAAACCGTCGTCCATTAATGGGAATGCCAGGATCAGGGCATTCATTGTGTCCAAAAGCTGTGCACAGAAAAGAGAGAAAATATGGTTAATCTCTTATGCTGTCATTTGAAGTTTAATGGCAGCCTATTTTGAAAGGAACCTGAATAATTGTGTCTGCAAATATTCTGCAATATAGCAGGTTAAACAACCAATTTCCAGACAAAAATAAGGTCTCAAATGTAAGGAAACAAAGAGAATGGGATAGTTATTAATATTTAGAGAACACTGGGGTGGGAAGAGAAAATGAGAAAGGAGACAAACAAGAATTCATATCTACATAACAAGCTCAAGAGACAAAGTTATCCTGTTCAGAGCTTTCTGACAACTTTAATGCCCGGCATATCCCCCATTGCTACCAAGGCAAGGGATTAACCTTGGTTCAGTAGGGAGTACATGAGGGCATGCCATGTGCAGCATTAGGCAAACTTTAAAATGAGGTGTCAGCCTGGTGAAGCCACCAAACAGGATTACTTTCACGCCAAACAGTATAAACAGCAAGTGATAGACAGAGCCAAGCAATCCCACAACCAACAGATCAGAGCTAAGCTCTGTATTCCTGTCACATCTGGTCATGAATGGTGGCGTATAATTAATCAACTCGCTGCAGGAGGAGACTCCACAAACATTTCCATCCTCAATGGTGGAAGAGCCCAGTACATCCGTGCAAAAGTTAAGGCTGAAGCAAATGAAGTAATCTTCAGCTAGAAGTGCCAAGTGGATGATACATCTTGGCCTCCTTCAGTGGTCCCCAACATCAGATACCAATTTTCAGCCAGTTCAACTCACTCCACAAGATATCAAGAAATGTTTGGAGGTATTAAACTTGCCACTGCCCTAGCTAATACAGTTTCAATACAGTTACAACACTAGCATCTACCTGACAATGTTGAAAATTGCCCAGGTATGTCCAGTACATAAATAGCAGGACAAATCCAACCCTGTCAATTACTGCCCCATCAGTCTATTTTTGATCATCAGCAGAGCGATGGAAAGGTGCCACCAACAGTACTATCAAACAACACCTACTCAGCAATAACTTGCACAGTTGACAGTTTGGGTTCCACCAGAGTCACTCAGCTCTTGACCTTATCATAGGCTTGGTTCAAACATGAACAAAAGGCCTGAATTACAGAGGTGAGGTGAGACTGATAGCCCTTGACATCAAGGTCACATTTTATAGAGTGTGGCATTAAAGTGTGCGAGCAAAATTGGCATCAATGGGAATCAGGACAGACTCTATGCTGATTAGAGTCATACTTGATGCAGAGGAAGATGGTTGTGGTTGCTGGAGGTCAGTCATTTCAGCTACAGGACATCACTGGGGAGTTCCTTGGCATAGCATCCTAGGTCCAACCATCTTCAGTGCTTCATCAAGGACCATCCCTTCCTCTTCAGGTCAGAGATGAGAATGTTTGCCAATGATTACCAATGTTTAGATACTGAACCAAATGCAACACGATCTGGGTAATATCCAGGCTTGGGCTCACAACTGGCAAGTAACATTCATGCCAATAAGAGACAATCTGACCGCTGCCTTTTGACATTCAATGGTGTTTTTTTCATTGAATCCCCACTGACCAGAGGCTCACCCGGACTTGCCATATAAATACAGTGGCAACAAGAGCAGGTGAGAGGTTAGGAATACTGGCATGAGTAACTCACCTCCAAACTGTACAAAGCCTGTCCATCATCTACAAAGCAAAAGTCAGGAGTCTGATGGAATACTTTTCATTTGCCTGGATTGGTGCAGCTCCAACTGCACTCAAGAGGTCTAACACCATCCAGGACAATGCTGCCCACTTCATTGGCACTACATCCACAAACATCCATTCCCTTCACCATCAATGTTCAGTAGCAGCAGTGTGTGCTATCTACAAAATGTACTGCAGAAATTCACCAAGACTCCTCTGACAGTACCTTCTAAACCCATGGCCACTTTCCTCTAGAAGGGCAAGGGTAGCAGATACATGGGAACACCACCACTGCAATTAGCCCTTCAAGCCATTCAGAAATATATTGCCGTTCCCTCACAGTGACTGGGCAAAAATCCCTGAACCCCCTCCATAATGGAAGTCAATCTTCAGAACGTGGTCTACAGCTATTGAAGAAGGCAGCTCACAATCACTTTCCCCAAGGGCAACTAGTGTTGGGCAATAAAGATTGGTCAACCAGCGATGCCCATCTCCGACAATTCAAAAAAAAATTCAACAAAAAAAACTCAGCTAACAAAACAAATGGGCTAAGAATGGATCCCTGGACAGAACCTAGACAAGATGGGGTATTTTTTGGCAAAGTACAAAAGCCATTGATTAAGATTTTCAGACATCAAACAAATAGAATTTTTTTTTTATTCATGCATGGGAAATGAAAATTGTCAATAAAGTCAGCATGTATCCCTATCCTTTAGCCTTGAGAAGTTGGCAGCACTTCTTCAGGAAGATTGGTACAAATGGTTCAGCCTTTACTGTTGAACCAATGAGTTGGGCTCCTCCATCATGGTGAATGGGATATTTGTGAAGTTTTTCCCTCCTGTATGTATGACTACATACAGCTGCAAGTGGTGGGACTGCCGAGATTAGATCTCATCTGTTACTTGTAGAATTGCTTAGCTCTATATACAAGATTCTACTCCAATTTTCCGGCATTCAAGCAGTCATCTGTTGTACCTTCACCAGTGGTACTGCATTTTTAGGAATGCCTGAGGCTGCTCCTAAACCAGAATTGATCACCCAGTTTGACTGTAATGTTAGAGTGTGAGATGTACTGGGCCATGAGACTGCAGATTGTGGCTGAATACCATACAAGACCGTATTCTATTTCTAATCAATGTAATCAGAAGTAATCAATGATCAATTTTGTGAATATTTTCATTGGTAGTTGCATCTGTGACAGGTAGATTGGTGAGGATAAGATCAAGTAGGTTATTCTGTTATTTATTGATTTCCTCACCGCATGCCACATGCCCAGTTTGGTAAATTAGTCCATTTCGACTCAGCCACCCTGGTCAGTAGCAACGTTCCTGATGGAAGTTTACTGAGCTATCAAGTATAGGTGATCATCACGCAGCTCAAGAGACTTCATTGGATCCAGAGTCAATATTGAGAACTCAAAGTGCTGTCCCTTCCATATCACTGTATTGTTGTTTCTGGTTGTCTTGATGGGACAGGACATACTCAGGGATAGTGATAATGGTGTCTGGGATATAGTCTATTAAGCATGATTCAGTAAGCATGACAATGTTGGGCTTTTGCTTGAATAGTCTGTGGCCAGCTTTCCCAATTTTGGCACAAACCTCCAGATACTATTAAAGTCAATTTTGCAGGTTAAACTGGACAGGGTGGAACACTATCACTTCTAGGGCATGAGTTATGCCAAAAGATCTGTTCATTCATTTGTTTTGCACAGCAGCTATTAGGCTTCCTATGCCCTATCAAAGATCAGTTAAAAGTCAATCACTTTGCATCAGTCTGGAGTCACATACAGGGCAGATTGGGCAAGATCAACAGATTTCTTCCCCGAATAATATATAACATGGGTTTTTATAACAATTTGAGATCTTCATCATCATCATTACTGAAACTAGATTTCAATTCAAAATACATTAAGGAATCTTAATATTACACCTGTTATAACTTTGTGATTTAAATCTACATGCCAGAACAACAGACCTGATATTGGATTTGAAATGCAGCAACATTTCTGCAATTCAGCATTTTCAACTGCATGCTCAGTGTTGAGTTCAATGTTAATTTCCTTCTAAAGAAGTTAAAAATGAACATTTTTTAAATAAATTAATTAATCTTGTATTTGAAAGCAATGTTTCTGAAAACTGTCCATCTGAGTTAGGATTATGTCAGATGTTTAATGATTCAGACCTCACTCTCAAATGTGAGCACTCTTTCTTAGTTGACATTCTGCATTGGTGAAGGGGCCATCTTTTAAATAGGGAATAAAATTAAAGCCCTATTTGTCATTTCCAGTCAATTTGGTTCAATGTGAAACATTTTACAGTGCAATTTGAAGAACAACAGAAGAATTCTCATGTGTAATCACTATAAGAGAGAGATTGACTGGTTGCTGATTTCAAAATATGTTGGTGAGATCTTGCTGTAATTTGCTCTTACCGTTACATTTCAAAGCGAGTCATTTTCTGGCGAATCTTCCCAAGGGCAATATCCACAGTATAAATATAAAATAAAGTGAAGCCAATTGAGAGTTGATAGCCACTACATAAAAGTAAGTGTTGTTTTCCTATCACAGTTACTGGTTCTTTCATTGGATTATGTCATATTGCAAGCAACATTCAACAATTATATCTCCACATATTCATATTCTGAAATGGATGAACAAAATATGGAAGAACACTGGAAATTCAAATGCTGAAACTACAAAGTAGATGAGGCAACTCTGATGGGAAAATATCAGTGACTCTTCTTTGAATGTTTTGAGGAAGGGTTACACTCAAAATATTATTCTAATCTTTTCTTCAATTGATGCTAAATTATCAGTTTTCATTTTAAACAAAATCAGCAATGTAAATTCATAGACTCAGAAATTCATAGGGTTTGGAAGGTTTGAGCTATAGGGAGAGGTTGAATAGACTGAGGCTATTTTCCCTGGAGTGTCGGAGACTGAGGGGTGATCATTTAGGGGTTTATAAATCATGATGGGCATGGATACGCTGAGTAGACAAGGCCTTTTTCTTCATGCTGGGGGAGTCCAAAACTGGAGAAAATAGGTTTAAGGTGAGAGGGGAAAGATAAAAGATACTTAAGGGCAATCTTTTCACACAGAGGTGGTGTGTATATGGAATGAGCTGCCAGAGGAAGTGGTGGAGGCTGGTACAATTACAACATTTAGAAGGCATCTGCAGAGGTACATGAATCGGAAGGGTTTAGAGGGATATGGGCCAAATGCTTATAGATGGGAGTAGATTAATTTAAGATATCTGGTCAGCTGGATGAGTTGGAAAAAAGGATCTGTTTTCATGCTGTACAACTCAATGACTCTGTAACACCACTGATATTAAATGTAAGTCAACTTGACAAATGTCAAAGTTAATATAATTTAATAGAATACAGTCATACTACTAATAACCTTTTATTGATAGCTCCAACATAACTAAAGACCTTAGAAATATATTGTGCATTGTACTCTGTAGTAGTATCGGTGTCGAGTCAATTACCTGATTGAGTGCAATCTTTGGTTTCTCAATTACCAACCACTGCAACTGCAATTATGTAATAGTTAGGCACACAGTCACACTTACACAAACTGAGGATGTAAGCTAAGGGAACAATGATGGGAAGGGAGATGCTATATAACACATTTCTTCGGGATAGCATTTAAATGACCAAGCACACATACCATTTCTGAAGATTCTTAAGCGGAAGCCAGGTAAATGAATGATGGAAAAAGAATAAAAGATTTGCTGGTAGGATTAGATAAGTGAGAGGAAGCTCGAATGACATATTATCACAAGCATTGACTAGTCAGAATGAGCAACTTCTTTCTCTGATGCCAACTGATGTACTATTGTTGATTGTCACTTTTCTTTCTATCCAAAGCTGGTGGCATCATTGCAATTGTGTGAAAATGTTTGCAAAATTACAATTATTTCTACTGCCTATTGAAATCTTTAAAAAAATTAAACCAAATTTCAATGTCAAGAGTTTGCAGGTGATTAAATGAGGTACTGTCAGTTATGTGTTGAATCAATTTAGAAAAGTAAACATACTGCTATATGTGATGTTAAATCCTCGTCCAGACATGGAGTGGTCAGCCTGAAATTCCAGACGTAGAATGTGACCATTACTGGTGAGATGTGAAGGAACCTCTGAACCACTAAATGTTCCCAGCAGAGGCGAATCAACTGATTCCCCATCTTTAACAGCAAGGAAGTCAAACTGAGATTCCAAGTCAAAATCATTGAAAGAAAGGTGAATCCGACTCCCTCGGACTGCAACAATTAGCCAGACACAGTTCATATTATTGCTGTAGCCCTCAGGATAATCCGGTGACAGTACTGTTCCAACTGGTGCCGTGAAGTTAGACAAACAAGGAACTGTAAACATAAGATCAAACAGGTTACATTCAAAAAAGCAGCACATTTGAACTCTTAGTAAATTGGAAGCATTCATTCAAAAGGAAACATTATCATGTCAAGCATTTGTTTTAAATGGCACCAGACTATTTTACTGAATAATTCAGTGTTGATAACACAAGAAAGTTGAAGATATTGTACTCGGATAATACGGTTAGTTGAAATAATGACTATCAAGTCATCCTTGTAAAGGCAACTGTCGAGACAATAACATACATCTCAGCTCCTTGAAATACAACTTCAAGATTACCTTGTTTGCTTTTCACATTATCGCCACAAGCTAGAAACAGCTGATAGCACACAAATAGAATAATGCTATCCCATGCTGCTTTATTATTAAACTACCATGTTGAGCTCGTTTCAAAATTGCCCATTTCAGAAGCAGCAAAACTGCCAAAAATGATCCAATCAATCAATCATAGGTTACTACCTTTTCCATGTGATGTAGTGTATATCCAACTTCAAGGGTAGCTACATCTGGAATTTGCAGTTTTAACAGATTAAATTGTCAGCGGCAGATAATGTTGAAACTTAAATTTGGCAATGCATGCAGCCTTATTCATGTTTGCAGAAATCATAATGAAAGTAAAATTTGAAGCACAAATCAATCCTTGAGATTTATTGTGAATGCACTCGGGGTTTAAGGAATTCTTGTTTTAATTGGCTTTATAAACAGCAAACAAAACAAAATAAAGGTCCTTGGCTGCATTTTAAGTAACTTTTATTCATAAATGCAGTACAATAAAATGAGAATGAGTCATAATAAGTCATAAACAATTGAAATACTCTTAAATTGGTTCTTCAGTAACAGCAAGTAAAAAGTTAGCTAAGATAATGCATCAGTCACAAGGCATGGATGAATCCAGTGGCACTGCAAGTTGGAACAAAACTCTTTCACAACTACAGCCTGGACTATATCCAGTATAGACATATGGCAAGAAAATTTACTCCCTCTGATGGCTATTAATGGGCTTAAGTTAAATTAGTTTGGACAGCTTAAGACAATTCAGAGCAGGCATGATTCTATACCACAGATCTGCCTTCACAATTAAAAATTGGCACAAAACCAGTCTTCCTACAGCCTGTAACTTAAAGTTTGATATATATGCACCATGGAAAAGCAATTTAGTTTAATTTGACTTTTGATTTAAAACGTGCAAAAACTAGAAATTAGAAGTCACAGTTTACATGTAAAGAAATGCAAATTATTTTAGTGATCTCTTATGAAACCCAGGAGCATTGGTTTTACTGGAACAAAGTGGACTTTAGCACAGGTAAAACTGTTCCAGTAAAATGTTTCATTTGTGAATCAGCTGAATGCACAACCACAATAAAGCTTGCCTTCTTTTGAGACAAATATCCATGTGATTATTATCACCATAGAATCCCTACCGTGTGGAAACGGGCCCTTTGGCCCAACAAGTTCACACCAACCCTTGGAGCATCCCACAGAGACCCATCCCCCTGTAACCTACACATCCCTGAACACTACAAGCAATTTACTATGGCCAATCCATCTAACCTACACATCTTTAGACTGTGGGAGAAAACCCATACAGACACAAGGAGAGCGTGCAAACTCCACACAGACAATCACATGAGAGTGGAATCAAACCTGGGTCCCAGGCACACTGAGGCAGTAGTGCTAACCACTGAGCCACCATGCCATCCATGAGTTCACTTACTGCTTATGCTTGAGATACAGAAGTAAACCAGTGTTGCACTGATCTTGAACACTGTGTGGAGTTGGAAACTCAAACAAGTCAACCTTCATCTTATTGAATGGCCATGTTGACTTGAGGGGCCAAGTAAATTTTTACTGTTCCTATTTCATGTGTTTGTTTCTATGGCCATAATAAGTCAGAGACTCAGACGTAAGAGTGACCCCATAGACTCGAATGCAGGTGCAAAGCAGGTTCACAAATGCTGCACTTTTTTATTTCCCCTGGAAAAACAAATTGTACTCTGCCTTAAAGATCCTGTAGTGTTGTATAAGCCAGTTGGCCTGAAAGAGATAATAGGTACTGCAGATGCTGGAGAATCCGAGATGACAAGGTGTGGAGCTGGATGAACACAGCAGGCCAAGCAGCATCACGGGAGCAGGAAAGCTCGACGTTTCGGGCCTAGACCCTTCTTCAGAAATCTGATGAAGGGTTTAGGCCCGAAACGTCAAGCTTTCCTGCTCCCGTGATGCTGCTTGGCCTGCTGTGTTCATCCAGCTCCACACCTTGGCCTGAAAGAGAGTTAACTTAGAAGGTTGTAATAATTCTGCCCACTGATTTATAATGACTATATGAGACAGGAGCTTGTTCGTTGCTCAGTAAATTCTTCGGTTAATCAGTTCAACTGCCAATAGCCATGTACCATATACCAGGTTACTATTTCTTAGGAGATAAAAATGCATCTTCTTTAGTGTTAATGCAGTTAACTAATAATAAGTTAGTGTAATCTGTTATCTTTTACGATATGACAAACTAGTTCTTATTACTCAAGTTAAGTGTCTTCTGCTGAACACTTATTCATGGCTCATCCTTCATCCCTTGATATGAATATGCCACACAGATGAACATTACAGAAAGGGTTGGTTTCAATAAATCTACTCAAAGAAGATCCTAACAGAACCAGTTATGAGCTACAGGTAGACAGGGTGGTTAAGAAGGCGTTTAGCACACTTGCCTTCATTGCTCAGACCTTTGAGTATCAGAATCGGGACGTCATTTAGAGGTCATGCAGGATGATTGTGAAGTCTCTTCTGGAGGACTGTGTGCAGTTCTGGTTACCCTGCCTCATAACACTGACTATTTCCATGCAGCATTTTTGCAAAGCAGGAAAGCATTCAATGTAAAACTCAGAGTCATCTTTTCTGAGGTTGGTACCCCAATTGTGAGAATCACAGGACACTTATATTTCTTCCCATTACTTTTATGTGTTAGTGAAGGTTTTAGAAATCCTGAAATGAAGCACTCTTCTTTGGAGAGCGCATAACACTTGGCTGAGGGGTTGATAACATTCTGAAAAGGAAGTCTGAACTTTTTTTCCACCTTCAGATGTTCAGTATGCAATGCCATATTGTGACATTTTTTGACATTGTATTGTAGGTTTTATTGTAGTGATTCATTATAAGGCTCTGCACTAGAAAGTTAAAAAGAGCATTACATTGACTGCTAATGTGAGTGTGTTGACATGCATTGCAGTACCTTTTCCATTGGAGAAAGTGACATAATGAGTTCAAGATGCAGGAAATTGTGCTTAGAAACTCCCCTTGTCACTTCAGTAAAGTTAAATATCTATACAACTCTGACTGTGAAGAAGAACTCCCCTCTTTTTGGTAAATAAATTCAAGAACCTGCTTTTGTCTGTAGGTTGATGGGAACTCTATTTTGGACGCCATCTCTTCTTTCAAGTTAATGCTGTTGCAGTTGTAATAGTGTTTGGATGGCAGTAGTGATTTTGAATTTTTGGTTGAGTTTGAAAAACTGTCAGTGCAGTCTGCTGACACTGCTGTTCAGTGTTAAAAACTGACAGCCTTAAAATGTTGCAATATCATCTCCCGCTTTTGATGTTAGTTCAGAGCACATACTTGATTTTCTTCAACACAACAGAATAACCACCTAACAAATTAATTATTTTTCAATGGACACTTTGTTTTTCACCACCAATGACACATTTTTGAATGCAAATTTTATTGTCACAGGTTTAATTTGAACTAAATTTGTTTGTAATATAATTGTTATTGTGCTTTCATCTCTCCTGCACATAGTGGATACAAGGTGAGTGCCTGTGGAGAATACATGGGGAGCACAGGCAGCCTGACAATACACATTGATGGCACTGGCTGTCTCAGAAGTTATTTCGTGGTCTGAGTTCTGTAGGATGGGGGTGAGGGGTGATAGAGGTCTGAGAATCAATGGAAAGGCCCTCTATCTACCTCAGCTCAGCACTTGGACACCTCCTGCACTCCACTGTGACTCACAAGCTTTGCCATAAAACCAAATACTACGTGAAGAGAAAACAAAAGGCCAATGGGTCACCAAGGATACAAAAGTGTGAAGTCTCATTTACTGGACCTACACAAAAACTTTCTCCCATGAATTCAAATCTCACTAATGTGAAAGGATGGTCATTTAAAAGAAAATCCAAAATTAAAATTTGGTAGAAACACAGTTGATCATAAAATTACCTAACAAGATCAGCAATGTTTTAATGCTAGAGAAAACTCTCATCCTTACTCAGTCTGGCAAGC
This sequence comes from Ginglymostoma cirratum, assembly GCA_024137785.1. Taxonomy (NCBI): domain Eukaryota; kingdom Metazoa; phylum Chordata; class Chondrichthyes; order Orectolobiformes; family Ginglymostomatidae; genus Ginglymostoma; species Ginglymostoma cirratum. The sequence goes on from JAHRHZ010000076.1 coordinate 2,592,381, forward strand.
ATGAATTCCAATCCATTAACAATGTGGTTGACTGAAGTGGCTTTGTAACTCAGTCAGTTGTACATTCTCAAGGCAACTTGGAATGGACACATTCTGAAAATTAATTTGAAATGAATGGCTTTCATCGACCAATTAAATTTCTCATTGCTGGCTACCAGTTGGATCCGAATTTTTCATACACAATACTGAGAACCGATTGTAACAGGTGAATTAACATTAGAAATCTGAATTATTGAATCAGGATAATTTGATGATTCAAGCTTTATGACACAATTATTTGTTTCTCTGACACTGTATGCAGCACGGCTCTTTGTTGTACTTGGGATACACAACCAGAACTTTGACAGCCCTGTCCTCACATGCTATAGTGCATCATTATGCATTGTAATGCAAAACACAGAGGGTTACAAAAAGACAAGTAGCCTCAGAGGAAATGCTACCCTAACAGCTCCTTGTAACTTGGGCCCCACAAGATGCAGGTGATATGAATGGAATGCAATGTGCCAACTACTTTAAAAGTGCAGTGACTCAAAAATAAAATGTGAATCCAAGGGGTGGGTTTTGTTGAGGTCCGTGGTCACTATGAGGTCTGACCTAAAAGTTGAGGCTACCCTGCCTCAAGCTTAACTCACAGCTCATGAGCAATTATCGGGGCTCCTGTCTTTATAATGGGTGACAGGCTTCATTGAAGTTTTCAACTGATCAAAGGGCTGTTAGCTTCTTGTTCCTTTGAGCCTCAGTGGGAGAGGTGGACACTGCTAGGACTGCAAACAGCTGAGTAACCCAGAACTTCAAGCAAGTAGGGTGTGCAGTCACCAGGGTCAATCAGGCAAGCCTGGGAAATGGAGTAAGTGGATTGTGAGGGCAGTTGGATTGTTCCTGCAGGGATGACCATTGACACAATGAAGCCCCTTCATGAACAACAGAGTGCTCAATAAAAAAAAGTCCTTCTGCTATCAAACTCACAGCAAGACAACCAGGATTTGTCACGTGGTCTCCAAATGTAGTGCAGATACCACATAAATTCCACCATTTACCTCTGGGTGTGAGGGCTTCCCTGTACTTTGACCGAACATACCATTGAGCTCATGTCAATATGCTCATTTCTGAATCCAACAGACGACAAGATATAGGAGCAGAAGTAGTCACTCAGCCAATTCAATGAGTTTATATCTTATCTGATAATTCTAAACTCCATTTTCCTTCCTTCACCCAATAACACTTGATTTCCTTGCTGATTAAAAATCTGTCCAACTCAGCCTTGAATGTGCTTAAAGAACCAGCCTGAGCAGTCCTCTGTGGCAAAGAGCTCCACAAGTTCACACTATCCTTGGAGGGAAGAAATTTCTCCCCATCACTCCTTTAAATTTGTGACCCTTTATTCTGAGATTATGCCCTCTGGCCCTAGACAATAGAACATAGAACAATACAACACAGTACAGGCCCTTTGGCCCATGATGTTGTGCCAAACATTTACCCTAAACCTATGGTCTTTCTAACCTCCACCGCTACCTTACACTATCATCCATATGCCTATCTAATAGCTGTTTAAATGCCCCTAATGAGGCTAACTCCACTACCCTCTCCGGCAATGCATTCCACGTCCTGACCACTCTCTGAGTAAAGAACCTACCTCTGATGTTTCCCCTATATTTACCTCCACCCACTTTAAAACTATGCCCCCTTGTAATAGCTACGTCCACCCTCAGAAAAAGTCTCTGGCTGTCTATTCTATCTATACCTCTGATCATTTTGTACATCTCTATCAAGTCACCTCTGATCCTTCGCTGTTCTAAAGAGAAAAGCCCTAGCTCTCTCAACCTTTCCTCGTCAGACCTTCCCTCCATTCCAGGCAACATCCTGGTAAATCTCCACTGCACCTTTTCCAACACTTCCACATCTTTCCTGTAACGAGGCGACCAGATCCGGACGCAATACTATAGTTGTGGCCGAACCAGGCTTTAGTACAGCTGGAGCATAACTTCACGGCTCTTGAACGCAGTCCCTCTATTAATGAAAGCTAACACACCATGCGCCTTCTTAACAACACTATCCACCTGGGTGGCAGCTTTCAGGGAATTGTGGACATGAACCCCAAGATCCCTCTTTTCCTTCACACTGCCAAGGATCTTTCCAAGAATCAATACTTGCTATCCTGTTCTGCAAGTCCCATAACCTGGACCTCCAACTGCCTTCATATTTTGTTTTTAAAAAGAAAAGGAAAGAAAACAGTGTTAAAGTTTCACACAGTATACAATATTGGAAAGGTGTCCTCCGCAATGGCATAAACACTAAGATGGATTTCAGTGTTGGGTCTCAGGTTTGACCCAACACTCCCTATCACAGTTCTAGGTTAGGATTCCCTTCTAAACCTCTCCAGCTCCTGACATTAAAACCTAACCTTTTGCTGTCCTAACATGTCTTTATGTGGCAGAGTATCAAAACTTATTTGAAAATGATTCAAAGACTCATTGAATCTCGACAGTGTGGAAGCAGGCCATTCGACCCATCGAGGTACAGGTGACCGTCCAAAGAGCATTCCACCCAGACCTACCCCATCTCCGCAACTCTGCATTTCTCATGGCTAACCCACATAAGCTTGCACATCCCTGGATATTATAGGCAATTTACCATGGCCAATCCACCTAACCTGCACATCTTTGACTGTGGGAGGAAACTGGAGCAGCCGGGGGAAACCCACTCAACACAGAGAGAATGTGAAAACTCCACACAGACAGTCAATCAAGGCTGAAATCAAACTTGGGTCCTTAGCGCTCTGAGGCAACAGTGCTAACCACTGAGCCACTGTGCTACCCTTCGATATTTCACATAAAAGTTGGTTTTGTTCAGATTACAGAGGAAATGTTTGTGGCAATATCAGCCATAACCAGGGTGCCCACTTAGTTTATACATGAATAATAGTCATTTGGGGAGGTATATCAACACAAAATCAGCTCCTGTACAAATTATTATTTTCAGATGTTAGACAAAAGTGGGACGTTAAAGGACTGTCAAAACACAGGACTTGTTTGAAACATGTTGTGTTTCATTATTTTGCTATACCTTAGATCATGCTGCAAATGTTCAAGAGAAGTGGGAGGTAATCTGTTTCCAGTCTACTGCTAATGGAGTTCTATCACCATCTGTTGAGCACAGTACAAGAACAGCTAAAGTCATGGATGCTCTGATTTTATTCCCTTCTTCATGGCAAAAAGAACTGTGTTCTGCTTAATGTTTCACTCCAACACCAACTCCCACACCAAGACTAATGCCAACTCTTCATAGCACCGGTCAATTAATAGAACACTATCACGCTAATTCTTACATTCTTTATCTAAATTGTCTCATTTTTTACCCTGTCAATTTTCTTGAATTCAAGATAGTAAATAAATTTGATGGGACATTTTCCCATTAGAATGGTTTTCTCTGGTTATTTTACCAGAGTGGCTGGTGTTCATTTGAAACAAGAGAGGAATAGCCAGGCAATTAAACTGCAGAAAGCTTCAAAGATAAGTTCTCCTCTGTCCTCAATCAGAGTTCACACTTCTGTACTTGCACTGAGATAGTGTTCGTTTGTAATATCCTTGACAATTTACACTGCCTAAAGCAGGAACTCTGAAGCAAACTGGGCTGTTCACAACTGATGGGAATCTAATATGGTACTTTCATCTATTCACTGGTTATCTAGTTAAGCTAGTGGGGGGGGGGTCTCAACCCTAATTTCTTTCAAAGTTGAACTTAAAGTTGATTAAAAATGGTGTCAACTACTTCAGTAATATATGAGTCTGAAGGTGCTGATAGACTGATCATTGTCGTGAATATATGCAGCTGAACCAAAAGAAGTGCTCACTGGAAAACTGCAGATAAGCCAAAATTACAATTCATGGGAAAAGATTTAAGTTTATATTGCAATGGTTCGAGACAAAACTAAAGATCGCTTAATATAAAAACTGAAAATATGATACTCACAGATGCAAATTGGTACATTTGCTGACCACTGGTTGTTGTCTTGACAGAGAAGGGATTTTTCTCCGATCAGCTCAAATCCAGATTGGCACTGAAATCTCAAAATGTTCCCATTGGAGAATCCATCTGTATCACGTATGCCATATAATGGAGTTCCAGGATCACCACAACTCTCCTCATCAATTTCTGTGTAAAATAAATGGAATTTTATGCACTATTTATAGAATCCCCACAGTGTGTAAACAGGTCTTTTGGCCCAGCAAGTCCACACTGACCCTTGTTGCATTTGACCCAGGCCCATCCCATAGCATTGTGGGAAATTTAGCAAATCCACCTAGCCTACACATCTTTGGACTGTGGGAGGAAACCAGAGCACCTAGAAGAAACCCCATGCAGACACAGGGAGAACATACAAACTCCATACAGACAGCTGCCCAAGGGTAGAATTGAACCTAGGACCTGAGTGCTAGGAGGCAGCAGTGCTAACCACTGAGCCACCATGCCACCCCATTGATGAGGTATGGATTTTACATTGGTAATTTGTTGTAGCATCATTTAATTTCATACATTCCAAACTTCTCATCAGTAACTATTTCAAGTTAAACCAGAAAATTGGTAAAATTTGTCATACTTAGCCCAGAGATGAACTTTTGACAACAAACCTGTACATTATTTACATGACAGTAACTGGGATGATGACAGTCAATGACATAGAGAATAAATAGAAAGTTACTTTTAAATGATTTTGCCACAGTACGTTTTTATTCATACAGCATAATGCATCTGAATACTTCATGACTGATTTAACAAATTCTCTTATGCCCATTTTCTATGCCACAAAATGGTTTATTTATTAAGACTAAGAGAAGACAATTAAATAATTCAAGGCAAGCCTACGTTGCATTATTCTGTACTATACAGTAGCACTATGATCATTGACGCAATTTAAATTGTTAATTATCTCTCACTAAGAGGAACACTGATCATTGTTTGAGAGAGTAAGCAGGGTTAGTACGAATTGAGCTAATTTATAGTTCAGTTCAATTTTACACCAAGGCATCTGACAGCTTTAGAAAACTCAAAGCGATACAAAAATGTAGAAGATACGTTGACAGATCTAATTCTCAGAACTGAGAGGTGCAACTGAAAGTTCATAGATTCTAAATAGAGCCACACACTTGTTAATGCTGACTTTCAATCCATGTTCCATTTGAGCAATTGTCCTCAATGAAAGCATGGGATTAGTGAGTTCATCGTCCAAAGAAATCACAGGAACAAAACATGAATCTTAAGCCCACACTTGTTAGGAAAGGTAGTTACTAATTAGCCAAAGCTATGCTCATTTCCTTATCATGAACATTGGATGGGCTGTTGATGCTGTAGACTCAGAGAGATAGCAGCACTTGACCTTCAGGGGCCCCACAAGGAGCAGTGAATGAGCTGAGAAAGACCGAGACTACAATGAGAACATTAACTTAGAGCTGCCCTCAGAATTGTTGATGAAATGCAAGATCATTGAAAAGGAACTCCCCTCGCAAAACAGAGGATGCGAGTGGAAGGGGAAGTTCTCCAGTTGACTAGGATCAGCCACAGGTGCAGTCTTCTATGTCCACTTCCTGTCAATGGGGCATGCAGATTATGTCTTCAAAGACCCTCCAATGAGCTGGAAGTCTCTGAGAGCCAAGTGGCCACTCTTTAGGCAGCAAATAGGCTACTGTAACTGGGTCTTAATCACTACAATTACCTACCACCTCCATTGCAAATCTGATTCATCACTCACCATATGAAATGTTCCCGGGTGTATTCCCCTGCCTCTAATTTCATCCCAACAGGACTATAAAATCTTGCTTCAAGGTAGTTTTTACGGCGGAAGTGTCGGAGGATGATGCATTAGATCCGAAGGTTGGTGGGGTGGTATGTGAGGATGAGGGGGATTCTGTTTTGGTTGTTATTGCGGGGAGGGGTTATGAGGGAGACATGGTCGAGGGCGTTCTCGACCACTGAGGGGGGGAAGTTGCGGTCCTTGAAAAACGAGGACATCTGAGATGTTCGGGAGTGGAATGCCTCACCCTGAGAGCAGATGCGGTGGAGGCAAAGGAATTGGGAATAGGGGATGGCATTTTTGCAGGAAGGTGGGTGGGAGGAGGTGTATTCTAGGTAGCTGTGGGAGTCGGTGGGCTTGAAATGGATATCGGTTTCCAGGTGGTTGCCAGAGATGGAAACAGAGAGGTCCAGGAAGGAGGGAGAGGTGTAAGAGATGGTCCAGGTGAACTTAAGGTTGGGGTGGAAGGTGTTGGTGAAGTGGATGAACTGCTTGAGCTCCTCGTGGGAGCACGAGGCAACGTCGATACAGTCATCAATGTAGCGGAGGAAGAGGTGTGGAATAGGGCCAGTGTAGCTACGGAAGAGGAATTGTTCCACACAACCTACAAAGAGGCAGGCATAGCTTCGGCCCATGTGGGTACCCATGGCCACCTCCTTTGTCTGTAGGAAGTGGGAGGAATTGAAAGAGAAGTTGTTAAGGGTGAGGACTAGTTCGGCTAAGCAGATGAGGGTGTCAGTGGAGGTGGACTGGTTGGGCCTGCGGGACAGGAAGAAGCGGAGGGCCTTTAGGCCATCTGCATGGAGAATGCAAGTGTATAGGGACTGGACGTCCATGGTAAAGATTTTTATGCTGGAAGTGTCGGAGGATGATGCGTTGGATCCGGAGGTTGGAGGGGTGGTACGTGATTTTTTATGGCCAAAACGTCAGCTTTCCTGCTCCTCTGATGCTGCTTGGCCTGCTGTATTTGTCCAGCTCTGCACCTTATTATCTCAGATTCTCCAACATCTGCAGTTCCTACTATCTATAAAATCTAATCCGTTGCTTTATTATTTTGTTTAAAGCATGTTTATTGCTTTGTTAATCTTAAGAATGGAAATAGTTCATAACATTTGCACCAAATTCAGCAAATTACAAGAAGTATTCATACCTTCTGTTCCATGTCTTTACAGCCACAACCCAGTCTAACAACCACCCTTCACCAAGACTTCTGTGATCTTCTAATTCTATTCTTGTATACAATCGTGCATGGGTTTCACTAGCCCTCGACTCAACCTTTCCATAATCAATGGATCTTCCTCTGGCATTTCTGACAATTCAGCATGACGCCACAAAGTGGCACAGTTTCCCCTCTTCTCCCTTATTTTGAAGGGATAACTCACCCCGAGGTGTTTAATGTTTTAAGGAAGATCTGTGGCTTGGGTTAGGCTTGGAATCATAGAATCCCTGCAGTGTGGAAGCAGGCCATTCGGCCTATCGAGTCCACACCGACCCCTGAAGAGAATCCCACCCAGACCCGCCCCCTATCCTTTCCCTGCATTTCCCTCGATACTATGGACAATTTAGCGTGGCCAATTCACCTAACCTGCACATCTTTGGACTGTGGGAGGAAACCGGAGCACCCGGAGGAAACCCACGCAGACACAGGGAGAACGTGCAAACTCCACACAGACAGTCACCCGAGGCTGGAATCAAACCCAGCGCCCTGGCGCTGTGAGGCAGCAGTGCTAACCTCCGAATCACCATGCCGCCCTGCCACCAGGAAATTCGCCACCAGTATACATGAACACCATTGCATAGCAAAACGGCATGACCAACTTTCCCTCATTTCAATATACTTCAACATAGAAGCACATCAGTTTAACTGGGATAAAGTTACAGTACTCGGACAAGCAAAACAAAGACAAGCATGAGAGTTCCTGGAGGCCTGGTTTTCAAATACTGGTGCGATAAACAAACATATTGAAACAGACCCCACCTACATACCACCACAGAACAAACCAGGAACAAGACTGGGCCATATAAATTCAGAGCAGAACAGAAAAACAGCACTTCAACGGTGGCTACACAGTGCTGACGATGTCACCTAGAAGGGAGATGAAACATTTGCACAAAAACTAGTCAGCCTGTCAAACCAATCAATAACTCCCTCGATCACCCAAATCTGGTTCATTCTTTGGTTGCACCCATAACTCTTCATCTTCCCATGGTACACTTCCATGCAAGTGTGAGGAGAGACAGCATTTATACTATAACTCCTCCTTTCTCACCATATAAAGGACAAACACAAGTGAAAAAGTGATTTACTTGAACTTCTTTCAATTTTTTACATTGCATATACTGCTCACAATATGGTCTACCCTGCAAATAGGAGGCCAAATGCAGACTGATTTGTGGAATACCTGCATGGAGCATGCAATCGATCATGATTGCAAGTTTCCTGTCACTGATCATATTAAATTCTCCAGCTGGCACTGACTCAGAACTCTCTGTCCTTAGTCTTATCCAACATTCCAATGAAACTCAACGTCAGCCCAAGGAACGGCACCCTCAGTTTTTGACTGCTTATTTTGTGGCCGTCTAGATTCAAAACTGAGGCAACAACTTTAGCTCATAACTCTCTGCCCAAATATTCATACATCCATTTTTGATAGGTTTCTGTTTGGTTCTCCTGATTGTCTCATTTTCTCCTTTTTTTTTTCCCTTTGGGCAGCAACTATACATGATTCTGCCGCTTGTACCTCCTCCAGACACATTTTTTTGTTCCATTACTTATTCCATAACCATTCCTTTTGGCTCTATGAACCCAATTTGCCATTTGATCTCTCCTGTCTTTGATCTTTTAAAATATCTTCCATTCTGTTCTTCTGTCCACGGACACCTTACTTGCTGCCCTTAAACAATGATTGATAAAGGTAAATAAGACCAAAGCTGTTCATGCAGCCAATGTGAAAGAGGAACCATTCCACATGAATGCTTTTGGCTGAGTCCCTGCCAATATGTTCTTTGGAGCTTCATGAAAGCAAAATGGACAGCAGCCTCCCAAAATCCTCTGATCTCCTGTACTGAGGCTACTTCTAATGCTCTGATAGGCTCCTAAATATTACATGGGGCCCTTGCAGCAAATTGTTAAGAAATAAGTTTATTTTTACTTACCTTACTGGCGACCTGCTGTGGATAGGTGGGCAGTCACTGCCACAGAGAATTCACTTCTAGCAAAACCCACTGCAGTTGTGAACAGGGGGAAATGAAGGACATAGGCCCAAATTGCCTCCATCCAAACCATCCACCTAACTACCTCCAAAGGCAATTCCAGATCCTGAAGGTTGTGGCCAATGTTCTGACTATAGATCACAGGAAAATGGAATAAAGCAAGTTTAAAAATTTCAAGCCTCCTAATAACTGGTATTAAATGACAAATGGCTGAGTTGTATCACAGCTCCAGTCTGTGTTTCTCTATGGTGGCACAAATCAAAAGAAAAATGGAGCAAATAAAGAAATTTGGAAATTATTTCCGGTCAGCTCTTCTCCTCCACCACCACCACCTTCCACCACCACTCATCCAATTCCCAGAATGTCTATTTTGTCTAACTTCTACCAAGGGCCCCATGCCTTAGATTTTTGCCCATCCAGCTATTTATTGATTCTTGTACCAAACACCAACATTCCTTTTGATTCTTGAGCTTTGTAACAAGAGGAAATATGACTGGTAGGGGTCCTATTCCAAACTGGGAACAGAAGAGATTGAATTAAATATAGATTTTTAACAAAGATCCATAAAGTATGGAAGGATAAACAGTTTGCATGTGGCCCATGGGACATTCATAATAGTAATGCTGGTATATGTAGTTCTTATTTTAATTTATGGCTTCATTAAATTAGTATTGATCAACAGTGATACGAAGAATTATTATATTTTTTGCACATACAATTTCAAAGCTGTACATTTGTACAATTGTTAATATATTTACTTTAGCAACTCACTTGCTAACACAGCCAACAGATAATAAAGAGCACTAGCTTGTACAGTGTAAGTTTTCACATCTAGAGCATATGATTCAATCGAAGATACTGAAAGCCATGAATGTATTGGTATCTGTGAATGGAAGTATTTCACACCTGGCAAAACGAATATGCCACGGTCAAAATGAAAGAAAAAGATTGAGAGAAAATCAATTCTTTAAATTTCCTGCAAGCAGTGAATTGGCCGGAAATTATTAGATCAATCATAATCTTCAAAGTTTTTGGAGACAATACACAGGATTTCACACTCTAGTCATATTATAGAATTGTACACAGCCATAAGTAGTTTTGCTACCCGAGGGACGGTCTTTCTTAGAAAGATTGTGTCTGCACCCTGGTAAGTAAATATCCACAGGCTTTATTTGGGATATCATTATTTAAACAGAGTGTAAGAGAGGACAATCTTTAGGAATCCTATAAACACACAAGTCCTGGTTTTAACTTGTTGGTTGACACTGATGATATGGTCTCTAACTATGTTAGAATACCATCATGCTACACCTGCCCTCAACTCTTTCACAGTATCCCTTTGAACTATTTATATTTGAACATTAATATTTAATCTGTAACATTTAACCATTAAAATTTCCCACTTTACTCCCATGTGTCTACGCCTCTAATTCTCTTCTAGACAAGACATCAATTTCCAGTCATATTCTTGACCCTTTTCGAAAACAAGTGAGGCAGATAAACTGATGTGGTTCTTCCGGAAGGGATAAACAGGCAGATTGGGTTCCAGGGTCTGATGATCATCTGAATGTAAAGGCATAGATACAACTTCAACACTCTTATGAGTTTGATGCTGGTGTGGGGTGGTCAACAACATCTGTATATCTATGGTAAGAATGGTTCACTCCTTAGTAGTGGACCTACATGCTTCAAATGGAGGTAACTCCTGCAAGTTAAGATATTGTTCCTGAATTGCTGAAATAAAGTGAGTTCCCACCATCACAAACAATAGCAGACTGAAAAAATATGCCTCTGGGATTCCTTCATCAGGAACAAAATCGAAAGAAAGATTTTCTGCAATGTACTGATCCGCAGAGTCGAAAAAAGATTGGACAATTGTACGACATTCTGAGTCCGTCACTCTCTGCTGGACTTAATCTAATTTGAGAGTTTCACTGGCAAGATCTTGAAAGTTTCACTGGCAAGATCTTAAGAAATTAGGCCAAGTCCTTCTTTATCATCAACCACCAGATAGTGGTATCACTGACTGGGCCAGCATTTATTGTCTATCCCTAATTGCCCAGTGGGTAGTTAAGAGTCAACCACATTGCTGTGGGTCTGGAGTCGCACATAGGCCAGGTAAGGACAGCAGTGACAACAAAAACAAGAAATGTTGGGAAAACTCAATAGGTCTAGCAGCATCTGTGGAGAGAAAGAAGAGTTAATATTTCGGGTCCAGTGACTCATCTTCAAAACGTTTCCTTCCCTAAAGGACACTAGTGAACCAAATGGGTTTTTCAACATTTGACAATGGTTGCTTGGTCCTTATCATATTCTGATTACAGACAGTGTTTTTGAAAATTCAAAATCCACTATTTGTCACGAGGGGATTTGAATCCACATTCCCAGTGTATTACCTGGGTCTCTGTATTAATTGTCTCATGATAATGCCATTAAGCTACCACCTCCCCATTGTCCTCTACAGTTCTTTCCTAACGTCTTAAAAATACCAATCATTCTCAATTTGATCTTGTTCATTGATAAAAGTTTGTCTTTCCAGGAAAATATCCAGCAACCTTGGTAAGAAATCTCTCTCGAGGACTTATTTTTCAACTTGTAACAAAGTATTTTCCTTAACCAACAATTCAGAGTAATCTTTGAGCTTTGAATGTTTCAGTTAATGAATGGGCTTTTCCACCATCACAGCATCTCTTTCTTCTGTAATTTCTCAAATAGCGGCTGTCTTTCTGAAGGGTTTGCAAGAAATTTGCATGAAACAGTCATTTTTCTCAGTTTTGACTTACTGCTTTTTAATTACTTTGAATTGAGTTGACTCATTTATTGTCACATGTATTCCATACGAAATACAGTGAGGAATGTATACCATTGCCATGCATGGGCACCATTCACATTAACTTAAAATAAAATTTTAAAAAAAAAGATAACTTCAAGAGAGTCCAACATTTCCTTCTCTGCTGCTACAGTCATGCTCTGGGCTATGGTCAGCCCATGCCATGCTGCTGCCAGGGGTCCATTCCACGCAGAAGGGTGAGTTCCACTCCAGGCTTCACAGGCCCTGCCTCTGAAGACGCTGCCACCACTCTGCAGCTCATCAAAGTCACCTTCCTACCGAAACTAAGTTTGAGCGAAAACCAAATAAAACTGACAGAAGAAGAAGGGGAAGACTGGAAAAAGAAAGAGAACAAAGTGGATGAAGACAACAAGCCTGGATTCAGGAGCCCAGATGCTGCCTACTCCGCCGCCATCATGCTGTGGGCTGATAACAAAATTCCCACACACTTGTTTCCCTTATTTGTGCATAGGGTGCACGTGTGTTCATTCATAAATGTTTCCCTTGTTCTCCACGTGAGCCTTTTGGCAATATGGAGTGCTTCTAATTTAGGTAGTTCCATGTTAATAATGTTTTTAAAGAGTGTAGGAAGATCCAGGATCTGTTCCACCAACAAATTATTAACACAAGTGTCCTGATCATACCCATACCCTCATTCCTCAAACACCATTTTATAGGTCTAGCATTTCTTCTTGTGACTATTCTCTTTCAATCCCAGTACACCACTGTTCTACTGCAGCTGGACTCTCCTCAAAAAAACTGAAGGATTTGCAAAATCTGTTTCCCTCGGGTAGTGGTTCATCATTCAGAGTGTAATGGAATGACATCAGTTTCCCTTGCTGCTAAGTAATGAAGATATGATGAAGGGTTTAGGCCCGAAACGTCAAGTTCTCCTGCTCCTATGATGCTGCTTGACCTGCTGTGTTCATCCAGCCCCATGCTTGTTATCTCGGATTCTCCAGCATCTGCAGTACCTTTTATCTAAGATATGTCAGCACTCCTTTTTCCAGAGAAACAATGATAATCAGGAATGACACAAAGTATTGGTAAGCTCTTCCTTATATCAGGAAGCAGAAACCACCTCCCTTCAAATCTTTACAGCAATTGATCCTTGACCCTGAAGCTGATTATTTGGCAGCTGAGGCAGTTCATGTGTGCACTCTGAAAGAACAGACACTGCACTACTGTACCTAAGATGAAATTAGCTCCCTTGCCAAACCAAGCCAGCCTGCTGCAGAATTCAGTGGTCCAATGGCAGAAGCTGTGAGTGTTGCCAGATTACCACCACCTCGCACCGCAACCCCCACCCCCCCGACACCCCACGTAATCTCAGACCCCCTGGTGTAGGATTACTGTTGATAAAAGTACGTGTTTGGGGACATCAAAGTGGTTCTGAGTTTGGGGGATGTGGGAAGAGTGGGGTAAATGAGGAGAGTAAGGGGGGTAGCTTTTAGAGGCTACCCCATGACTAAGGTCCAGCCCAATACAAATTAGTATGGATTGAAGGACTTGTTCCACCCAAGTCACAGCCTGCTCAGGCCCCAAGAAGACTTTCCACATCAGGCAGATGTTCACCTGCACATCTGCCAATGTGGTATACTGCATCTGCTGTACCCGTTGTGGCTTCCTCTACATCGGGGAAACCAAGTGGAGGCTTGGGGACCGCTTTGCAGAACACCTGCGCTCAGTTCGCAACAAACCTCCCAGTTGCGAACCATTTCAACTCCCCCTCCCATTCCTCAGATGACACGTCCATCCTGGGCCTCCTGCAATGCCACAGTGCTGCCACCCGAAGGCTGCAGGAACAGCAAATCATATTCAGCCTGGGAACCCTGCAGCCCAATGGCATCAATGTGGATTTCACAAGCTTCAAAATCTCCCCTCCCCCAACCGCATCCCAAAACCAGCCCAGCTCATCTCCACCTCCCTAACCTGTTTTTCCTCTCACCTATCCCCTCCTCCCACCTCAAGCCACACCCCCATCTCCTATCTACTAACATCATCCCGCCCCCATGACCTGTCCGTCTTCCCTGGACTGACCTATCTCCTCCCTACCCCCCTACCTACACTCACCTTTACTGGCTCCAACCCTGCCTCTTCGACTTGTCTGCCTCCTCTCCACCTATCCTCTCCTCTATCCATCCTCTATCCGCCTCCCCCTCTCTCCCTATTTATTTCAGAACCCTCTTCCCCTCCCCCATTTCTGATGAAGGGTTTCGGCCCGAAACGTCAAGTTTTCCTGCTCCTATGATGCTGCTTGACCTGTTGTGTTCATCCAGCCCCATGCTTGTTATCTCGGATTCTCCAGCATCTGCAGTACCTTTTATCCATCACAGCCTGCTCACACTGGTTTACCAGTTGGTCCTACAACTCTTTCTCAGCCTCCCTGGAACTGAAGTAATTGCGATGCAGGCAGGACGATGGTCTGGAGTCATCATCAGTTAACACTTAGCTCCTGGGATTCATGTTCAGGGATCAACCCTCTACTCTATAAAGCCTTCTAATTAAGCCACAGCAGCTAGCTTTGGCTTTTAAAAAAAAATAGCAATTTCAGTTGAAATATGCACGTAAATATTTATGGTTTCACAGCAACCCATGAAGGTCCAGTTGGTTGCATAGCCATATTGGAGTTCTGGTTGGGGTGGGATTGCCACCTATGTTGCTCTTGGTCAGATCTGCACTTGGCGAAGACAACTTGAGATGAAAATTGCACAGATTATATCCTGTATTTTTTTTTAAAACGTATTTACTGATTAGGCCGTGGTTAGTACCCATGAAATGAGAAGTTGGGGAAACCATCTTCCTGTGCCATTACAGTCCATGTGGTGAAGGTGCACCAACAGCACTTATGGGATGAAAAGGAATTCTACATTTGGAAGAAATGATGAAACTTTGGGGAGTTATAGCGTGTCTTGCAGATACTACATACTGCTGTTACTGTCCCTTCCTCGTAGAGCAAGTGAAATTGACGGATACAGGCAGATCAATCTGGAATTTCTCAACACACCACTGCCCATAAAAAAAAGTATTTAACACTAGGAACAGAATTTTCTAACAGGTTCAAGAACATCATTGTCAAAATCAATTGAGGAGAAGAAGCCTGAACAGGTGCTCGCCTAGAATTTTCCAAGAATTTATGGCAAAATTCATTGCCAGAGAGCAGGCCTTTCATTCAACTAGACACAGCAGATAGGTTCTGGAAGTTAGAAGGCCAATCTGAGAGCCTTTAGTTCAGAATCAGCATCTGGGTGAGGGTGCACTCTTGCCAAGTGCTTTTTTAAAAAAAGTTAAAATAAAGAAACAGGCTTTTTAGCTCATCCAGCAATGTAGGTGGTCGTAGAGGAAATTCCTCCAAAGAACGATCTCTCACTACAACTCAGCCCAGCGGGCAGGTAGAGAACGTTACATAATGAATATGGAAGAGTTAGCCTGAGCCAAATTGAAACACGTTCCAATGTATTACAGAGCCAATCAATGGAGCATGGAGCAATTCAGACAGATAGCTGTTGAACAGTCTTCTGATGGAAATGTTAATGTCTCATTTCCCTCTTGTTAGTTATACTTACTACGCCCAAATCAAAAGTCACATGTCACCAGGTTATAGTCCAACACATTTATTTAAAATCACAACCTTTTGGAGCACTGCTCCTTTGTTAGGTGAAGTGACTTCACCTGAGGAAGGAGCAATGCTCGGAAAGCGTGTGATTTTAAATTAAATCTGTGGTACTATAACCTGGTGGCATGTGACCTTCGACTTATCTACTGCTATCCAATACCGACGTCTCCACATCAGCAATATGCCCAAGAGTTAATGTAATCCTGTACATACTTACTGAGATGTTCAAAACAAACCACCGAATATCTCTGATACAATTAAAATAAGTGCCTCTTTTGTTGAGTCCTATTGATGGTCTGTCCTCTACCACAGGGCAATGAATAAACTTTTTTGACTAGCCTCGGAAGGAGGATTGGTGAGAACCTACCCTAACTGTGAGCCAATTCTGTATCCAATTAGCCAACTATTCTTGTATCCCATAGGCTCTTACCTTCACTTTCATTCTCCAATGCACGACCTTATCAAAAACCTTGCTGAAGGCCAAATGGTCTACATCAAATGCATGTCCTAACCTACACACTTGGTCACCACTTTGAAAAATTCCATCAAGTTAGGCAGACATTACCTCCCCTGAACAAAACCATGCTGGCTGTTCCCTCCCCTTTCCAAGTGCAGATTAATTCTGTCTCCCAAAAATGATTCCAATATTTTCACCACTGGTGAGGTTAGATTGACTGACTTGTAGTTTCCTGGTTTATCCTTTGCTCCTTTCATGAATAATGATACGATATTAACTGCCCTTCAGTATTCTAGCACCTCTCCTGTGGCCAGAGAGGAATGATAAAGTATTAAATTTCATAATTATTAATTTCAATAATTAAAATTAAACAAAACAATTTATAACAATAAACGACACAGACTAAGGAGCTGGAATATGCAAAACTGAATTAAAATAGCAATATTGCACATGGGATGATTTAATTACAGGATGACAACTTAAGCTAAAGAATTTTCAATATAAATGTAGATGTGAATCCTCCCCTTCCTTTCGGGATGTAACTTACTATGAAGCGGAGAAGCGGAAACAATAAGTCCTCTTGGCTGCTATTGAAATTAAACAATTGAAACAATCCACTCTAGACAATGTTAAGTACTAGCGCAACTAACGGATCAGAACAAAGCTTTGCAATCCTGCCACATCCAGTTGAAAGCTGCTGGGCAATTATACAACTAACAGAAAGAGGTGACACCATGAACATTCCCATTTTCACTTTATGGCGAGCTCAGCACATCTATGCAAACTGAAGCCCTAGCAAAAATGAAATCAATGAAATTAGAGACAAAGTTCTTTACTGGGTGAAATCATACCTAGCAGAAAGGAAAGTGGTACTCTGATCATCACATCCTATGGGCCTTTTCGTATGAGTTCCTCAGAATATCTTAGGTCAACACATTTTCAACAGCTTTATCATTGATTTATCAAGGCCAGAAGGGATGCTCATTGATGAATATACAGTCCATCTCCATTCATAATTTCTCAGATTATGAATCAGTCGACGCTTCCATGCAGGAAGACTTGGTAACACAGATGTGTTATCCTGTCCTTTAAGGCAATACTCCTGTCTGCATAATGAGAGATCAATCTGAGTATGCTGGGCTGCGGATGAGTGGACATCCATTGACGCTGAGGCTGCTTGCTCTTTTACATTTAGTGAGGCTCTTCATTTCATTATGTACTATAATAATCCTTTATTCACATTGTACATAGTAAGTTCAAATACAACTGCCTCGTGTTGCATTGAGGATCTTTCCCATCATATGCACATTCTCGACTGGTGCTTTCTCTCTTACTGATGTCAGAGTCATGTGATCAGTTATATTGTCATGATTTAAATGAATCTTATTGTACCATGTTTCAGGTTCGGGAATAGAAGTGGTTACATTTAAGCCTGCCGAGTGCCGGTCAATGACAATCTTCAAAAAGACAGCGCTTCCCCTAGATATTCGGCACATTACTATTATCAAATTGCACATAATCAACACTCTTCACATGACCATTGGTGAGAGATTGAGCAATACCAGACATAAAGACTATCATTATTGTTGGAATCTACTTAGTGCCAGAGAGGCAAATTTGAAGTTGGAACTGCAAGTGATATTGGAAATAAGGGTGTCTACTCACTTGAGAGTAACGGGTCACTCACAATGAGCAACTGAGAGACTCACACAGGGGTTCCGCCAGAAGATTCCCAGTAGCAGAATAGGCCTCCCCTGTATATAATAATATGTCTGAACAGATTGATTACAAAAATAGGTTAATAAAAAAAGCCTCTTCATGTGCTGTGTTTATCAAAATCACCTCATGCATAAAAAGTCCCTGGTTTGAAAGTAGATAGAAACAGCAATGCTATATTACTAAATGTAGGAATATCTCTCAACAGGTTGATAAGGAGAGAATCTACAATTGGAAATAGTAACATTCTGAAATTCAGTAGAATGAAACAATAAAGTCTCTTCATCTTACCCCTGGACTAAGCAGGCCCAGGGTTCAGGTCTCACCTGCTCCAGAAATGCGTAATAGCATCTCTAAACGTGTTGATTAGAAAATGTGTCTCTTTATTAACAATTCCAGGATCACACCTCCCAGTGAAATTGTTGGATGCCCTTATGCTAGGTCTCTCTATTGAAACTACAGCCTCCGGAAACACATCCTCACCACGTCCCCTCACTAAACTTAATTTGACCAATTAGAAAGCCACCTCCTGGAAAATCTGACATTTCAGACCATTGCTGGGTTGGGACCCAGAAATGGTTCTGACTACTGAAATAAACATCATGAAATTCTATCTGATAAAAGCAGAGCTGAGACCAGGTAGCTCAAGGTGGATCAGTTAACTGCCACCTCCAATTCCTTTCTAAGGTACATTACATTCCAACATGGAAATCTGTCGCAGCAAGTTTGAAATACAAGAATTCAAAGCCTCCTCCGAACCCTACCAGAGTACCGAACTGCACCACATTATCTGGAATAACTATGAGGCCAGAACAACATCCTCTTTCTATTTCCACACCATCATCTTTCACACCTACACTCTAATTTTGACAAAACAATTGTTCAATCACAGACCAGATCACAGAAACATCTGCAAATCAGTGCAATGTGAGCATCCCAAGAACAGCACAGCAGCACACATTACAGTACTTAGAACAGAACGCATAAATTGACATAAAGAGAGCTGACTGACAAATGGTAAATGGATGTTTAATTCAAAGTACACCAGTATTCATCTGGCAGCATCTGAAGCAAAAGCCTGACCCAGTACCTGACAATATTAAATGCTTTTCGACTTTTTCAAAGGATCATAACCACACCTAACCATAAAAGGATGGTTATGCCTGAAAGGCTGAGGTAACAGTGAAAATCCTCAGCCAGGCCTGCGTCCAAAACAGCTTTCAGCAATAACCAGCAGTTTAATGAGATCCTAACAGGGTGTATGGGCATTGAAGATGTTGGTATTAAGCAACATTACTTTGGTGCATAACTCACTCAGAGATAGTAAGAACTGCCGATGCTGGAGTCAGAGATAACAGAGTGTGGAGCTGGAGGAGCACAGCAGGCCAGACAGCATCAGAGAAGCAGGAAAGTTGATGTTTTGGGTCAGGACCCTTCTTCAGAAGAAGGGTCCCAACTCAAAATATCAGCTTTCCTGCTTCTCTGATGCTGCCTGGCCTGCTGTGCTCCTCCAGATCCACACTGTGTTATCTGTTAGGTGAGTGCATTCTGTACTAATTGGTCTGAACAGTGCCAGGGGAGGACAACCAGTTGTAAGGAGTCTTAAGATTTCTTGAATTCTCTGTTTCCTATCTCTCAGATGTTTGTTTGCCATGTTATTTGTCTCCGATGACAGGGAAAAGGGAGTATCTTTCCATGTGCCAAGTACAGAATCCTTCCAAATGTTCTCATAAATTACCATTTAGATGCTACAAATTGTCATCCACAACAATGTTTCGCAAAAGACAAAATGTAAAAATATTCCATTGAGATGTTACAAATTAATGGATACAACACGGAAAAGTATCTAAGGTTTCGTGAAGACAAAATCAGGGGAGCTGAATTTCATTCGGGGAGAATTGGAATGGAGCAAATGGGGCAAAGAAGAAGCATAAGTACCTTCTCTGAAATGGCTTGGATTACCTATCTGCCCAGGGTAGTGCTTGCGCCTCAAGTTAGCTGCTTTCCAAAAAGAAATACTGGCAAATTCATCAGCAAATAATGTTTTCAATATCTTCAATTTTTGTCGGACAAAGAGAAATAGCTAATTGGTGTTGTTTAGTTTTAGGAATCTATCAGCTCAGAAATGGCTTCAACAAAAGCACAAAGCATTGTTCAGAACTTGAGCCCAAATGAAGGAAGAAACACTTACTCGAACTGATAGAAGAGACTATGGGATATTGTTCAGCTGTTCTACTTGTATTATGGTACTCCCAACATTTGCATAAGAGTTCAGGCTTAATGAGGTTATGGCACAAACAGTGAGCAATAAAAGCAAAACAGCTTGTGAGGATGGCATGGTGGCTCAGTGGTTAGCACAGCTGACTCACAGCACCAGGGACCTGGGCTCGATCCTACCCTCGGGCGACTGTGTGGAGTTTGCACGTTCTCCTTGTGTCTGTGTGGGTTTGCTCCAGGTGCTCTGGTTTCCTCCCACTATCCAAAGATGTGCAGGCTAGGTGGATTGCCCGTAATGTTTAGGGATGTGTAGATTAGGTGGGTTATAAGGGGATGGGTCTGGGTGAGATGCTGTGAGGGTCAGTGTGGGCTTGCTGGGCCAAAGAGCCTGTTTCCACACTGTAGGGAGTCCAAGAGGACATGAGCATTTCAAGTTGTGTGTGGTCTCGTACATTTGGCAAGTTTGATTATCACAATTGAACTATTTCACATGCGGTTAAACTAAAATCTTGGCATCATCAAAACTTCATTATTGCATTAAGACTGATTCTTTTGTTTCTTTCATGGCATGTGGATATCACTGGCAAGGCCAACATTTGTTGCCTTTCCATAATTGCCTTTGAGCAGGGTGTCTTCCTACACCATTGCAGAAGGCTGTGCGTCTGAAATTATGTGTAATTAGACCAACAGCAGAACTCTTTCCCTAAAATATATTGACGGAGCGAATAGATCTTTGTAACCTCCAATGATTGTTGCCATAGTTACTCTAACTGAGATTAGCTTCACATTCCAGGTGTACCTGACTATTATTCAACTGCAATCCGCTGAAGTGGTGAAATTCGAACCCATATCCCCAGAGCATTACCAACCAAAACAGAAGTTGCTGGAAAAGCTCAGCAGGTCTGGCAACATCCGTGAAGAGAAATCAGAGTTAATGTTTTGGATGCAGTGACCTTTCGTCAGAACTGATGGTAGCTAGGAAAATGTTGGTTTACATGCAGATAATAGGATGGGGGGGAAGGGGGTAAGGAGTAAACGATAGGTGGGGATAAAGCCCAAAGAGAGAGAAGAACAGTTGGACAGAAAAAGGAGTGGATAATGATCTGACTAGGATGGGGAATAGCTGTTAATGGAGACTGTTAGTGGCTAACAATGGGTAGTGTGCAATGGCAGACTATGTGTTAATGTGGTTATGGGGCGAGGACATGGGAGAGTTCAGGCCCTAAAATTGTTGAACTCGACATTGTGTCCAGAAGGCTGCAGGGTCCCCAAGTGGAAGATGAGGTATTGTTCTTCCAGTTTGCACTGAGCTTCACTGGTACACTGCAGCAAGTTAGTTCTTTCGGTTTTACCCAGAGCATTAGACTAGGCTGTTACTTGTCCGGTGCCAAAACCATTATGTTATTAACTCTGTTCTATGTCTCCTTCCATTTATTCCCTACTCCCCCAACAGCATTGCTCAGCTAATCACTCTCTCCTTAGCAGCTCAGGGACCTAATCTCAACACTCTGGTATTCCTGACTTAAATACCTCCACCTCTCTATGACATACCAGTTCTTCAAAATGCACCGAAAAACCTGACACCTTTCGTAACATCTCCTTGTCCATTGATCCTCTCCCTTTCTTTCTATGGCAGTTGTTGGAGTTTGCACCAGTAGCAGATATGAGACCACAGTTTGAACACTGTTCAAACGAACCACAATGCACTGCAGTAACCCAGAACAATGCCAAAATGAAGAAGAATGCCTCTACTAAGTATTTAGAGACAACGGATACCCGAACAGCTGGGCCCAATAATGCCTATCACACAAACAACAACAGGAAGATACAGTATGGCCCGACACACTTGTCACATTACTGTACTTCAAGAAAGTATCTGAACTAACCACAAGACTCCCACGGCCACTCGGCATCAGAGTAGCACACAAATCTACATCAACCCTATGCCAACTGCTCACAACAACCAAAGACCCCTTACCCACTATGGACAGAACCAATGTAATATACAAGATTCCATGCAAGGACTGCAACAAACATTACATTGGACAGAGGGGAAGGAAACTGGCTACGAGAATACATGAACACCAACTAGCAACAAAAAGACATGACCAATACTCACTTGTCTCCACACACACAGATAAGGAGAACCACCAGTTCGATTGGGACAACATCAGGATCCTAGGACAGGCCAAACAGAGACAAGCACAAGAATTTCTAGAGGCCTGGTTCTCCACCGAGAAGGCCATCAATAAACACATAGAATTAGACCCTATATATACACCACAGCGAAGAAAAACCAGAAATGAGGCAATCAACTCCAACCGATCCCAGAGTTTAAATAACAAACAGGAAAACACAACAACACTTCATCAGAGGCTACACTGATGATGTTACCCAGCAGGGTAATGAAACATCTGCAAACTAATGAGCCAGCTCAGCGAGCCAACCAACCACAGCATCCACAACCTGAGCTACAAATCCAATCAAGGACCTTAAATCAAGAGGAGTTGTCACCACCATAATTATGCCTCATTCCATCTCCAGAGCATCAACAATCTCTGTCCTTGTCCAATCTCTTCTCTCATCCATGTCTTTGTTAGTTCCAGATTTGACTGCACTAATACATTCCTAACTGGCCTCCTATATCTATCCTCTGTAAACTTGTGGTTCCAGAACTCTGCTGCTCGTGTCCTATTTGGTACAAATGGTGTTAACCCATCTTCATTGTGTTCACTGGTCTGGGTCCCACTTAAATAATGAGATAACAACGTGTAGAGCTGGATGAACACAGCAGGCCAAGCAGCATCAGGGGAGCAGGAAGGCTGACGTTTCGGGCCTAGACCCTTCTTCAGAAAGGGTCTAGGCC